>JAHXMU010000066.1:821169-950105 GCA_019455685.1 Philornis downsi
CTTTTCGTCATTTTTAGGCTCACTGCTCACTACGTGATAGCCGATGACTTACTGATAATTAAAGTCTATATGTCGGATATGTGCGAAAAAAAAGTTTACGCAGAGAATGCAATTTCTAAAATGCTAGTTCAGACATCACGTTCTCTTACAGTTGCCACTGTTTCTGTTTGCATTGTTTTATTGTCTTAAATATTGTAGATCGACAGCGGATTAAATGGAGATGTTGTGAGCTGAAACTTTTTAGAGAATAATCTACGAATAAATTAAGTTTCAAGTGTATTTACAATTGGAAACGTCTCAATTTTTGTGGAATGAAGTTTGTGGTGGTGGGTGTCTAACTTTGAATTGCTTGGTCAATTCATATCAATGATGTCAATCAATGCACAGACGAATAATTTTTTTTAACAGGTTGTATGTGCCACAATACCGAGTTATAATATTGTATCGTTTTAATATTGCTTACCAAAACCAACAAATTGACGCAATTTTCTTCAAGTTTAATGAAATTCCGATTTTCAAGATTTTTTTTCCTATTCAATAATATCCTATTTGCATTTCAATTTTGAGAAATTTACAAAAAAAATGTCGCCCTAGTATATACGATATATTTGGGTAATATATTTTGAAACTTAAAAAAGGAAAAGCTAGGATGCGGGTGTGCGTGTATATGAATATCACTACAATATACGCCAAATATCATACTCAGGAGCTTTGTTTTAGGATTTGTTGTAATATTTATGAAGCCTGTTTGGATGTAAATGTGTTTACAACATTTATTTGAACTTTATTTTTGAAAAAAAGCATAGTGGATTTGGATTAAAAAATATAATTTACTTCTTCACTTACCATCAGGTTGAGTATTCATTGGTGTTAAAGGTTTATGGTATCAAAAATTTTGCCAAAGTTAACGAATTTACATAAATTTACCGCAGATTCAAAACTGTAACTATACTTTCTGGCAACGCGCTGCATATTCAATGACTTCATTAAAGAAAAAGTTCACATTCAAGCATCATTTGATCACACAAGATTCACATAAGATTCCCAGTTATTTAAACCATTTTTTATTTGTTTTTAAGGTATAGTTTTGCTTAGTTGAAATTTCGTTTTTGATTCGTTATTCATATTATTTATATTTATTCATATTATTTTAATTGGTATCCAAAATTGTGAATATGAATAAATATTGTTATTTTTACCATTATTTGTATCACGTATTTAGACTGCGAAAAGGTCTGCTCCTCATAAAAGGAGATAACTTAGTGAGAGACGTATTGATATTGAGTGTGTGTGTGTGCTTATTTTGTTGCAAATTCGATTTATATAATTTGCACAAACTGATCGCAATCTAATTCGTTGTAAAATGTGTGAGTATGTGTTAAGGTTTCTAAACTGATCTAAAATAAATACTGAATTTTTTGAAATAATATCGGTATTTTGGGAATTTGCACTTCACTTAAGTGTAGGAAAAATAAGTTCGATCCAAAATTATATATATAATTGTTGTTGTTGTTCCAAATTAGCCTTTAAGTAAGACTTTTTCATCGTCAATGCCTGGGTATGTGTCGATGTTTGTAATCAGATCAAAGCGAAATAAAGCTAAAAACCCCGGTGCAGAAATTGCTCACAATCATTTACATTCATAGTATTCGACGGCGATTTAAGATTGGAATTTCGGAAGAATAATTTCGTGACACCTTGGTACTGTTATGTGACGTCTTTAACTATCTTCCGTATTATTTCTAAGGTTCGCTTTAACCATTTCCAAAATGCCTAGAGCTTTGTGTTGGGCTCTTGATTCTTCTATAGTGAAGCGAAATGCGAAAAATATCAGTTATTGCCTTTGAAATGCGGGGCAGATTAAATCAACTGTCGAATCGGGTTTTCCAAATAAATAAATGGTTTGCTAGTGGTTGGTTGCTTTGCATTTCCTCCCTTGTTTTTTAGAAACTCAAAGTTACAGCCGTTAATTCTTCATCTTTCAACCATCCACTTTATGCTGCAGGTGCCAAATTTATTACTGATTATTACTGTAAAAAGTGTGAAACTGAATCTGCCCGTGTCCCCGCTGGGTAAGCGGAAAGTTGTTTAATATCCCACGCATAAATGGTGTTTTATTTACTGTTAAGCTGTAGCAGAAAAATATAGTTGTTTTCGATAAGTAAACATTATTTTGAAACAATAATTTTCACATCGTTCCTTTTTCTGTTTGTATTCTTGTTCTTCTTGCTCATTAGTCACAAAAACTAAATGGCAATATTAAAATATGTTATCGAGCGTGAACTTCCTGGCAAATATCATTGGCATTAATGGAAAAGCGTTTTCGATTGTATATCCTCGTACACACCAACTGTGCTACAATAAGAAATACAAATAACTTTTTGTTCATCAATGTTTTTCAATTACGTTTTCCCCCCTTTGTATAGAAAATTTATATAATTAATTGGTTTTGAAAGTGATAAACCGTAAATACTCATTCACGCATATGCGACACCTGATCAGAAAATTGTTCATTGTGGCCTGAAGGGTTAAAATCGGGATCGCCTCAATTATTGTTTTATTGCTTGGTTTCGTTTTGTATACCTCTTGCTTGACATAATCCAAAAAAATAAAAAAGTCTGATGCAGTTAAATCAGCTGACTTTGGGGGGCCAGCGAAAAGTGGAGTTTCTGGATATTGCTCCATTTCGCTGGAACCAAATGTTGTTGAAGCGGATATGTCTTCGGCGCAATTCTGGGTAAAAAAACTCCTTCAAAATCTTAAAAAAACTGTCTTCATTGATCTCCGTTTTATGTTTGTAGCACGATTCGTGCGTCACCCTGTGCCTTTCAAAAAAGGGCAAACATTAAAATTCCAAATTCATATTGCTATCAAAAGTAACTATATAAATAGAAATTCATTATGTATTTAGGTCCAAAATGTCATATTTTGCAGTTTTCACATTTAATCATGAAAATGTGTATACAATGACTATTATTTTAGTGATTATTTTTTATTATGATGATTTTGTAATATTTGTTGTTACCAATTGAATGGTATAATTTTGTCAAATTACCTTAGATACGGCCAAAAATTAGATGGTTTCCGCCAATCCTCATTTTCATTTTACTCGTTTTTTTTTTAATATTTTAAACAAATTTGGCAATCGGCATAGTTTATTTGTGCATTTTCTTGTTTCATAGCATTCCCACCGCTATGGGCAAAGTGTTTAGAACCTACTTGGGCAAAATCTGAATCTGACTCATCTCAGCCGATCGGCGCGCCGCAACCGGATGTTTTTTCTGAGCGGAGCCGTCGCGCGCCTATTCATTCTCATTCGGCACTGATAAGAGCTGAAGAATTGCGTTGTTGGCTGAGCCATTTTAAAACTTGTAATACATACTGCTGCAATGCTAAAAAAATCGATGTATTTTCGAAATGGGCTAATACATAAGGTATAGGCCCTAATGAATAAATTACGAAATGGTTTTTATTCACGGAGCTTCGAGCAAATCTTCGTCAGTTATGGTCTCGGATACTTACAAATGTACAACTAAACCATTTTTTTAAATCTAAGTATTAAAAACGGGGTCAAAAATGTGTAATAAATATTTGCGGAGATTTTATGTAACATTTTAAGTTGTATTTTTCTTAATTTTTTCTAATTTATGTCTGATGTTTACCTCAAGCAGAATTACTTTTCCTATACAAAATGCATGCTAATTCTGCAAATGGAATTCCATTTGCAAAAAAATTTCCGCAGTTGAAATTTTCAATTGCCAATGGTCTCGGTAGCATCATAATTGTGCATTCTTCATCCAAGGTGAAAAATATATTTGAGATGCATATTAGACTTCAACGGAATGAGAAGATGGAAAATTGTACATTTCTGGCTAACAGCATTGTTTTTAGATAAATTAAATGTTTGGCTTAGAGTCGAAATTTGAACATTTAGTAAATTAGAGATCAATCAATGAAAGAATATCTATAATATCTATAATACAATACAATATCTACAACTGGTAATAACAGGTTATCCATTTTTCAGTTTCAAAAGTAAAGTTAACATACATACAAAGTTATGATTTCGTTGTAACTTTTACTTTATTAGAATGCCTGGAACTTGCCACTAAGTGCGAAATACAATGCCATTTAAATGACCGCCTCTGGATTGGTTGTAGCTGTAGATCCTTTTGTGGTAGTTTTTTACCACTTTTTCGTACATTTCGGGCCCTATCTCGGCCATAACTTGACGAATGTTGGTTTTCAAATATCCCAACGTTTGGGGATTATTAGCGTAAACAACGTCTTTGACTTAGCCCCACAAAAAAAGTCTAACGGCGTCAGATCGCCTGATGTTGGTGGCAACTAACGTCGCCAAAACGTCCCGCAATAAAGCTAAAATTGGCCGTGTTGTGTGGCTCGTGTCACCGTGTTGTTGAAACTACATATCGTCCTGTTCATAATCTTTAATAGCAGTCTGAAAAACGTCGGTTATCATATGACCATAGCGCTCTGAATTAATGCTTCCTCCAGCGGCCCTTATTTCGGATGCAATGTGGTTTCCACAATTACTTCTGGGTTCTCCGAGCCCTACATGTGACTTTTTTGGTTGATGACATAACCACTGAGTGAGGAAGGAGCTTCATCGCTGAATTTTGTTCGAAAAATTAGCATTAAAAGTCTGTTGCTGTAGCGCCCAATCAGCATATCTACGGCGTTGTAAATGGTCAGCCGGCTGTAATTGTTGCGCACTATATGAATGGAGGTGCAAATCCAAATGCAAAATACGGCATAATAAGCCGAGGCATAGACTCAATGCTAAAACCGCCATGAAATGGACAAATTCGGATTGTCCTCCACACTTTAACTGACAGAAGCGATATTTTGGGCAATTCGTACGTTGCGATGGTGCACAGACCTGACCACATCTGTAACGCTTCTAGTTTCTTCAAATTTCTTTATAATCTTGCCAATTCGTTGCACACCAGGTCGGTTGTGACGACCATAATCACCTCTTAATGCACGAAAAGTGCCCACGTTCGTTTTAACTATTTTTACGCGTTCTTTTAAATGGCAATTTTTTACTGAATAAATAACACTTCAGATGACTGATATTTACCAGCTGATTGCCTTGCTGGATCGACATACATAATACGAGTACATCCACTCCCTGTGATTTGGATAATAAATTATCGCCGTTGTCTGGTTTTCATGGCTAATAGCTAAGTGACTTCTATTTATGGCCGGACGTTATTTTTTCCTCTAAAATGTTCTTATCGGTTTGTCAAGGGTACAATTAATGTGTTTCGTGTATGTGTTGTACGACATATGAACACAACTAATAATTGTTGTATTGTTATTATTAAAAACAGAAAACAAATTCCATTACATCCCGTGTATTGGATATGGGAGAGATTCTCACGGTGAGCTTCCGCGCATTCTGCACTTAAACGGATCTAATGTTTAATGACGATTCTAACTAGGCTACTCCAAGTATGTGTCAGACACATTCAAGTGACATGTTTCAACAAACACCTTATAGTATTGAATATTTTAAAGCTAAAACGAGTTTATAATTTTCCGAAAATATTTAATAGAATACGCAAATATAATTACATATTACGTGATTTTCCTACCATGTAAGTTATATTAAGATACAGCGTAGCCAAGAAAAGTATAAAATGTCTGCTCCGTACATTTGTGTCTACGAAATTAATGTTGTTCAAGTCTATAGTGTAGCAGCCCACGCAGGATAGCAGCTACGAAATTACTGTTTATTTAATAAGACTGTGGAACTTTCTTTACGGCAAGTAATTGCAAAATATTACTTTAAGTTATGATTCCATATTGCTGGAAATTCGCTTTAGATCTCTGAAGGAAACATCAAGAAAAGTTAATAAATAGCTACAAATATTTATCATTTCAATGGGATAATTTGCTAAGTCATTTGTTTACTCATATCCATATAAACAAAACCTTTAACAGTCTAGACATTAAGGGCGTTGTTCTTAATAATTTCCCGAAGGTTTGATGAATGTTTATGCTATGAAAACTTGTTTTATGAACTTTCAACAAATTATGAATAAGGCCATAAATCTTTACTTAATAGAATACCTTGTTCAGGAAACTTAACATAACTCTAAAAACTTACGAAACAACATACTGGTTTCATGAAATGGTTTCAGCTGCTATCTTCAACTTTGTATTTTTCTCTTTTCATTGAATAATTTTATAATGCCCTTAGCTAGTAATCTAAAACAACATCCTATTTTTGCAAACTAACCATTTTTTTATTAAATCCTATTACCTGTTTAAGGCACAGATTTCTTCTCCTTTATGTTTATCAAAAGCTTTCTTCGAAGGGCTGAACAACAAAGTCAAAAATTTTTACTTGGAAATAATAAACAGAAACTGAGACAAAATCTGGTTGAATAAAAATTCCTAGTAAACGAGGAGAAGAGCCCACATGCCATGTAGAAATTATTCAAAATATACTTGAACTTTTTGCTATGACGTAGAATGGGGGTCAGGACTAAAAGTTTGGTAAGAGCAAAATTACATCTTTCACAAGACAGAAAGTAATACTTGCATAAGTAATAGAGTTTGTACGGTAACGAGATGGAATCTGAAAGAATTTATATAAATAAAGTTTCGTTTGAAATATTTATGTAATATAGAAATGAAAAAGTTGATTAAAGAAATAATTGTGTCATCTATAATAATGATATATTCAGAAATTTTGGAAATAATACCGGTACTTTGCGAATTTGCACTTAGGTAAATTAAAAAATCATTTTGAGACAAAATTATACACAATTGTGATTCTGGTTTCGTGCCAGGTTCACTTCTAAAACAACTCAAATTTTATTATATAATAAAATATGATTTTTTTAGGCGTCTCAACCAAATCCAATTGTTTTCAAAGCGCATGTTCACATGATCGACTATTAGACGATCATATATAAGTGGGTATATTGGAGGGTTTAGCACCAATCAACCAAACTGTCACTACAGAATCGTCCTTAAAAATTGTAGTTCCCTTTCGGTGAATATATGTAAATATAACATGTGTATAAGAACACTGAATGCGAGAAGCTATTCCATACCACATTCATGGGTTGAAAGCAATTTGATTTCTTTTGCATGTTCCCTTTTTGTAAAATTCCATTTTGCCCCTGATCATCGCGGCTTTTTATATAGGTCTAAGATGATTTCATCCCAGAATTAGGTCACTGTCTTGGTTTTACTTTAATAAACGCAAAATATTTGGCATTTTGCTGTACGCTGTTCGCGGTTCTGCAACTGTTTCAACATTTTGCAAACTAGGACGACATTGAAAGACTGAAATATTGTACGTTTAAAATTTGTTGATTTTATTTTCTTCTCGAATAATTTGTTGGCTCAACATTTTTGATTTGCGAAACACACTTAAAAACAAAACGAACACTCAGTGTCCAAAAATGGGAATATGAATGTGAAAATTTGCTTTACATTCCAAAATTGTAGAATATAGAGGAAGAACGTATACAGGCAGAGACGCTAAGTGGCAAAAAATAGCTCTTAAGGTATATCTAATCGATGTAGTATATTTTTTCAAGTTTTTTTTTTCAGCGAAAACCTTAATACGAAATATACTCTTTTAAAGTCCAAAATCTAATCGCAAATTGTTTATCACTGTCAAAATTTTTTACAAGCTATTACGTTATAGTACAATAACACCGATGTACAGATAAGATGTGATTGGCGCCTCTCAGTATTAAATTGATAGCTTTTGGAGCTTCAGAGTCCGAATTCGTTTCCAAACTTTACTGGCCATTGGTCAGAAATTTGACATTGAAATGGGGAAAAACAATTTTGGGTTATTCCACCGTTATTGATGAATCTTTTAACGTAAGGCCCATTTGTTTGGATGAAATGGAAATCAATCGACTTCTGTGTTCACTTCGTCTATTCCACATTTATATAACAAAGTAAGCATAAATTAAGATACAGAGTACATATTATTGTTTTTTATTTTTTTGTGATAAACCATTTTGATGTAAAAATGAATTTCAAAACTAATTTCTCTGAAGTTTTATCCACACATCTATAGTATTCAAAAAAATGGTAAACCAAGCAAATTGGAAGAGTTATGACAAACGTCACAGATTAAATAGCTACAGCGTGCGATTGAGCTGTTACTGTTGTTCATTATAAAATATTTCCCAAAAAAACAGTTTTCTTGGAGAATGAAGTTTCTAAAATCATTTTTATATATACCTATAATATGAAACCAACTGTTAATAATCTTCACTTTATTTCTTTGTGGGATGAGTAAATAAATTATATTTTCTTTTTGCATTGCAACCCTATTAGACGAATATGCATTTCTGTTTGCTATCACTACTAATGAGATTTCCACAGGAGTGTTTTGTAATTATTATTATTAATCAATATTCTTCCAATAAAACTGTACATGGAATTGTTTAATAAATCCTGTTACCAAATGCCAAATGAGCACTGGATTCTAAGAGCTTTTCCTGCCCGTTTATACCAACTGCCTTCTCCATCGGCAGTCACAGACAGAAGGCAGCAAACCCAGAGGATATGTCCTATCGTATGCACTGGTAGTATATCTACCATATTAGCATGACTATACTATGAACGTGAAATACTATGAACGTTACTGAACCTTACTGTGGGGAGTAGTGAATGCATACGTACGATCCTTTGCATGTATGAGTGTTGAAAGAAATTCCTGTAAAGACATTCCTGTACAATGGCATTGCACGACATGAAATAATTTACTTGCAGATATCTTTGTTTGTCGTAGTCCATTTTTATTCGTTTCGTTTTTTTCGCTATTTTGTTGTCGCCATCCTTGTTGTCTCTTTTGTCGTTTTGCCGTTGTTGTTATGTTTCATTTGTTGTTGTTATCATTTAATGCAACGTCATTAATTTTCCACGCACACAAGTACATTATTCATTGTTTAGCATTAAAATGCTTTCACATCAACGTTCCTTAGCGTAATATCGTGCCTCTGCACGATGGTCGGGAAAGAGAGTGAGTGTGTATTCAACTCTCAATCCTCAGTTTTGCGGTATTTTTAAAGTCCTCCAAAGGCTACACTGACACATCGCATCGAAGATGGATACAACGTCATTTATCAGCTAACACCTTTTGGGCTCTCAGTTCGTTATGAGAAGGAATCAACACATGCGTAGGAAAGGATATACTTTGTATGTTAAGAGAATATGAATATGAATGCCATTCTTTCTCGGTCTCCCTCTCTCTCTCTTTTGTATTCTCTCTTCTATCATTTTCTAAAATGCTATAAAATTCTAATTGACTGGAAAATTATATTAAGTTCTCTTATTTCATGCTAAGCTTTTAAATTTTATTTCGTTGTTGTTTCGCTTTTCTTTTCTTTTATAGTGTTTTACTGTGTTTCTCTCTCTTCTCTCGTTTATTTGAGTTGGTTTACTTACTTTGTGGCCTTTGTGCGTGTGTGTAAGTTGTGGTTTAATTTCTCATAATATTTCCTTTTCCTGCTGTGTTTATGCTATGAGAGGTCTCCGCATTGTTGAGGATTTGATTTCACCTCTTCGCCTTTTTTTTAAATTCATTTCGTAAAGGTAAATGTGCCGTAGTTACTCTTTCAAGCTCTCCCCCTACTTTTATGGGAGCGTGTGGCTGCTTTGAGTGTTTGTTGTTGCTATGGCAGTTTTTCCTGCTAAGATGTCAAGTGTGAATTGGATGCGAGTTTGTGTGTGAATACGTGTGATTAAATCCTTTAGTGTACGTGCCTCAGTGTGTGTGTTTAGTGTAGTACACTGTTGCTTGCTCGCCTCAACTTCCGTTTGTTAAACCAATAATGCACCTCTGTGATTGTTGCTTTTCACATTCATATTTTTTTCGTTTGTTTTATGTTAATTTATGTGCATTTTTGTTGTTTTGATTTTGTCAGTATCGGTTCCTTTTTTGCAACTCATTAGAGCTGTATTGTTGTTTGTATGCACGTGCAAGTTTATCGGCGGGAATTATTTTTGGATATGCAAATAAATACACCGGGGCCTATATTCAACAAGGACTATCCTAAAAAAGACAATTTGACAGGAGAGCAAAATAAATGTTTTTCAAGCGATTTTGAACAATTTAGACAAAACGGTATTTTTGCGCCGCATAGTAAAAAGGAATAATATATCACGTATTTCGCATTTTTGTGTGAGACAATCCTTTTTCACTCATATATTATTATCTGATTATTACATCGGTTACCATTCCATACTACTCAACATCATAGGACGAAGGGTAAAAGGTTTAGAATCGTAGAACGTATTTCCACTTGAACGTCAACTATATTAGTTCATCCAAAACCACAAAGTTGCTCTATTTATAGTAAAATTACTTTTCCAGAAAATCCTAAAAGATTTAAGGGAACACATATTTGCATAATGGAGAGAAACAGATTGCATACATGATAGTTGAATAGTCTGGGAATGGTCTTAACGATCTTTGTAGAACATACACTTAGCGAAATTACACTTACATAAATATATTACAGAGGCATACCAATATTTAACAGTCATAGACATGTTAAGTTTGAAATTGGCAATATCAGTTCAGTAGTAAAAAACTTGCCCATAAAAGGACTGAAAACAACTGTGGAATTTTTCAAAAAATTTGCAGTTATTTCTTTAATCTCGTACATGTAAGGTGGTAGCCTGCATGTACCAGAAATAATCGCCCCAATTCTTCATTGAAAACGAATATAAAGGGTGTCCAAACAAGAACGCAAAATTTAAATTTGGCGCCATTCGAAGTGTCATTGTTTGACATTTGAACAATTGTTTTTGTTTGCTAGTAGAAGGTACGAGGTTAGTAAAAATGGAGCGCTACACGATTGAACAACGCATTCTCATGGTAAAATTGTTTTACCGAAATGGTGCAAGTTTTGCGACTACAGTTCGCAAATTGCGATCAATTTGGGGTCACAACAATGCTCCAAAATAGTCAACTGTAAAGAGATTAATGGATAAATTTGCCAAAACTGGTCTGTTAGTGATGTAAAGACAACAACGCGCCTCCGACCAGGTCGATCGACCGAAAATGTCGCAGCTGTACGTAATGATGTCGCTCAAACTTCATCCACCTCAATTCGACACCAAGCTCAGCAAATTGGTGCCTCCAAATCCACTATGCAGCGAATTTTGACAAAAGATTTACATCTTCATGCATACAGAGTGCAATTGACTCAGGAACTGAAGCCAGCTGACCATGGGCAGCAAAGGGAGTTCGTTAATTGGGTATTGGAGAGACAACATGAAAATGCTGATTTTGCCGATAAACTCATTTTCAGTGACGAGGCCCATTTCCATCTTGATGGCTTCGTCAATAGCCAGAATTGTAGCATTTGGGTGAGGAAAATTCTCGAGTGCTTCACGAAAAGCAAATACATTCTCAATGGACCTTTTTTATGAAAATGAGGCATGCCAAGCGCAAACAGTCAAAGGTGCTCGGTATCGTGAAATGATAAACAGTTTTTTCGTGCCTAGAATTATAGAAATGAATGTGGAGGGCATGTGGTTTCAACAAGACGGCGCCACATGTCATACAGAGAAACAATTCAATTGCTGGTTCAGTCATTTAAATCTTGCGTTCTTGTTGGGACACCCTTTATAAGTCTGCACGAGTAAGGGCATGTATTGCGCATGAAAATAAAGCGTATCTGAGACTTTTATTTATCTGAAGCCATGTCGTAAAATGAACTTTCTAATTATTTTACTATTTAGTCTTCAACTAAAAGTAATACTCGTACATAGCGATAATTGATCGATGCGGAAAGGAACCGCTCCAAATTACTGTATATATACAGGGTTGCCCATATTCGACGGACCCATCTGGCAACGCCATAACTTTTGACAGAGATGTCAGATCGCTTAATGACATACCGCGTTTGAAGCGTCAGTCCAAGCAGATTTTTACCATGGAACAATACACGCCACGCGAGCGCTCTGAAATAGTTGAAATTTACATTCAACAGAAGAAGTCAATTGTGAAAACTCAACGTGCTTTTAAAATAATTAAAAATGTGAGAAGTGCGCCTTCTAAGAACACCATTAAGCGTTTATACGAAAAATTTTCGACTGGTGAGGCTCTTTCTAATCCGAAGAGGCCAAATAAAAGTCGACCAAGGCGATCGGCCGAGAATATCGCTGCCGTACGAGCCAGTGTTGAGAGGTCCCCAAGAACATCCCAAAAACGCCGTTCTCAGCAGTTGGGCATGGCTCGGTCCACTTTACAACGGATTATTCGCGTTGATTTGCATTTGTTCCCGTACAAAATTCAATTGACGCAAAGATTGTTGCCTGCGGACAAGCCTCGTCGATTGGAATGGGCCCAACGAGTCATCGAAATGGCCGATGATGACGAGCAATTTTGGAACAAAATTATCATGTCCGATGAAGCCCATTTCACATCGAATGGGACCGTAAATAAGCAAAATTGCCGTATTTACGCCACTGAAAATCCTCAGGAGATTCAAGAATTGCCTCTTCATGACGAAAAAGTCACAGTTTGGTGCGGCGTTAGTGCGAAAACGGTCATTGGGCCGTTTTTCTTCCAAAACGAAAATGGCCATGCTGTTACCATCAACCAGGAGCGTTATCGCGACATGATGACCAATTTTGTGATGCCAATTATTCGTCAAAAGCGTATGAGGCAGTTCTGGTTTCAACAAGACGGCGCTCCACCGCACACAAGTCGCATAACAATCGATTTTCTGAAGAATTTGTTTCCGGGCCGTTTGATGTCGAAAAGTGGTGATTTGGACTGGCCACCGCGTTCGCCCGATTTGACGCCCGCTGACTTCTTCTTGTGGGGACATTTGAAGTCAAAGGTTTACGTTAACAAGCCAAGGACCGTAGAAGAGCTCAAGGACAACATTCGTGAAGAAATAGCCGCTATTCCGGCCGAAATGTTGGCGAAAACGATGGAAAATGCTGCAAAAAGGGCACAATACGCCATCAACGCCAGAGGCAGCCATTTGAGAGATATCATATTCAAAAATTGATGTAAACAAATCTACTTGGAACAAATTAAATGAATAAGATTGCCAACCGCCAAATTTTTATTTTTTTCTTTGATTTTTTTTTTAAAAACTTGGGTCCGTCGAAAATGGGCAACCCTGTATGTGTATGTACGAGTATGTGTACGTGTATGAATAAGAAATGCTATTTTATATAGGGAAAATATGATAAGTGTGAATATAATGTATGAGCCAAATTTTATTTTTGAAACGCCCACTTAGTCGATACATCGTCCACCATCTTGTGAACTGCAATGTTACGGATGGCTAAATTGGTCCAGTGTGAAAAAAATTATCTACACTGAGGCATAGTTATCATAGAAAAAATGAGATTTTCCGTATTTTTCAATAATTAGTTTTTTCAAATTCGCTAATTAAAAACAGTATACAGTGGAAAGTTCATATTACTGTGGCGGCATAAAAAATATTTCTCTGCAAAATCTTGCACTCAAAGAAAAAGTTTGTGACACAGCCAAATATTGGTAATCAGAAAGAGTGCGCCTGAAAATGAATACCTTAGATGATATAATATGATAATAGATATGATAATGGCCACCTAAAAATAATTTTCTTAACAACATGAGGTAGTCCTTATTGAATATAATGCCTCAATATATCACCTTTTAAATGTTAACATAACGTTCAAGAGGTGAAATTTATATCTGTCAAACAAATGTGAATTCTTTATAATTCTTAAAATTGTTCTATTGTGTGTTGTATTATTGTATTGTGTGCAAAGAGCATGAAAAACTCATGTACAGCACAATTAAAATATCCGTTTTTGTTATCTCAAAGGTGTTGTTATCACATTGTTGACTATGAAAGCATTTTACGCCACTCCAAACTTGGTTATTCGTGTGCTAAACTCCCAAGTTTGTTACAAAATTCTTGGTCTTCTAAAGATAACGATGAATTTGTTACCGTCTAAAATAAAAAAACAATTAGTGAGTGATATTTCTCTTTAAACTTAAATATTTCGCATTTATCGCTATCAATATCGATCATTTAAAGAATATCCTAGTATTCTGAGTTACTTAAAACAAACATGTATTATGATAATTTCGATTACGGATACCCGCCCTAGAATGAAATGATTAAATTCTTACTGTTCGGTTTTTTTATTACGCCATTACAAAGTTATAGTTAACATACTGGTGTAACGAAACTCGACATAATTCAAATCAATATAATTCAATTTCAATATTTATTATATTAAGCTCAGATTTTATTTTATGTAAGAAAGTAAGCAAATTTAATTTACATTTTCTCATTTAAAATAATGTTGGATACCGAGCATTTATGGTGAGTTGTGGTGAAGCTTTATTAATATCACCCTTACATTTTAAGTCAAAGGTGTGTGACATTTCATCGAGGCGTTTAGAGTTCCATAAGGTCCCAAGTGAAGCCTGAAACCCTGTTCCATAAAATATGTTTTCTAAGGAAACTTTTCTAAAAAAATCAATAATAGCATGCAAACAGCCTTATGTACTTTCTGAATGCATTCATTAAGAAATTGTCACTGGTAGTTTATAAATCGTTCAGGAATGCGTGATTGATTGGAATTCTATAATTCTATAATCTATGTATACACATACATACATACATATACATCTATGTATACATATATATATATTCTATATATATATACAAACAACATAATTGGTTTTTATGCAAAAAAAAACTCCTTTCAGTTACATATTTTAGATACAATTCCGTCATACAAATAAACTCCTCGGACAAACTCCTTCCAGGCGATAAATATCTTTCCTCCTTACCATATTTGCAAGTTAGAGAGTAGAAAATACCAGCATGATGCCAAATCTGTCGGATGTACTGTTTGGATAGGCAATTTGTTGTAAAATTCACTTAATTAGGTCGTCGGTGTTGGGCAGCAAGGACATCACACATTATCCCAGCTGTACACAGTCGCTGAAACTGAGGGAGATGTGCTTGGAAAATTGCTTTGTTCGGATTTAACTTTTCATATTTGGATTATTATAGTCAACTTTATAGTCCGGGCCAGCACCATGTGATTACCACCTGTTCCTGTCTGTGGCAAATGAGTCCGCTAGAGTAGTATGTGAACATCGACTAGCCCTGGTTTTTTGGCACTACGAACGAGGGTTTTTATAAGGGAGACATAATGGAATCACCTACGAAAAGGCAAGAACAAATTATGGAGGAAAGCGGTGCACGTTTTGTTTAAGTCGCATCATTCTGACGGTAGTAAATAAAACCTTCAGTGTCATGCAGAAATAATGGATTTATTTTTACTACACTTTATAATATTATTTCTAGAACGACCTGGAGGAGTTTATTGCATTTGTCATCTGCTGTCATACTGCCTTTAAGAACTTATGAGGCTAACAGGCGTTAATTTCATGCCGCCTTGTTAGGCGGTGATTTCATGTCATCTAATTAGGCGTTGATTTCCTGGATTTCATTAGTTGCCTTAGATATTAGGACACAGAATGCCGCAGCTTTGGCCTGAGCAATAAGTTACTAACATCGATCACAATAGAAATATGTGGGAAAATGAAGGAGAAATTGTCGTTGATTAACTGGTTAAGTGAAAACTAACGGAAAAGTATTTAAGCACAGCAAATAAACAGGCTAAGAACGCCCAAAAATGTTCACAAATACAACTTTTACAAATTCAATACAATCTCTTCCATTATTTATATTATTTATATTATTAAGCGCACTTTAACGGAGCACACTTGAGCTGTGACAATAAATTTATAAATTAGTCTAAGAAATAAATAAATATTATTACGAATGAACACTTTAATGTAACCTTACGATGTGTGTGTCAGTATTAAAACTGACATATAATTAAATGACGTTAAAGCTAATTGTTTATTTTTAATACAGAGATTTCCTTCTTATCAATTATTCCGTTTTGAAAACAAAATTCTATTATAGTATGAAACAATGGCGGCACAAGTATCAGAAATACTCGTATATAAATATGCTAATTAAATAAACAACAAATTTGTGTTGGGACTTCTATACTTAACGCAACATTTTTTTTACCGTACTCTGACAGCAATAAATATTTTATTTCATTGAATTTTTAACAGAATATCAGCCAACTGTTTGAATAAATTATAATTAAGTGTGGCCGATGTGTGTTAACTCGGTCACTTTTCATAGCGGTTCGTAAGTGTTAATCGAATGGGCTGTACCAAAAGGAAAAAATTTAATATAAACAAATCGTAAAGAAACAAAAAAGAAAAAACTATCATATCATTTTCTTGCATCCCAGTTTGCATTTTCCTCGACCTTAGAATGCTTGTGGTTAAAAAATGGATTTCATTGGCTACGTAAGCATGTAAGCAAAGCTTTGGTCTAATAAGATATAGGTAAAGGTGTTTTCTACAAAATTATTATTATACTCGAGTATATATACAGTGTTGCGCAAAACAAAAGCAACAAAATGTACTCCAGACTATAAATATATAATTTTCATAAAAACAAAATGTTTAAAACAAAGCTTACCATTTATTTTCACAGTTGAAGTTTTTCGAGGTCTTCCACCTAAATGGGTATTCGATGGGTGTTTCAACATGATAACGATCCGAAACACACATCGAAAGTGGCAAAAGAGTGGCTAACAAACAATTGGATTCAAACTCTTGATTGGCCGGCACAATCACCTGATTTGAATCCTGTTGAAAACCTTTTTGGCATCCTTAAAAGGAGAGTGGCAGGACATCGGTTTTCCGACAAAGAGGAGCTATTCAACAAGTTGAAAACTGAGTGGGAAAATCTTCCGGAGGATTGGTTTTATTCATTAGTTGCCTCGATGCCAAAAAGGTGCGAATATGTTATTAAAAACAAGGGCGTATACACAAAATATTGATTTTGTTGCTATTGTTTTGCGCAAGTGAATTCCGGCTCTGCTGTACATTTTTTCATATTTCTTTTAAACGCAATTGTTGTTGTTGTTGTAATGTATTGGTTTTATAGCTTAATAATACCTCTGTGAAAATAAATGGTAAGTTTTGTTTTAAATGTTTTGTTTTTATTAAAATTATGTATTTATACTCTGGAGTACATTTTGTTACTTTTGTTTTGCGCAACACTGTACATAATACCTATATTTGAGTATGCTTCTATTGCGTGGAACCCATACTATCGTATACATACGAAATCCCTTGAATCGGTGCAGAAGCAGTTTTTATTATTCTGTCTATGCGGTATAGACTAGATAAATGATAGTGGCTTTCCTTAGTACTAAAGTAGATTAAAGTACCGAACTTCCAACACTGGAGAGCAGAAGGAGCAAACTTGGTATTACTTTCGTGTGCAAACTTTTGAATGGCGATGTTGATTCGATATTCCTACTGTTCTATGTCCTACAAAGCACCTTAGTCCACATTATTTTGAATTTTATACAACAAATTATGCAAATTCTTTTTCCTTTCAAAGTATTTGTTGTGACTACAACCAATTTCGTAATGTGATCAGTTGCAATTATGATGTCGAAATGACAAATCAGGTATTTTAATTGAATTTTGTTGTTGCTACTACATATTTTGCGATATTTCTTTATTCTTTTATTGCTTATACGTATAAGTATAAGTTTATATATACGTATAAGTTTCTATCTCTTATCCGCTGGTGACTATCCGCACCTGATTTCTCCTCCTTTTGTGTTTGCCAACCCTATCTTACTAGTTAGTCCGCTAAAGTGCGGACTTTGGTGTGTAACCTTAACTCAACAATATGGTAATGGTGCTCTCTAGGCGGTAGCGGCGGTTAAAAGGCTGTAGAAAAAGATATTCGGTTCTTCTCACATTAATGCTGATTGCGAAAGTCAGTTTGAAAAGCATTTACTTGTCTTGTCTATTGCTCGACTATTTGAAGCGCTCAAAGAGAGGTAGATGACTGCACCGGGAATCGAACCACTAATCATATGAACGATAGTCGATTGCATCAACCATCATACCACGATCAGTCATAGGTCTTATTAAGAGCAATGCCTTTATAAAATTGCATTCAACACTAAATTTTCAGTGGTAACATGTATATTTTATCTACTTTCCACAGCTGGTTGCTGTGCGACTTTTTTGATTGATTCATTTTTACTGCTCAACATATTCCTTCTACATTTGGTCCATTAAATACACGTTTACTGCTGTTAAAACTTCTCATTCAAACCTGTTAAAGATGTTAAGCAAATGCTCAATTAAAATTAAAATCAATGTACCGGTGCTCGTGCACTTTTTTACTTTCAATAGCTCAAATATATAAACTATATAATGGACTGACGATGGATAAATTAAATATAAAAATAAATGAAATACAAGAAAAATTATGTACGATCAGGATTAAATTCATTCACCCAATGATACGCCGTGGTACACCGCCGTTAAATTTATTACGTATTGAGAGGATTGGAATCAATGGAAGCCAGAACTTCACGGTTACTTGGCTGGTTTCAAACTGCTATGTTTAAAATGTAGAAAAAATTGGTAACTCAAAATCGTCAAATGTCACGCTTTTTGGCATTGTTATACTTTTAGGGTCATCCATTTTTCGGTTTCAAAAGTAAAGTTAAAAAACACACACACAAAGTTATGATTTCGATTAAGCTTTTATTTCGTTACAATGCTGCAAATACTATGTCATCTAAATGACTGCTTCTGGTTTGGTTGCAACAATGGATCCTTTTGAGGTAGCTTTCTGCCACTTGTTCGCACATTTCGGGCGGTATGTTTGGGGATTATCCGCGTAAACACGGTCTTTGACCTAGTCCCACAGAAAAAGTTTAACGGCGTCAAATCGCATAATCTTGGTGGCCAATTGAAGTCGCCAAAACGTGAAATTACACTTTCAGGAAATCTAAATCGGTCGTGTTGAGTTACGTTTGAATACCATTTTCGTAGTAAGTTTTAACTATTTTACGCGTTCCTCGATTCTTAAATGATTCATTTATGTAAATGGCAAATCGTTCACTAAGTAAGTAACACTTCAGATGACAGATATTTAACAAAAAAATCTTGCGAGACCGGCGGTTTTGAATCCTCTAAATGGATATCTTCGAAGTGTATACTTATGCGGAAAAGCTCTTGTTAATCTGTTTATAGAATGATATAAAATAGAAAAAAGGCAACGGCTATAGGTGCCTCAACTGGGAAGTTTACAAAAATGACAGGTCTTGAGAAAACTATTTTTTTTTTTTGCAAAATATACCCGAAGTTTAAAAAAATCGGTCATAAGTTTCCAATAATATATGTATATATGTAGGTATATCACGATGTACTACCCCAATGCCATGGCAGAACAGTGGGACACATCCTATGGCCACGAGAAAAATGTGGATGGTCGCTCTTACCGCACATTTAATGAAAAGTACTGCTACCGATTAGAAAAAAGTATGAATTGTATACATATATTTGTTTTTTGCAAACCGGATTTGACATTCGCGTTTAAGAACCGGGCAGTATTATATTTTTTGTCCGTCAACTTTAAAGGCTTTTCTGTGTGTTTAAAATGCAACTATTTTGTTCAGACCTTCAAAGATGGTGTTTGTTTTTATCTATTTAATTAATTAACACCCTAATGTAGACGTCCTCATTTCAGACTTATTTTTTTCTAATCTGAAAATAATTTGATGGTTGTTCGTTTTAATAACCTCTAGAAATGTATCCTCGCCATAAATTACGCTCAAGATAGGGCACCATAGTTGAAAAACGTCATTTGTCGAAAAGTGCATTTGCGGCATTTTTTAAATAATTATTAACTTTCTGTATTATTTTGAAACGGTTTTTTGAAATAACTATTGAAAGGCAGGAGAATTATATAAGCGAAATGCATTCAGAACCGGTCGTAAACTAGACTGGAGAATTAAAATTTGCAATGTCTTAACGTAAAAATTTACCATGGTGTGTATCATCAGTTGAATCTCCATATTTTCATGTTTACTTCATATTTTTATCGTTAAAAAAATAAATTTCGGAAAGACTGCCTACCAGTTATTATATTTTGTGAAATTGGGTAAGAAGAAGCAAATATTTTTTTAGATATACTCGTACACGCAAATTTAATTTTCCAAAATCAGGCCACCGTTGTAAACTTTAAGATATCCACAAAGATTATAAATGTGTTAACACTACCTGTATATACGAGTATACATATATGTATATATTTTGAGTAGTAAAACAACCTTTTTAACAAGTCCTAAAATAATATCTTGGGAGAAGGGAAGTATTTCCGTTGCCAAGGAAACCCCTGTGAAGACATCGTATCGTCTTTTAAATTCATCAACTAAAGTCGTGCAATGTCGAGCTCCCCAAGACTCCTTACTAAGAACTTTCATATGTTTATCCTCTTTTCAGACATTCATCTCTGTTGACTTAGTTTGGCTAAGAGGACCCCTCCTTTTTATATTTACTTTTATGGCACAGCAATCTTGAATACATAAATTGTTTAGTTTTTTTTTCTGCTCAACTTTAAAGTCATTTTCCTGTCTTCTGTTGAAACATATGTACGAGTATGCGTGCGTGCGTGCCTCTACATGCATGGTTGTTTACCCATACATAGAGACTTTGTATTTTTTTTTATAGTTTAAGTGGTTGTCCTTTGCTAAACTTACACATTTTCACAGATATTGTATACATTCCGTCATCCTTTCAGAGAGGTTGAATGCGTGCAAAGTAATTTTGCTGAAAGTTCTTGTGACTACAGCGACAGCAGTTTGCACTTCACTCAGCAACAATTTTTATATTTTCCTTTGCTCTGTCATGAGGTTACAGAAGGAGTGTTTTCTCACGATTGTCTTTGTTGGCTTTGTTGTTGTTGTTGTTGTTTTTGTGTGTCTGCATTCCTCTTTTGTTTGCTTCCCTTTGTGAAGCAATTAAAAAAAGGAAAGTTAAAATTGCAACACATAAACGATATTTAAAATAGATTGCCTAGCAAAGTTTTCCAATTAGAAAAAGTATGAGCCAAAGAGATGCACGAAGAAGGATTCGTTTGTAGATTCTAATTACGTTAAATGTTGTGTTAACCAAATTTTCAGTTGTCTTGCATTAAACGCATGTATTTATGTTTTCTGTTTTACAATAAACTAAGTAAGAAATGATAATTTGAATTGGCCGGTGTTGTGGAATGTTTCCCTCCCAAATGTTAGCTATGCATGTATATGAACGGTTTAGGTAACGCAATGAGTAATTTTCAATGACAGACTGATTTGGTCAAATTATACAAAAGGCATTGTTGGTAAGGTATACAGCATGTAAAGAAATCTATGGGCTGTTAGATATTCAACGCCCTTTGATATTTTTTACTTGTTCTATTCGTCTTTGGAACGCTCTTCTTTCACAGATTCAAATATTGAGCAACGCATCAAAACTTAAGAGGAAACTAGCTTCACTTTATAAAGAATGAACTTACTTAGAATAGAATAAAATACATTTGATATAATTTAAAGTAGAATTCATTAACTTATCTAATGCATTAAATTATGAATTATGATAAATAAATAAATAATCTGGAATGTCTCGTTAAATGTGCAATAAATATTCAACTGAAATAAATTCAAAATATCCAGGCTTCTCAAATTTATATATTATATATTGATTACATAGCATTATACGAGGGTGTCCGTATATATGTTAGAGAGTGCGAAAAGCTAAAAAGTTTGTCAACTGCTATGATATAAAAGCTTAAAACTTTTTGAGTTATAGATGGGTTATAGATGGGCTCGATACTTTGACCTAAATTTTCTAAAACTTTTTCAGGTTGTCCGATTAATATTTCATTTCATTTCATTTCATTTATTCATACATCGTGAAGCAGGAAAGCCAAAGAGGCGAATTATATAATATCACAAATAAAATACAAAATTTTTTAATACAATATTAAATTTAGAAATAATAATAATAATAATAACAATAAAATTACGTTAAAAACGATATAAATTCAAACATTAATAGCAAAGTCTATATTATGGTTCCCCAAACAAATAAAGTTATAAAGCAAATATAAAAAGGAAAACCAAGTGTCGATAATGAGCTCATAATGTAAAATGGGCTACTAAAGTTCACTTAATGCAAATCTAATATATTTGTGTTGGAAAACTTGATTTGAATAAGCAAAATTGCGTAGACGCAGAGGAAGCCAATTCCAAGCTCTGCAAACGCGCACCGTAAATGATTTTCAGAATATAGAAGAGCCTGATATATGAGGAATTACAAATTGTGGATTTTTCTAGTTGATCTGGTGAACCTGAACCTACTTCGCAGTAAAGACGGTGAACCAGATATTACCAATTTATAAAATAATTTAATGATTCGAAATTCAACAAATTTCTTAAAGGTAAGACGTAAAAAACGTATAGCATATAGTGATATATGATCATAGCGCCTCATACTATACGCATATCTTACTACCATATTAAAAATCTTCTCAATTTTCCTAAGACAACCAAGATTTGTTTCCGAAAAAACTTCAATACCATAATTAATTTGGCACATCAACAAGGTATGAGCCAACCTCTCTTTAATATGAATTGGAAGGAATGTATTCATATTGTACAACTTTCGCAGAGTAAAAAGTATCTTTGGAAATATAGAATCGCTATGAGCCCAAAAATCAAGTTGTTGATCAAGTGTTATGCCGAGGCACTTTATTTCATCTACAAACTCAATACTGTTTCCATTACTGTTGATGTCAAAATTCTGAAAAGATTGAAACGAGATGAAAAAAGCATAGCTTTAGTTTTGCTACAATTAATATAAAGGTTATTTTCAGTTCCAATTATTTATAGCATTCAATGTGTTATTGATACCACATTGTAAGTTATTTACTGAACTACTCCTGAAATGGATGGATGGATATTATCATCATATAAAAATGGATAACAACAGCTATTGCGAATAACCTAACAGCTAAACCATTAATATACAATATAAACAGTAGTGGGCCCAGAACCGATCCTTGAGAAACACCGCACTGCACACTAAGCATATCAAAAAAAATTACCATTCATGAAAACGAATTGTGATCGACCTTACGAACGAACCAATGTGCAGGCTGTGCTAGAAAACATAAAATTAGGTATTAATTTGTAAACAAGCTTAGTATGGTCCACTTTGTCAAAAGCCTTATATAAGTCGAGACCTACAACCGCTCCTAAATCGCGATTATTCATTGTCTCCCTAATAGTATCTGTAAAATGGAGCAAATGAGTAGTGGTGTTAAAGCCTCTTCTAAATCCATATTGCCAGTCAACAATCATGCTCTGATCATTAATATAATTTAAAATTTGTTCTCGCATTGAATGTTCAACAACTTTAGAAAGAGCTGGAAGTATACTAATTGGCCTTGGTTATCAAAATTGTAAGAATTGCCTACTTTAGGGATTGGAACTACACGCGAAATTTTCCAAGCAGACAGAAAAACTGAAGTTGTAAATATAATGTTAACAAATTGCAACAGATGACCAGATATATAAAGAAATACGAGCTTTAAAAACTTTATTGGCATATTGTCCACTCCAACTGCTGTAGAATTAATTTTAGAAAGCGCTTTCAAAATATCATCTTTCATAATGGCGTCAAATGAGAATGTATATCGGCGATTTTGAGTCACACCCGGAAAAACACTACTTGAGGTGTAGTTGTTGATCACGAAGTGTTCATTAATACTATTAACATCAACATCTGGAATTTCATCATTGTCCCTCATGCAACCTTTCGCCCTAAGATGAGTCCAAATTTGAGAAGTACTCATAGCAATTATAATGTCTGTCATCTGCAACCACCTTTCCCTCCTGTCTTGAACCCTATGATGAACGAGTGACACAAAGGAAAAAAGATGTAATAAAAAACAATTAATTATGCTTAGCTGTAATTCTACAGTAGATGTTCCATTGAAACTGTCAAAGTGAAATCTTAACAAGTATGTAAAAAATTCATTCCAATCTACATTGTGGTAATTACGGAACTCCACAAATTCTTCGCGATAAGACAGCGTGTAATTAAAATATTCAAAAATTAAGGTGTTTACGTGCATAAGTTTTCCTTACCCTGATAGTTGTAAGTTTTAATTTTTAAGTACACGCCCAGCACGGTTAGGAAAAGAGCTTTCACTCCACCATTCTAGCAGTGTAATAAAGCGGTCTTCTAACTCTCGCCCAAGTATCAGTACTCATTTTACATTCGATATATAAACTACTTATTTGAACGTTTAAAGTCCCTGCTTGGTAAAATAATCTCCATTTTGTGAACCCCAGGAATATATGGTAAAACCTTGCCAATAAATG
Organism: Philornis downsi; assembly: GCA_019455685.1. NCBI lineage: Eukaryota > Metazoa > Arthropoda > Insecta > Diptera > Muscidae > Philornis > Philornis downsi. The sequence goes on from JAHXMU010000066.1 coordinate 845,491, forward strand.
ATAATTCATTGGATTATAAATTCTTTAACCCCCCGTTTTTCTCATTCTCTTTCACATGTAATAAAAACACTGTCCGATCAACCCCCCGCATTAACATAAGGAATGATGGAATATTGCTGGACACTGAATTTGGTCAGAAAAATTTAACAATGTGGAATTACTTAGCAAGACATAATGAAGCAGGGATGTAGTACTGTGAGCAATATCAAAATGAGTTGAATAGAAATTATGTATGACTGACAAGCCTAGCCTAGAGCAAGCCGATCACATAGACATAGACTTGATAATATCTAAGAGATTATAATTAAGATCACCTACAACATTAATATTGGAGTACCTAGTAAATACATATGTCATAATGAATATCTTCTGGCTATTTTCTAACGGCAAGGAATTTCCTTATGTTTGGAAATAGGATATATCGACTTGACAGCAGGTTTGGGGGAAAAACTGTGGGGCTAAACACTTCGAAGATAAATTTATTGCATTTCGGCACCGTGTTAACCACGCGGCTTTAAGATCTCTCCTCAAAATGTCATCTACGTTGGTATTCGTATTCGATGTGATGTATCACTTGCATGCCAAAAGACTTCTGCCATGACCAACTTCAATGTCATCGCACTGTAAGAAGCTGCTCAGCCGGTGAGGTCCTTTGCTTTGGTTGAGTGGCACATAGCAGCCTGTAAAACTTATAATTACTATTTTGCCATATGTAGTATACAACTACTATACTATACTGTATTCAATCACATAAATATTAAGTGCAGATCCATGTTTCTTTCGCTGCAAGTAATCGATACAAAACATCGCTTGGATTACTGTGACAGATTTTTGAACATTTCCTTTTTTTGCTGGTCCACAATGAGAAAAACGTTAGCCATCTTGAAATAAAATTTTTATATTCAATTGTTTGAAAGGATTACTTGGGATGGTTTTTATAACGATACAATTACAGTTGAACCGCGTCTAGGGCTTCTTCTGTTAGTTAGTTCAATGTATTTTCTTAAATCAAAATTGTTATGTAAAAAATTAAGCAAAAAATGGAATGCGGGGCCAATCAGCTTTTAGCACGCATTTCATTAATAAAAACGTGCATCTTTCCATTGATAAAACCCTCATAACAATAATTTGTTAACTATTCTTTCATTGGTCAAATAACCGAAAACTGATTTCCCTCAATAAAAAAAGTAATTTTTCAAAACACATGGAGTTGGGTATTTGAACTAAGAAACCCTAAACAATTCTAGTCCTGATTCTTACATGCAAATCTAAACTGCCTCAGTTTAAGTAACATTTAATTTATCAAAAAATTCGTTTTCATTTCAAAAATTACTATTCATTAATCAGCAAAATGTTTACGATGCTGTGGAATTGTGGAAATTTTTTCTATGTTTCAAAGTTTGCTACCAGGCCTTTCTTTGTGTTAGGAAACGAAAGTGTTTCAGGTTTTGGTTCCGAACTACACGACTACACAAAGCTGTAATAATCTAAAATAATCAAGTCTTCGAATCGAAAATATATTTTTTGATAAAGAAATCGGGCCAATGTCGGTTTCTTGTTAGGATTCCCACTACAAGTGAATCGAAGTCAAGTGAAAACTTGTCCCCAAAATGTATGTAGAATCATTAAAACCGGACCGAGGCTGAATTCCCGTCAAAGTCCATGCAAATTTTGCTATTCAAAGTGCTGCTTTTCTTCTTTGGCGTGACATCTCGCTCTCTAATATATCGTATAGATTTATACTATTCTTATCAGCCAGCACTTAAGCGCCAGCACATTTCTAGTTTCTAGTTTTCGTTGGGAATGACGCCAGAGATAATGTAAGACACACACTTGCACTTGCACTTGCAAGACGCTTATTGTGTTCAGCAGTTGGTTTCGGGAAAGTTTATCGCTTGCATCTTGGACTTATCATATGTTTATAGTTTCCTCTCCTCCTAAGTTCTGTCACAGCTGTGTCAAGTGCTTTGTGCGTCATTTGCCCGTCAATTGTTTGTGGAAACGGATTCTCCCCTCACCCCTCATCACGTTGTTAGTTTCTAAGACGGGCATTTTGCTCTGTCTATCTTTGTTTGCGGATAGAGGATGTTTTTGTTGTTTAGTTTTGAGTGATTTAGTTTTGCTTGCAAATTCTTCAATTTCAAGGTTGCATTTGTGTAACTGAGTGGGATTGAGTGGCTGTGTATTAGTGTGCTCACGTGTATGCGTGTGTATGTATATGTCAGCGTGTATAAGTATAATAAATTTGAGTGCGAGTGTGGAGATTTTGTACATCTTTGATTAAACTTAAGTGGTTTTTATTAAGCAAACAGACAAACAAACAAACAAACATGTAACAGTCAATGCTGATGTTGTTGGCGCTGGCGTTGCAGTTGTTGCTCGTTGTGGTTCTAGTACGAGTACGTCAACAATTGTGGAGATGTTGATATCATATTGTTGCTCTTTAACCGCTTACATATACTTAGTAGTTAACGTTGTCTAAACATCAAATTGAATTGATTAGTTGAATATCAAATGAAATTCCATGTGAGCTTACATTGCTACGATCCGAAATCTTAACTTTGCTTTTGCTCATGCTATTTATCGCTATTAATGCTTTTATCGCAGCACACATTATGTAGATACAGCTTCAAAGTAGCCACAGTTGCATCGTTAACTAATCTGCCATTTTCTTTTTCATTTCAGGTGAGTTTTATACTGTTTCTATGGAACTTTTTTAAATGTTGGTAAGTTTATGCCATATCGCCGATCACACGTTACCAAGATAGTCTGCAACTCGCTACAATTGAAAAGTCGAATCGTTATTAGCAAATTGTCACAGCAAAGAGTACTTTAGAATGGATTACAATGCTCCGTTTAGTTTATTCAAATTCATATTACTTTTCAACGCACATTTTAAAAATTTGCTCTAATTTAAAAAATTGCTCTAATTATCCTTGATATAACAACTGAACTCATTTTTTTTGGAAACTGACTCGTTTTTAGTCCCTAAATAAGCCCTAAAATATTATAAATTTTTTTTTAAATTTAACAAAATTTCAAAAATGTACCAGCTAACAAAAACTGAAACTGCCAGCCAAACATATTTCAAAAATACAAGTTGAAATAAAAGCTATTGCTTTTAAAGTGAACAGTTCAAAACTCAAAATTTTCAGCAGCTAACAAAAATTCATAATTTTAAATATCAAATTAGAAAAAAAAAAAAAAAAAAATAGGAAAGCTAGCTAAGTTTAGTTTTTGATTATGTACTACTAAAGGAAATCTATAGCCGCTCAAAGTGGCAATAAAAAAAATATATGGCAGCTCAAACTGGCAGTCAAGAAAAATCTATCGCTGAACAATGAAGCAGCTAAAAAATTCATTAAAGTAAAGTATACTTTAACAATTTACATACATAAATATGAAACTGTCATTATAAAACTAACATCTGTAAATTAGTGATGAACATCTTTTATAAGTTTTGGTAAGCAGAACTGGCGCCGCGAGATGAACCAAACTTAATGATATTTGAAAATTCGTACCCATCAGAGGCAAAATACAAAAGAAACGGGCAAGAACTACAGAACTATAAGTCAGCTGAGCAAACACAAAATACCCTCATCCTACTTAGCCTATTATTAACCAGTTTAAAATTTCATTTTCCCCCGTCTCGGTATTGGCAGAAGTACTTAAGATAATACTTCTGTGTAGACGTTTACGAGAAGAAGCGCTGAAAATCATCCTGATTGGATAGAACCAACTACTCCACTATTTCTAGTTGCATTGAACGATACAAAATATATTGTAATTGTCTAAATTTTAGACGAACTGGGCGTACCAGTCCAAATTATGGACGAAATTGCAATTTTCTCAAATGCTCCATTTTTGGGAGAGATATCAGAATGGGCGTGATTACATCTTGCAGAAGCAGTTCTAAGGTAAAGATCAGGAAAAAAATTGTGATGTAGGCACAGTTGATAAGGGTTACTGCGCTGGCATTTCAAAAGTTATGATAAAAGTAATGTTTTAGGTCTTAAGGACACTTAATATAGTTTACGGGTCCCAAATAAATCATGTAATATGAATGAGTAATGGGACATACCAGAATGAATATGACGATTTTGCCCAATTTTGAATTTTTATGGAGTTAGAACTGTGTTGAGCCGTTTAGTCAGACCGACATGGTTCAATCGTATTAGAATGTCCTAAAACGAATTTTATCTTCAGATACCTGGACGTTAATTCGTAGCGTCTTACATGTTTCCTTGTTTTTCCTTTAAAATGATGAATACCGACATTTTTGTGGGTGAGACCAAAAAAAAGTACAATCGCCTAGAATGCATTTTGAACGATGACAGCACCTTTCATGAAGAAGCCCATGAAAGGACGGCGTTTTGCGACGATTGAGGAGATAAAAACCGAATTACCGAACACGCAAAATACTTGTCTTATTTATGCCTCTCACGAAGAAACTAAACATGCTATACTCGTATGGATAAAACCCTCAAAATGTCTTCGACACGAGTCTTTTTTGAACACACCTCGTATATGAATTGGTGTGGTTCTTTCACTACTCCAATTCCATATGTTGCTTTCAGTTAAAGAAGTAGATAGTGAAAATATTAAAAAAAAGTCACAATTTGGACTTTCGCCTGTGAGCCATAGTTTCAGTGGCATTTATCAGAAGCGCCCTTTTTCTATTCATAATATCTCGATTTGCACTGGTTTTCTAACGAAAATTTCTGTATTTTAACATTATTGATAATAACCGCCCATTAGGGCAATCCCTTAGAAAGTCTACAAATTGGGATGATCATTTCCCGTATTTATTAACCACTACCATATATTGTTGTTGACTGATCAATAACTGCAAATTTTGTTGGAAAAATACTAAAAATCTCCGTTTCTCGTAAGTTGGATTTATTCCTTGTACGGGCAAATTCTTCCTTATTGTGGCGATTTTGCCCAAATCCGAACAGCAGCCATAAGAAATTCTCATGTAAAATGTTAGCCTATTCGGCTACAGCAGCTGGCTCTTGCCCTCTACAAGAAAACATTTTTGAAAAATCATCGTTTATCGGGTGCTACGATAGCACCGTATGAAATATATAGATTGTACAATCCGAATCCTGCCTCTAAATTTTTCCAGCATCTCAAATTTTTAAGATATTTTGGGGAAAAAATGTTTTGTGGTGGTCTTTTTATATCTACTTAAAAATATTCCACCGCAATGGCAGAGCTGCTCTTAAATTTCCAAAGAAATTTCTAGTTTGAGAATAAAAACGTCTCGCAAATTAGTTAATTTTTATCATCGTAATTAAGGGCTATATTGAATTAATTGAACAGAAAACATTTGTATTCGAAATTCACATTGGTTTACAACATCTATGCCTTGTTGGTAGGAAAATATTGTAGTGTTGAACTGCATTTTCGAGTTTTACTGTTGGAATATCTTCTAAACCAAATTATTTTCGCATTTCGAAACTTTTCGATTTCCCCGGCTCCTATTCGCTTAGAATTGGGCAGACCAGAAAAACTCCATCTGTTAACGTACGATCTTAGTCCGCACTTTCTCACTACTAAAATATGTGATGTATGAATAAATTTAGAAAAATTATTGAGATTCACTCGTGAAGATCTCAAGTCATCGGTAAATTTTTTCTTAGTGATAGCGATTTTTTTTAAACAGACATTTTCATTTTTTTTCTTTTTAGCTGCAGAAATCATTAAATACAACCTACCACCAAAAATTTTTTATTCATATATAGTCTTATTTTTAGCTACCCAAATCGCAAAATAGCAGTTAAAAATTGTTCAGCTGCAGCCAAAAAAGTTTTGTTTGACAAAAAGCTAAAGCAAGAAATAAAGTTTTTATTTTTAATTTTTATTTTTTAATTTGTTACGTTGTCAGAAAAAGTCAAAAAAATCAAATTAAAATCAAAAGTCGAACAGTTTCTTGGGCTCTATTTTTGAAATTGTTTATAACGACAGCTGTAGCTAAAGAAGGCTGTTGATCAGTTAACGCAGCTCTTAAACTCTGACCCCATTTGCTTAAATTATAACTGTTCATTTAATTTTTTGAATAATAATTGGATAAGAACGAGATTTTAAAGGCGATCAAAATACTAGTCACTCATTAACACGAATATGGCTGACAAATTGCTTTTAAGCTGTCAAATCAATTTTCAAATTATCAAAACTATGTTCTAGTATGATGCGACACGATGCTCATGTTTTGGTAAAATTAAAACAGTAGAAATATTGAAATTCAGAAAATGTCCTGGTTAAATGTTCCCACAATCATTCACGAGAGTTATGTACAAACATGTTACAAAACGTCTGAACGTTGAATTAGAAGTCAAATATGATGTTTTTAAAAATGTGTTTAATGTCTGTTGGTTACCACAAGATATGAAAAACAAAGATTGTATACTCGTATTTGAATCTTTTGAAACATCTCCAGATGCAGGCTATGTTGCTGATTGGCAATAATCACATCTTCAGCTACACCGGCGTTTAGAAACATCATAGAAATGTGAGCTAGGCATATTTTTCTTACGTTTTTATTATGCGGAGCGTTGCTGTGAATCAAATAAAACTATTTTATTGGTTACGTCACTTATCCACACAACTTAGTTTTTCAGAGTTTCCTGTCCATATGTTTGTCGATTGCATAGAATTCATTTCCACAAATTTGTCTTCTACCTGTTTTGATCCCCCTATTCTTTCTAACGTTTCCTAATGGACAAAATGATGTACTGAAATTATTAAGCATATTGCTTGAATGTTTACTAATTAAGATCGTAAGATATTAAGTTATTAATGGGTAAAGCTTAAAATTCTGCGCCAATTATGATGAAACATCCATTTCTGCATTCTTCCAATTTTATCTTCTGTCCGAGCTCCAATGTAATGTAGTTTCAGTCTAGTCAGCGTATAACTTTTAATGTGTTCCCTCAGATGTGACAATTAAAAAAAAAATTGTTGATGAGCTCTTTCGATATTTATTCAGATCACATATTGATGTCATCAAGTCATTGAATATTGACTTAAAAATGTTCAGTCCTATTAGTTTGCGATATCTGTACAATTTTAACACCTATTCTTTAACATAAAACAATATATGATGCTAGAGTAGAGATATATTCTATTTCATGTGCCGCCTTACTAAAGGGGGCGTTTTTGATACGCCCACTAACTCGGTGAAGAAAGAGTACTTTGGTACATCGTGTTTGACGCTACGGCTTGCGCATGCAATAAGTTCGAAAAATGGGTCCAGTAGGAAAATATTTGCCATAAAAGTGAACCCATCTCGGGCAACATTTAACCTCTTTTTTATCCTAAACAATACGCGATGAAAAGTGTTAAAAACAGGAAGGAACCATTACATTTCATATTGTTTTTGGAGGAACAGTTCTAATATTTGGCATGGTTAATGTAAATCTGTCAGATTTTGTCTGAAGATGTCATTTAGAACTTAGGTTTCACGGGAGAAATTGAAGAATTTGTTGAGGAACTCATGTTCTTGCAGGATGTGCATACTTACGAGGGTTTCTCGTATTGGAGGAGATGGAAATATGTTGAGGGCGGCTGTCTAAGTGGTCCGGTTGGTGGTTGGTGCTCCGCTATGTTGCCACATGGGCGTAACAAATAGGAGTTTTTATAATTACACGGTTGTTTAAAGTAGCCTTTACACAAGCAAATACTTAGTTTTTAGAATTTATGATAAATTTTACAAATTGTTTGATACAAGCAATTTAATGCAATTCAACTTTATTCAGTGTAATTCGATATAATTCAGTTTTAATTCCAGGTAATACAATTTGTTGGCACGTAGATATTTGATACCGTCAAATATTCTCAAGTGTAATAACATTATCCTGGGAGCACTGATTCCGCTCTTTTCAGAAAATTCATTTTAACTCATTTGATTTTTAGAAAATTAATTTTTAATCATCTTATTTTTTAGAAAATTAGTAAATTAATAAAACATGGAGAAGATTAGCTATGTTTAATAAATATATTTCAGAGGACATTTCAGTGAAGAGCGATTTTAAAGTCAGTGAGTGTACACTTTGTGGAAAGTGTATATGCACTGGTCTAGCCCCAAGTCCACTATTCAATCTAATTTTACATGAAAATACTGAGCAAATGGCGGTGAACCGCAAAAGTTAGCAGTGCTGCTCTAAAATTACTTCAAAAATGTCCTGACTTTTGTTACTGTTACAACTTTTTCGAGCGATTTATGTATTTTTTGTAAGTCAAAAATAACAATAATTCACCATATCAATTCAAATGATATGCAGTACTGAATACTCTGGTCACCTTAAAAATAATATTAACATAGCTGATAATATATCGCTACAGAAAGCTATTTTGTTCAAGCTTTTATTAAAAAAGCTTTAGTCGCATAACATTATTTTGTAAACTTGCCCAGTTTATAACACTTTATACTGCAGGCTATACATAGCAAAACTGTTATATACGAGTATGTTAAAATAACAGTATATTTATGACTACGAAAATAACATTTATCACGATTACCACTCGAAAGCTACAACTTATTTAACAGTCACCAACCACATGATTTAATTCGGTCGGCCCGTCTGTACTCTAACAGAGTTAGATGTTCCGGCCACGGAGGTTTAGCAGAATTTTTTTTATTTTTGCATTTGTCGACAGTTTTATTGTTGTATTGGCTGGATTTCTTCTTCTTGTTAATTCTACATAAATATAAACCTTATGTGATTTGTAAATACCTGCGAATGACTTGACGCTGAATTCTTTCAACATCATTAATCTTGGCCTTGCCGTTGTGGCATGCAGAGAACTACGGTTTATTTCCTAAGGTCAAATTATTTATTTGGCTAAACACGATAATGCTTCCCAGCTGGCACAAAAACAACAAGAACACCAAACGTGTTATTTCAATGACTTGGCAATTTGTCGATTTTTGTAGAATATTATAGAGATTAACAATGCGGCTTCACTGAGGGACATTAAATGTCAAAGGATATGATAATAAGATTATAGTCAAGGGACATAAATGTGCCCAATAATTGTTAATAAAAAACATTACGTTGTTTATCTACATTTCGGCTGAAAAAGGTTTCAGTACGGCCAATGGCCAATATGTTGACTCTCATACAAATATATATTTTGTTTGGAGGAAGTATACCCTGCGACGGAAGTATACCCAAAGGGCATTACATTTGCGAGTCAATGAAACTCGTACATATTTAGTTATACGCTTCAAACGGAATATTGTTCAGTGGTGTACAACAAACCAAGCCAAAATCGAGTGTGACCCCGGTTTTGGCTAAAGCAAAACGTGTGATTTGTAAATATCTGCGAATGACTGAACACTGAGTTCTTCCAACATCATCAATCCTGCCCTTTTGCCGTCGTGGCAATACTTTTGAATCATTTGCTGGATAGAATGAATATTCACGCCGCATATTTTTTAGGCTTCAAGGTATGCCCGATAGATGGAGATGGAATATGTGTGTGTTTGTCTGTGTCTGGCCCCTATACTGGCACAAAGTACAAGGTGTGTTCAAAAAATATGGTGAATTTTTCCTTTTTCTCAAAAAATGTTTATTTATTCATCAATTTCTGTCACCTTCAAAGTAGTCCCCCTCAGATATAATACACTTGTGTCAGCGTTATTCCCAATCCTCGAAGCAGTTCTGAAATGCACCTTTTGGTATGTCCTTGAGCTCTCTCAGCGATTCAGTTTGTATCTCCTCAATCGTCGCAAAATGCCGCCCTTTCATGGATCTCTTCAATCTTGGGAACAGGAAAAAGTCACAGGGGGCCAAATTTGGTGAATACGGTGGCTGAGGCATAATAACGGTGTTGTTTTTGGTCAAATAATCTCCACAAGAAAAGATGAGTGTGCAATTCCGGGCGTTTTTTTTTTCGCATTGCTTCACGCAAACGGCGCATAACTTTAAGATATGACCCTTTTAAGCAAATCTGGATCATTGTTGATGTCATTCAACAATTCCTGAGCGATACTCATGCAACGCTGTTTTTGGTCAAAATTCAGCAATTTTAGAACGAACTTCGCTGTCACACGTTTCGTGCCCAAAATTTCCGAAAAGATTGCATGGCATGAGCCAATCAATATGCCGACATTCTAAGCAACTTCTCTAATTGTAATTCGACGATTCTCCATAATAATTTTCTTCATTTTCTCAAAATTTTCATCTGCTGTTGATGTGCTAGGGCGTCCAGAGCGAGCGTCATCATTCACATCTTCTCGACATTCTGTGAAAAGCTGGTACCACTTGTAAATATTCTTTTGACTCAGAGTTCTCTCACCGTATGCCACTGCCAACATTTCAAGTGTTTTTGATCACTTAATTCCATTTTTTACACAAAATTTGATGCAACTTCTTTGATCAATTTTTTTCGGTAGCAGAAAATCGCCACGCAAATCACCTGTCTTATTTATGCCTCTCACAAACAAACTAAACATGTTATATGGATAAAACCGTCAACACATCTTCGAGACGAGTGTACCAAAATAAAAAAAATAATAATAATCGAAAGTCGAATGTATAGGTACGTAGTCCGCGAAATTTGAAAATTCACCTTATTTTTTGAACACACCTCGTACATTAAAAATTGATATCTACGAAGTAGCCATGTACAGCTATTTGCTTGTATGTGGTTGTATAGCGCGTTTTTTAAATGTTTACGGTAAAAGTCGTAATAAAAAATGCCAATTTTCTTTTTTGGGAAATTCAAATTTATTACTGAGTAGGTTGCTGAAACCAATATGTGACGATAATTGATGAGCAGGGAAATGATACATATCAACTCATATCCTTTGTTAAGGGTAGGGCGCCCGCTCCGATTATTGAGAAAAAATGATTCATCATAAGCAGAAATGATTCATCGTACGTTCCTTTACCGACATTTAATACGTCTATTTCGTAACTTCTACAAGAAGGTAACGATGCGAAATATTATTTTCGCCCAGTTTTGGATCTGATAAAAGTGCACAGTAAGTTGTCATTACAGTCTTCAAAGTCCGACGAAAATATTATTTACGATCGTAATGTAGGGGGCGCAATGAGTCACTTGTGTGCATGATATAATGACTTGGTCCATTTATGCAGGGAAAATAATTATTTTGTATGAGGATTTATAACATGTGATATGATGAAGAGTGCAACGTTTCGAATGAGACGTTTTGCGTCCTACATATCTGAAGTGAAACTAATTTGTGGGTCCTTTTAAGAGGGTTGATTCATGTCTGGCCGGCTGGCAAGCTTTTTTTTCTTTTTTTCAGCTATAATGTAGAATTGAAATGCTTGATGGAGCATTAAAAAATATGTGGATCTGAGATAATTTACCTCTTTTAGAACTTCTTTATTTTGAAAATTTAGCTAATATTAAGCATTCGAATTTTATTGAAAACACAATAAGGAATAACTGGAATTTGTAATCGATTTGATAATTCAATGCTTGCATTTACTTTTTAAAAGTTATTTTCTTTAAATGTTGGTCATGACTACATTGGAAATGCTCTTTACGAGAAATTGAATGACTATCCTGGCGTAGAGGGTGGAATTTCTCTAATAATACCCGCAATGACGTTTTCCAATGCTGCAACTGACATTGGTTTGTCGTAGCGTAGATGAGCGACTTCACGTAACTGGTGCACCAAAAAGATTTCCCACAGACCCCCAATAATATGTAAGCTTTGTTCGGGTGTAAGTCTTTCGATCATGAAATGGCAATGCATACTGCGCAGCTTTGATTTTGATACAAATATCAATAAGATAATCGCTTAGGGATTTGAATACTATAATATCATGATTGGAACTGAGCGAAAATTGGATATTAAAGAATGTTGTGTTTACTCTTGTGAATAATTATTCCAAGAGGTATCTTATTAAGATCTCAGTGTTCTACAATATCAAGAATTATCACATTGGGGTCATCTGCCCTATATCAATAATTTTTGCGCAAAGAAAATATAACATTGCGCAACTGAGTTATCGCTATTTTTTATAAGAATGCAACTTTAATATGAAAATATTGATCATCGCTGGCTACTACTTTTTCCCATCTTTCTGGCAAAGCTCGAATTCCGTCAAGGTAAAACTGTTAATCTTTTGAGGCTATCCACGAATCTAGCCATTGTTTGAAGTCGTCATATGGTGAAACTGCTGGCCAACCAGACCGTGTGCCATCAAACGGAACAAGTGATAATCGGACAGCGCAATATCTGGAGAATACGGTGGATGGGGTAAGACTTTCCATTTCAACGTTTCCAAGTAGGTTTTAACGGGCCTGGCCACATGAGGCCGAGGGTTGTCATGCTGAAGAATCACTTTTTCATGCCTCTCCGTGTATTGTGGGCGTTTCCCGCGCAGAGCTCGGCTTAATCGCATTGCTTGAAGTCGATACCGATCCCCAGTGATGGTTTCGCTTGGTTTTAACAGCTGCTTCAACTCATAAGGAACCCAAATTCCTTGCTTTTGAATCATTCCCAACGCATACAATCGCTTGGAAATGACTTGGCGGGTAACTCCTAATACTGAAGCAAGCTCTATCTGCGTTTGACACGGATCTCAGTCAAGCAATGAAGTCAATTCAGTGTCTTCGAAGCTTTTCGTCTTCCTTCACGCGGACGGTCGTCAACATCAAAATCACCATCTTTAAAGCGACGGAACAAATCTCGACGCCTTGTTTCACTTAAAGCAACATCTCCGTAAACGTTTTGAAGCTCCCGACGTTTCCTTTGATTGAAAGAAGAAAATCAATACTTCCCACATATGACGACTACTTGGCACGAAATCACACATATTCACACAATCAAAAGAATATGATGTTAAAAGAAAATCACTACTGTGTCGAGGCGGTATGTTTACCATATACCTAAGTTTGACTCATGACGTTTAGATTATGGCAAAATCGACTAGCACTTACAGCTGGTGCCATCTATTGATAATATATTTATTATTAGTTATTTTTTGGAATTAAGCTTTCGTTTTAAGTCATCGTCTCTTAATTGCGAAACTAAAAATTAAAATTTTTTAAGTAAGCTATATTTCAATCATGATCCACCTGAGGTGTTGTTTCTTCAAACACAGCTGTGTAACCATTCAAATGCCACTTGCGTCTCTTTAATGCAACAAAACGACCAAATGAAAAGTGCAAGTAATGCGAAAATAAACCCACAAAGGAGCAGATATACAAAGAAAACGCTGAAAGAAAAAGCATATCAAAAACGAAGGTCATATTTGGGGAGAAATTCTCAAAAAAAAAAACTGTAAACTATAAACTCAAGGACGACGGGGTGGAATCGAGGCAAGTAAACGACACGCGCCAACTCCAAAAGGGGAAAAACAAGCACAAATAACTGAAAAAATCTTACAAATTCCACAACCAAATTATATTTCTTTCAAAGGAGCACAATAATAAACTGCGAAAGATATAATAAATAAACCTCGGCACAAAATTCAAGGGAAGTACAACTTATTTCGTGCAGATGACTTTGGTGACCAAGGACGAGGTAAAGTAACCCAGAACACAAGGCCAAACTTTGCACCAAGTTCACCAGAAATTATTGTATTTCGTTGGAAGTTTCCTGATTATATGGAATCTATGCTGCTTGCTGGTCGTGTGCTTGGAGGAGGATAAGACACATTACGGTACTACAACAACGCAATCCTAGTGGTGATGCCTGTTACAGTTTATCTTTGCTGATGAAATCTGTACGCTTAACACCGACAAACCGTAATTAATTCACTGCTAGGAAACGGAAGAGGAAGATTAGATTTCAGAAAAATGAACAAATTTCCCAAAAAAATCTGTAAGTTTAATTACACTCTGTAAAGGTATTACGCGATGGGTGGCAAATATATCAGTGTATTAGAAAGAATGTGAAAAGATATGAGAAACTAGAAAATATCGCTGCTTAATATCAATGCAATACATTGAAAAACAACATTTTTGTTTTACATCTTTCAAGTGTTTACTAAATTGTATAAAAACAAAATAGACTGCTAAATAGCTCTTGCCTAAAAGATGTACGCAATCACATTTTTAATTTGTTTGATCCTTTAAAGAATTAATGCTGTTAATACGATTTTAAGATCTCATTTTGCTTTCCAACTTAAGTTGTTTTGGAAAGCGATACCAGATACCCGGCAGGGGTGTATTCAAAATTAGGTCATTAGTGTATCACTAATCAAATGTTAACTGCTTCTCCGTTGAAACTCACTATGTTCAGGACATTTTGAAGGCGCCGCTAGACTGATGCTGATGTCAAAATTTACGGATTTATAGACTTCAGGCTTTTTAAATAGTTTATGGTTTGCGATATATAGATTCAAAATAGAAATTCACAGTTAACACTGTTTCTGAAATCGCAAGTATTTGATTCAAAGGCCGAAATCTCAGGTTTTTTGAAAAATCAGTGAAGTTAGGTCTCCACGATGAGGTCCTTCTAAAAAACCCCTAATATTCTGTTAGAAAAACATCTGAAACTTATAGTAGGACTTGTTAAAGAATAAAATTTCCCCTTTTTCTAAGGATATTTATTCTTTATATCATGCAATTCAATTCTGTATTTAGAAAGCAAATAGCATTTGCAATTCTCTTAAAAGTTAAAAAATTTATATAACGAATTCTGTAAATAAAAGAAAGCTGTATGATGTAATCCATATACCAAGTAATTTATTTATTTATTTAGTCTATGGATATTTAAGTTTCCTTACAGACTAGCAATAGTACATTGATAAATACGATTTACATATAAATACTTAAACTGAATAAAATGCTTTTCAACTTATCTCGAGGTAGAGTATAATCAATTGAATTACATATCGAGTTATAAAGTCTCATAGATCTACGAAGAGGTTCATTGCAACCATAGTTAGTAGAGTGAATATCAATATGTAGTAGAGTGAATATCCAGAAATTATGCCATGAAGAAACATTATTGAACAAATATCTCTTCTTGAGCTTAGTAATTTTAAAGATAAAAGAAGACATCTGCTGGAATAAGAAGGGATTGGAGTTGAGAACTGAAAACAATTTAAAGCAAACTTTATAAATATTTTTTGAATTCTTTCAATGCGATTAATATAAATCGTAGTTGTTGGACTCCAAATTAAAGAAGCATATTCTAATTTTGATCGTACAAACGATGTATGTAAAATCTTTTTAATGTACGGATCAGTAAATTGTGTAGAATTCCTACGAATCAAATACAATGAAGAATATGCTTTGGGAACAATGTAATTCACATGAGGTACGAATGTTAATTTTGAATCAAATACAACACCTAAATCTTTAATTTCATATATATTTTCTAACTCATGATTCAGCATGTGATAAGTCGAAATAAGAATATTTCGGCATCTGTGTCAAAGTAATTTGCTTATACTTAGAAAAATTAAGAGGTAAACCATTAATTATTGACCAAATCACAAGTCTGTCTACATCTTCCTGCAACAGATTAATATCATAAATTGATGCAATGGCTCTAAATATCTTAAGATCATCCTGTACTATGAAGGAAACAGAACGAAATGTCATTAACGAAAATATTAAAAAGTAGTGGACCCAAAATACTTCCTTGAGGGATACCAGAAGTTGGAACATAAGAGGCTGAGTAAATTCCATCTATACATACTGAACATTGTCTATCCATTAAATAAGAACGAAACCAATTAAGAATTGTACCTCTGATGCCAATTTTTTTTTTACTTACAAATCAATAACTCATGTGGAACTTTATCAAAAGCTTTAGAAAAATCAGCATAGACCGTATCAGTTTGATAACCATTTTCAAAATTATCAATACATTTCCGAGTAAAAACAGCTAAATTAGTAGTAGTTGACCTACCAGTAATAAAGCCATGTTGAGCGGGGATAATATACCGTTTAAACGAAAAGAAAAGTTTCTCATAAACAATATACTCAAGAAGTTTAGCAATATTTGAAAGCTTTGATATAGGTCAATAGTTAATAACTTCATTTTTATGACCAGATTTATGAACCGGAAAGACCGTGGTATTTTTCCATCTTTGGATAAAATAGCCCGAGCTAATAGATTTGGATAAAATTATTCTAAGTGAGCAACATTGTTTCAATAAAAAGGAGGATAAACCATCTGCATCAGTTTTATATGAGATGGAAATCTTAGATATCCTAGTACAGATATTATCATCAGAAATATATAAATCTGATATATCTATGACAGAAACAATATTATGAAAAATTGTTTCATCAAAAGAAAAATTCGACTGGAAAAATTCTTTAAACATATTAACTGACTCATCTAAAGAAATGGAGACAGAATTATTATAAGCCATTGAAATTGGAATTGCGGAATTATTACTTTTTGATTTAATAAAAGTCCTAAAGCATTTTGGATTCGACTTTATAGAATCTCCATAACTCATAATATACTGGTTGTACAAAAAATTATCTAGAAAATTAAATTCACGCATGAAATGTTCATATAAAGCTTTATCGTTTGAACTATTACTCGCTTTAAATCTCAAGTAGTGTTTATTTCTTAAGTTCTTTAGCTTTTTTAAACCTCTTCTTTAAAAATTCTTCATAGCATATTGCAACAATATTATTTTCTAAAACATTAGTCCAATCTACATTGGATATCGATGAATTAATTACATCAAAATTAGCCGAATTATAGGTATAATCATATTGACGACCGTAATTGTAGCCAATATTTAAGTAATCGTAAAATTCGATTGTATTTTTTTTATTAAATTTTAAATTAACTAATTAATTTAATTAATTAATTAGCTAAATTTTATGGCAAAGATATTTTCATCCTTTGATTTCTGTTCAACTTCAACAATATCTTCATTCTTATCCTCACAATTGCATGCAAAATATATTTATGCGTTGTCCACATCCACTTGTATCTTATAGCGGCTTAGTTCTCTGAAAAAATCGTTTGATCTAAAACTATCTGCCAGGGAATGGATATTCATCTATAATGTTGCTGTTAATGTAACATCGTTAGGCGACATTTTTTGAGTTCTTTCTTTACCAAGTCCGATTTATGATCGTTTCCGAGGATCACTTTGTCTTAAACGGAGCATAAAAGTAGTTGCCAACTGAATGTTTTAATGGACTTCTTGTTAGGCAGTCCATAATTAGCATCCAGACCAAATCTTCTGTAACTGACCAAAAAGAAATTGTGTTAGCATTCTTTTGCTCAGTCCCACAATCTTAGCTTGAAGTAACACCCAAAAGTGTTTGATATTATAATATTTTTTACCAAAGCCGATTACTCAAAACAAAACAAAAATGAGATATCATTAGGAAGGAATGCTTCCCGATTTGTACGATGCTGAGATAAGTACTCAAAGTCGATTTTTTTACTATTACTATAGTAAGATTATGGTTCACAATGAAGCTGTTGAAATTAAAGATTTTAACATCATACTTGACTCGAAATTAGAACATATTGAATGTACAAAATTCAAGGCATACGCTTTGTAGGTTTTTTTTTCTACAGAAATACTATAGATTTTAGAGATCTTGTTACACTAAAATTATTTTTTATCAAAGAAATTTAGGATATAATTGTTTGGTTTAGGATCCTTTTTGTGAAAAAAAGAATTAAAATTTGCTTTTAAAAATTTAAACTGACTACGGAGGTTCTTATATATAAAAGTAAACGAAAGTCCCTCAGCCTATAATCGTTAAAAATCGTAGATCGTTTTTCAACTATTTTGGTTTTCAATATTTTAAATATTTAAATAAAGTTTACAGAATGGTTCGATATGGTGAATTTCTACTCTCCTATCCGGTATTTGCGTTTAGGCCGTTTATTTTATAAAATTATAGTTTTGTATTAAACTGTGCGATTGTTCGGTTTTAGTAACATGCATTATGTGTATTTTATCGGTTTCTCGGAGATTACTACGTTATCCGTATTTTCTGATATTATTATAAGTATAAAATAAATATTATACCGAGTGTCATTTATGATGTACATATCAGAATGATGTGAGATAAATGGGCTTGGCACAAACGTCCGCTTCTCATGCATATTATATCGACGTAGCTCGGTTTTTTAATTGAATACGCATTGAAATATAAATTTTTAACATTTTTCAGTGACCACGACTACAATTAGATCTGTGACCTGCTTGGTTTTTTCACGTAGCTGATACTTTCCGCTGTGTATTAAAATATTGAAAGAGTTAAATTTTTTCCAGAGGCTGGTTTGGCTCGTATGAGCAAGTTTTTTCATACTTAACCAACTTCGCCAATTATGATACTTGCGGTTCACACTTACAGTCGACTCATTGTCAGATAACCGAGCGGGTTCACAATGATTTCTTCTCGCACATAACCTATCGACATATATTTCCTAGCAAAAACCGGTATTTTTTAGAATTAAGGCCGCCTTTTACAAGTGGACCCAAATTGGAGTTATTCCTTACTATATCTATCAACTATCCCAAGTGAGTTAGCGCATCTAAATGTGAGTTAACGCATCTCATCCTAAAGTGAAAATTCATATACATTTTTTTTGGAATTCCATATTCCATAACCATACAATTAGGACGATCCTCTATAAAACATATGAGTTGGGATAACTCTTGCCCCGGACCTCTCAACTGCCAACATAAGGCGGTTTTAATCTATGAATAAATTGTAAAATTCCTGAAAAAGTCTGGAAAATTGCGGTTATTCTTCGTAAGAGTCTTTTCCTACTTGACCGTCATCTGCGGTCTGTTGCGTAGAGGGCGGCGTATCCTGTAATTGTCTTTGTCAGAAAGGCCCTCTACTCATGCGTATTTGTCTTGAATTAGCCTATATTTTCTGTTGAAATTAGTATTGATCAAGTATTTTCCAGTAACAAGGCCCACTATTAGGTCAGACCTCTGAGTTGGGATTGTTTTTCCGGGTATCTGCAATTAGTGAATAATTTCTAGACGTGGGTTGAGTTCTTGTGTGGGCTCGTTTTTTTTTCTTGTCCGATTTTGCCCAATTTCGAAATTAATACAAGATACCTTTATGCAAAATCGGCCTTACTAGCTTAAGCCTTTCGGCTCTCGTTAAGCAATTAAGGAAAAAATCAGTTGTTTCAAACGAAATGACAATTTTTTATATCGCCTTCCTTTAGTCGTGGCCACAAAAACTGAGTTCTTTAAATATCAGTCGTGCTGTTTTCCTTCTTGTCAGATCCCAATTACATTTTCTTCAAAAATACACAAATCTCATTATTCCTTTGGTAGGTTAGAAGGAATTGTCAGATTATCGTTGATATCCTAAATTTGAAACAATATTAGTAAATTGACCGGCTTTCCCAGTTGAGAAAACAAATTTCCAAGGTAATAATTCGCTTAGGTGATATTGTCCATAGATCTTATTTATCCATTGTCAAGCGATTGGAAGATTCTGGTCAGCAATATCTGCGAATAATAGTATATTTTTTTCCCAAGCTACAAAATATAATCTAAAAACATGACCAATCTAGGTAATTCAATTCAACTTATTACGTACGAGCTGTGAAAATGTATTTTCATTTTTTCAAAAAATATTTATTCACCAATTTCTATTTTATTTCCTTCAAAGTAGTTCCCCTCAGATATAATACACTTGTGCTAGCGTTTTTTCCAATCCTCGAAGCAGTTCTGCTATGCAGTTTTTGGTATGTCCTTGAGCATTCTCAACGATTCGGTTTTTATCCCTCAATCGTCTCAAAATGCCGTTCTTTCAAAAGTCTCTTCGTACGACCTTGTGGTAAGAACTCCTGATGCACTGTGCCATGGTAATCGAAGAAAACAGTGAGTAAAATCTTGGCATTTGGTCGAACTAGGCGGCCCTTTTTTGGTCTTGGCTCTCCTGGAATCTTCTATTGGGACGACTGAGCTGTGGTTTCCACGCCATAACCACATACCCATGATTCGTCATCAGTTATGACCCTTTTAAGCAAATCTGGATCATCGTTGACGTCATTTAACAATTCCTGAGCGATGCTCATGCGACGTCGTTTTTGGTCAAAATTCAGCAATTTTGGAACGAATTTCGCTGCCACACGCTTCATGCCTATAATTTCGGAAAAGATTGCATGGCATGAGCCAACCGATATGCCGACATTCTCAGCAACTTCTCTATTGTAATTCAACGATTCTCCATAACAATTTTCTTCACTTTCTCAAAATTTTCATCGGTTGTTGATGTGCTGGGGCGTCCAGAGCAAACGTCGCTATTGACATCTTTTCGACCTTATGTGAAAAGCTTGTGCCATTTGTAAATATTCTTTTGACTCAGAGTACTTTCACTGTATGCCACTGTCAATATTTCAAGTGTTTTGAGCACTTAATTCCGTTTTTTACACAGAATATATGCAACTTCTTTGATAAATTTTTTTCGATAGCAGAAAATCGACGAACACGCAAAACACTTGTCTTATTTATGGCTCTCACAAACAAACTAAACATGCTATATGGATAAATCCACCAACATATCTTCGAGGCGAGTGTACCAACATAAAAAAAATAATGTACGAAATGTATGAATGTACGAGTACGTAGCCCGCGACATTTGAAAATTCACCTTATTTTTTGAACACACTCCGATATATGTATATCATATAGATGACGATGAATGATGAAGTTCCCTTCTCCCGAGATCTATCATTCTTACCTGCATGACGTTTTAAGTCTTACGCTCAATGCAAATACAGCATTAATTTCGTTTTTCGTATCCAAAATTGTAATCCTCCTAAGCAGTTTTCACTCCGTTTACAAGTAATCATTTAAATTAAATAAATAACAATTTTTTGTTGGCTCCAATGACAGAAGCAAACATTAGGTATTAACAGGGACAACACATTAAAAACGTGGAGTCTATTTGTGTGGAGACATCACAAGACCACGTCCACTGTTGTCTTAGGATGGCTAATTTGTATTTTAATCTTAGCTATCATCATCAGGCCTCGCCGAGTCACTCGTCGCTTTTGTTTGTGATGACTACGAAAAGAGCGTAAGTTAATGTTCCCCCAGAGTCTGTGCGCTTGTGTGTGTTTCCATTCCGCCGCTCGTTAAAAGGAATTTTTCATTATGTATTTGTTTGTGGGCTTCTCTTGTATCTCGTCTCTTACATTTCGTGCCTTTTGTGTTATTCATTTCAAGGCGTTGTCCTTTACATCTCACAGAACAACGACGAAACTCACACACACTCCCACCCTCACACACACACACACACACACACAAAGGACACATTTTTTTATCGCTATGTGTTGATGACATACGAAACCTTCGCATTCACATTCATTTTCCATGGTTGCTCCTCGCTGCGGTAGCAAAGTGGCAGGAATAATGAATGACATCATCATTGCACAAGTTATGGCTCGAGTTTTTCGTGTGGGCTGCGTCTTTTTTTGCTGGCTCGTTGTTTTCGGGAAGCGTTTGGTTTTGGATCTTAATGAAGTGTTTGTGTGTAGTTTGTGGTAAACTTCAAACAATGAATAAAAAAGGACAGACGATTTTTTCGCTTGGTATCGGGAAACCGCAAGAGGTTTATCAAAGTTCTACAAGAAACATTTAGTAGATGTTCAGGTTTTTTCTTGCATTCTCTTTTGGCAAAGTTGGGCGTAGCGTTTTAAAATTTAGGGTCGTTTTCCGCGAGCTTTAAGGAATGGATGAAAAAAGTTTTGACATTTACTGGCTTTTTGTGGATCGCCGTCTCACATATGCTTAAAACTTATCGGAAACGTTTAATTGTGAGATATTCATACTTGTCTGTCTGTGAGTTACAAGACCGAAGTGGTTCTGTTCACCAGGACGTGCCAGATCCCACCTCTGTATTATATCTTCCTGGGAGGCACTGAAATTCTTTTCGCGGGCTGTACAAAATGGCTTGGTGTATTATTGGACAAGAAGTTGAATTTCAAACTCAACATTCTGGACGGAGCGAAAGAGGCCACAGTGGCGCTATATGCGCGCAGGAGGGCAATAGGGAAACAATGGGAATTAAAGCCTCGCAGTGTTCACTGGTTGTATACTGCAGTAGTAAGACCGATAATGTTGTGTGGAGTTATTGTTTGGTGGAAGGTTCTTGAGAACTCCACATGCTGTAGGATACTGGACAAGGTCCAAGGGATAGATAGTCTGTGCATCACAGGTGCGCTCCGCACTACCCCATCCGATGCATTAAAATTAATTTTGCATTTACTACCCCTGGGCATAATTAGTATGCAGACTGCCGCAGCTACAGCAGTAAGACTTAGCGAGCCGTCACAGTGGTCAAACAGTGGTTATGGTCACTGTGTGATCCTTACCATAGGCACCATAGACTACACTCTGGCTGAACCAGTGTTTAACAAGAAGTGCCATATACTTACACCAGATAGAGATATGTGGAAATGTAGAACTTCTGGTACAAGACTGTATGTCGACTTCTACACTGACGGCCTAAATTTAAATAATCAGGTAGGTTTCAGGGTCTACTCCAAAGATCTAGGACTAAGTATAGCAAGAAGGCTATCTGATCACTGTAGTGTTTATCAGGTCGAAATTTTGGCCATTAAGGAAGTGGCGGAATGGTTGCGATATAACGTCCTCACCACGGTGGGAATTAACATATTTACTGACAGTCAAGCTGCTATTAAATTCATGGATTCTATCTTCCTGAACTCAACATCAGCCCTGAAATACCGCAGATCTCTTAACGAGATGGCTTAGTTGCCGGGCCACGGGGACGTAGCGGGGAACTGCAGAACATACTAGGGCTAACCTTACAGATTCCAGCCGAGTTGGAGTCCGTGGACATGCCTGTAGCCACTTGCAAGCTCCTACTGCGAGATATTTAGTAGCAAATGGTAGGTGGGTGTCTGTCCGAGCTCGTAATCAATCCAAACAGATGTGACCTCGTCTAGATCTGAATCGTTCACACGCATTGCTGTCGCTATCAAGATCCGATGTCTCATTACTTGTATCCGTCATGACGGGACACTGTCTGATTGGAAGATATGCAGTGAGATTGAACGTTGCGACCAGTGACTTCTGCAGGAGCTGTAGGGATGAAGAGGAGGAGGAGTCCTTAGAACAACTTCTCTACAACTGCTTCGCCCGGGCGAGCAGGAGGGGATCAAGACTGGAATTTTATTTCTTTAAAGACCTAGGAGATTTGGACGATATAGATATTGTCCGACTTAAGACCTTCTTGAGGCGCTGAGGATGGTTTCAACCGGGGAAACCAGGGACATCCATATCTCTAGTTTCCGTGGTATCACAATGGAATATACAGTCTAAGTGAGTTTGTCTATTCAGACTGTCACACTGACCTAACCTAACCTATGAGTTACGAAGTGCGGTTTAAGAATGTGTGGTTCTGTTATTGATTTTAAATTTGCCCAATTAAATAAGAAGCCTGTGCAAATTTTTCATCAATATTTCACACATTTTTGTATACATATACGTAATTCAGCGTTCTTCCCCGGTGCGCTCCTGCGTTGATATCCTATAATTGGATCAAAAAGGAGTACAACACAAACATTGAAAAAAAAAAAACAAGAAAATCAAATTTCTTGTCCAACCGACCGATATGTACTTGAATTCTTAAAGTTAGTTTGTTGATTTAGTACAACAGTATTTAGTACAATAGTTTAATTTTACGCGTTATATTATCTGTTTTCTTAAATCGAAATCGAAAATCTTTAGAGCTTAGAAAATAGTATCAATAATTATTACTAATCGTAAGAAATAAAACACAATTTAAAAGTGTTGCGAAGAGCTTATTAAAAGAGTAGGGACAGTGTAGTTTTTTTTCAGTAGTTTTGTCTTTCCTGCTATTAAAATTAGTGTTTAATTAATGGTTGTGTTAAGGTATTCCAATAAGAATCCCAAGTTGGTCTGGTAAAAACATTGGGCAAAATTGGTACCGTATGCAAATTTTTAAAATTTCTTATGCCCAATATCTTTTCGTATTATTTAAGCCTTTTTCATTATTTAAATCTTGACATGATCATAATTGATAGGGAGGTAATCAACCCAATACTTGCAGCTTTCAAAGGCATCGCTCAAATCCGAAAATAAAAAACTCTATAATGTCAATTTCTATTACAAACTCCAACTTCATCGCAACTCAGAATGTCGTTCACGTCACTGCCGATTGCAATCCATGGGAGAGGATACATAATAATTCCAAAATCATTCCAGTTATATGAAACTGGACTTGTTCAATTTATAGGCAGATGAGTTATTTTCTTTTTTTAGTATTCAAGACAAGCATAGCATGCAAATGATATTTAAGTAAGTGAATGCCTCGTCAGAAATGTGTAAAATGCTTAAGAAATTGAAGCACTACCATAGTGGACCGCTTAGAAAGCAAGAGTAGAACATTAGAACATTATGTGAAACAAAATCATGTACTCCAGCATTTTCTGCAACAGCAATCTGATCTTAAACAATTGCGGATGGTATCCTTAATTACCGTAATCTCCTTAGCATCTGTTTTATCCTTCTAAATGACAGTGGGGAATGCACTACTACACTACCGAGGAATGTTATCTTAAATTTGTTCGCCGAAGTAGTATCTAGTATTGAAAATCTTTATTTGTTTATTTGGTCGTTTTATTCCATTCTTTGCAATCTCTTCAACATACTGTTGGAGATGATTATGAGGAAAGCTGCAGTTAACACGACTGGCACCATCTTTAATAAAAGTCATATGTTACTCGCGGATGACATAGACATTATTGGGCAAAAACTGCGATATGTTACTGCAGCCTTCTCAAGCATCGATAAGAAAGCAACGAAAATGTGTCTGGTAGTAAACGAGGACAAAACAAAGTTATTGGTTTCAACGAACGAAAAGTCTACTGTGAATGTTGACAGCTATAATTTTGAAGTGGTGGAAGAATTCATCTATCTCGGTTCCGCTGTAAAGGAAACGAATGATGTCAGCGTGTAGTTAAAGAGGAGAGTATTGCTTGCTAACTGATGTTACTACGGTCTAAGCAAGCGATTCAATGATAAAGCCCTCTCTCGACGAACAAGAATCTGACGTTGGTTCTGTCCGTCTTGTTATATAGCGCAGAATCCTGGGTTATAAAGCAGGCGGATGTATCAGTACTGGCAATTTTCGAGAGGAAAATACTCCGCGAAACATATGGACCCATCATCGTTAACGGAGAGTATCGGCGTCGCATGAACAATGAGCTATATTAGCTATATGCCGACATTGGCGTGGTCAAACGCACTAATACGAGTATATAGCGATTGCGTTGGCTGGGTAATGTTGTGCGGATGGACCCAAATTCTCCGACAGGGAAAGTTTTCGACAGCGAACTCGATGGACGGCGCAGAAGAGGGCGACCAAAACTCCGTTGAAAGGAATTATTTTCTACGGGCAGCGTATAATATGTAAGGCTGTCCTATTCCAGTCGCCACTTAAGAAGAAAACTCTATTCTTTGATGAATCTAAAATTGATATTAATCATTTCTACTGCTGTAATTTAACAGTAAACAAACACATTATATTGTAGAAATTACTTTGAGCACTTTTTCCAATTATAATTGTTTTTTTTTTATATCAAAAAAATGATTAATATAGAAATGATTAATATTCCGATTACCTAATTTTCGTCTCGCCTGTCAGCGATCTGCCCCTCAATTTATATTTTAACTTTAAAGCTACTCCCGTCATAACTCGACACGTTTAAAAACAATTTTCATTCCATTCGAAATTCTTGTGAAACCTCATAAGGCACCGTATACGGTTATTATAATTTGGGGGCATTTGCATCATTTCTATGCGTGGGGGAACTCATTGTGTTCATCTTCTTCATATTCCTTACGGTTGCTGACTGACGTAGACTTACAGGTCTCCTAAGGCATATTGAGCAGTTTCTCAACTTTATTTCACTTTTCATTTTCATTTTAATTTTCTGTATGTTTTTGCTTTTACCAGTTCGTCATTTATTATCGATGGCAGGCAGTATGTTTATCTTGCGAATATCGTACAAATTATAGTTTCTGCTTTGGCAAAGGATGTTAATAAAAGATGTGTTCACGTTTAACCTCTCTGTTTGGGAGCAACTCTTTGCAGCAACTCCTGTGCTTTTGTCGATTATTATCATTGTAAAGGAAGTTTGTTTGCGAAAAGTAGTGTGTGCGTGTGTGTAGTTCATATAACATTTCATTTTATTATATCCTTGGAGAATGTAATGCTATTGTCTTATCTACCGCTGCATTGGCTTGGTCACACGTATATTGTGTTAATCGATGTTTTATGCAAATTATACACAAAAGCGATAGTGAGGAAGAACTTACCTACGTCTTTGAATTTCTTGATGTTAAAATATTAAAGTTGTTCTTTACACTTTAATGCATTTACTTGAGTTATGCTCTAAAAAGTATATAACGAAAGATATCAGTGAGTGAGTGAAAGACTCCGGTATAATGAAGTTTAAGTTTTTTCAAAAGTTTTGTTTTTTTTTTTAACTTGAGACGTTTTCTGATACTATTAGTGTGAATAACATATATATTTAACAGTTTGGGATATTGAGTATGATGACAATTCGTGCTAGAATCTCTAGCAAGTCTTATGGACTTTTTATGTCTCAAATGTTTGTTTCATGCGAAAATATATTAAAAAAAAAATGATGACGTCCATAGTAAAATTACTGGTTTTGTGCCCGTTTTACTGGATATACTAACGCTGCACCCTAAATTTGTTTCCCGATATAAATTACTTGGTTTTATCTTTATTTACTGCCGAATTCACTTAGGAGGACATCCTGCACAGCTAACCATAAATCAATGATTCCTCAAAAACCTCTAAGTGAAGGTCTTCAATTAAGTTGAGTTTTAATTTCGCTTCTTTTATTGTGCGTTAATTCTAAACAATATTTGACAAGAACATACATGTAATTTAGTTCACGTAACTGAAATTTCTCCACTGATTTTTACTTTTTGTACTTCTACAAGTGATATGTGATTGAACGGAATTGGATCACAAAACTTCATGACTTGCTTACACTTCGCTGTAGGGTGACTAAGAAAACTGTATTATCTGCTGTACAATAACTTCCTTGAGTTTCCCGAAAGATTGTGAACGCTAGCAAAATATGTTTAGGAGCCATAATACAAGTACATAGGAAAAAGGTGTAGATGAAGTACAGTATTGAAATGTTCTTCCACAACTGTGCTTTATTTAGAACTACTTGAGATCCCCTGATGGTATTTTTTGAACATAAACTTTGACATAATCTGATATTGATATGTGGACCCTGGTAATCGTTTTATATAAACTCGTTTAGTTTGATTTGGGATTGATTTCATGTGTTTCATAAAAAGTTTTGGCAGAAGTGTTTTTGGAATGTCGTTATCTTTTACTAGTGGTTATTTTGAATCTATTCTTCAGTCGACAATGTAAGCAATAACGTAAGCTAAATTCAAATAACTGCGTATCATATTATTGAAAAATTTTTGACGTTTTAGACATTTTTACAATATTTCATTCCAGTTTATTGAAATTCTCAGGCAACTGAAACAAAAACTTCCAATTGTAAGAAGCACAACTATATGAGGATGTTTTTACTCCCTTCAGATTATATTTGTTTTATTGTCAATATCAAAAAAAGCATCATACGAACTTAAAAACGATTATTACTCTCCCATTTAAAATACTTCCCAGTAATCAGAAACTATGCTGGCATCGTCGTTCATTATTTTTTTATTTATCCAAAAAACATGGCCATTATCCTGAAAGAGGAAATAGAAATTTTGGTGTAATACGAAAAATCTTCAATATTTCCAAATTTCGTTAAAACTATTCAGTAGGAAAACAAATTTGAAAAAATAAAAATTTTTTTGAAAAAATAAAAATTTATATCACTGTTTGGACCACATGTGCCTGTGATTTAAATGGGCTGAGTTCGGATTTATGTGAAATTATTTCAACTCTTACGAGCACAAACAGCAATTAAATCCACTTTTAAAACAATTAGATTTTCAGCTCTTTCCTAACATTTTCACCATTTTTTTTAGTTATACTGCGAACATAATGCATAATACTTATTAGCTTTTTAGGCAGACAGATACAGTTTCAAATAATTTCCTGTGGAAGTCAGGGCTATGATGAACCAAGCGATGACACAAATTCATTTAGCCAGATATTTCCGTCTGTGGCGTACCGCCACATCATCCTCCAATAAGGACACAGAAGACCCTTCGTCTAACAAAGCGTAGACCGTCACAGTGCCGTTTGGACCATATAAGTTGACTGGCAGAATCTTAAATAACTGATTCTTGCTTTCATTTTGATGACATTGTAAAATATGATCCGTCTGATTGTGAGTTGTGACCGATTGGCCACCGCCCACAACAGAAGATGGCGCTTCAACGTCTTGGTGTAAAAGTGAATGGTGATAACGTGAACATCCATTCATATTACAAGTATTTTTCTTTCGACATTGTGCTAAGCCATGACCCTTTCGCAAGCAGGCAAAGCAGATTCGGAGACGTTTAACTTGGTTTCATTTTTCGTCCACGGACAAATTCCGAAACTGACTACACTTCAAAATATCATGCCCCTGCTTACACTGCAGACACATAATGTTCTTATTCTGATTATCATTGCTATGCAGCACTCTGTGGGGTGGGGTATTTTGGTGTTGTTGTTGTTGACTAAATCACCAACCCAATATGCAAAATGCTCCACATTAGGGTAAGGCTCAATTGAGGCAGAATGTTTTGCCCACTCATATCGCTTCGACAAAGGCAATTTCAAAATCATCTGCTCCAGCAGCATAGGGTTCAATAAATGTTGGTCGCATTTTGAGGCTTTGAAAAAGGCTACAATATTTTCCACACAGTTAGCAAGTCTCAAAATTCCTTCAAGTTTGCCTTCTGTGATTGCGGGATGAGATTTGATCTTTTCCAATTGAGACTTTATTAAAATATCTGAACGGCCAAAATTGAATTGTAATTCAGTCATAATTTGTGGTACATTGTCAGGAAAAATCATCATTGACACAACAGTGGCTTTTGCATCACCATGTAGAGCTTTCTGTAGTCTGATCAGGTTTTGCCTATTGTTGTACCCAAATTCCATTGTTGTATCGTTGAAACTAGCCAGGAACAGGGGCCAGTCCTCCGGTTTTCCATCAAAATTTGGCAATGGATACAATTTATTTACAACTTCAGCAGTGGTCGACATTATTCTATTTGGCTCTGTTAAATCTGATGCTGTTGTTATACGTTGACTATCAGCTGTCGCGAATGTCGATCCTGCACTTGCGTACGGCACCTGATGCTCTGCCGTTGTGTATCGGCATGACAATGACACGGTTGCAGGTGCCGGCTCGGTTGTTTGAGACAACAGCTTTCCATCAAAGCCTTGATATGTAGATGGTTTCGGCGGCAATTGAGAACTAGCAACCGATGCAGGTCTGGCACCTGCTTTGGAAAGATTCGGCATTGTCCATTGATGCAAATGGGAACGAATGTTGCCAATTTCATCGCTGTTCTGGCTTGTACTCTTTGTTAATTCATCCACGGCCGACTTCAACGATTTCATCGTTGACATTAATGATGCAAGCACCTCCTCTGTGGCAAATGGCTGCGGCGTCTGAGCAGATACCAAAGAAGGCTTTCCGATATCTAGAGCATGCGGCATTTCGTGGAAATTGACATCTTCGAATTCACCCTCAGAAGACGACTCCTTTTTCCGTCCGGCTGACACGTCTTCTTTCTTCTCTCCTGATCTCAGAGACATTGGCATGGTTGCGAGTTTATTGCGACGTAGCAAAAATGTAACAACAAAATTCGCGAAACGACTTACGACCGAACTTGCAGGGACAACAAAAGAGAACCCGAAATCTAAAAAAAGCTATGTTTTGTGTTTCGCGAACACTAAAAGAAAAAAAATGTCGCGTACCGCTGGCTGCGACACATTGAAAACAAAAACACAGTTGTTTAGAATTACGGTTTTGTATTTTAAATTAAATCGTTTCGTTTAAAATTCAGTAAGGTTAAATAAAATAGAAAAGAGATACAATGGTTCTTTTAGATCGACTTGACTTGTTTTCTTTTAGTGTTTTTTGCCCGTCCAAGTTCGGTGATCAACTGCTGCTTTTCAAATTTAGCTGCAGCATCTGCAACATCTTGTTGAAAGGCAAACCACAGAGTTGCATTTTTCTAGAGTTGCATTCCGAAGACTTAAATTGAAGTTCAACTGCGCAGATTTGCCTCAACACCGTCCTTCCGTACAATGTTTTCGTTCTGCATAGACTGTTTATTTTCAAATATATTTCCTAGTTTACCCATTTTATGCAAGCCTTAAAAGTTGTTAAAAAATAAATCAAAATTATTTACTTGTAATTTGTCCATAGCAATTCTGGGTCGTTTGGAATCTGGAGTGGTCATTCATCTGCTCAAGAAAACAATTGATATTGTATTAAATAAAGTGGTAATGAATGTGTAACCCCAGTACAAATGTTGCAAAAATGAATCAATTTTTGCGAAGTAGAGTTGAAAATTACGCTTCAAATCGGTAGGTGTCATTTTGCTGTTTTGTTTTCAGGTTTGCAAAACTAAATATCAATAATTATAACTAATCGTATGAAGTGAAACACAATTAAAAAGTAGAGGAGTCGCGTAGAAACTACATTAACTGTCCTTATAATAATAGATTTTTTGTGCATTTACAATTTAAACTAATATCTTCGTCACCCTTTACCGTCTCTATGAAGCTGTCGCGGTTCCCTAGAGATCGCGAATCAATCAAAAACAATCAATTTTTATGAAATATTTACGAGGATGTTATGACTAGTGTAAATTGTAGTGATTAAATCCGCCGTGCGGATGTATCTCAGAATCGGTGGAATTTGAAAAAGAAGCCTTCTCAAACATATTAGTGCAATTTAAAATACAATTACTGAAGTGACTTCAGTTAAGTTGGGAAACATAGAAATAATTTAAATGAATTTCCCTTCATCATATAATCATTATGATTGGAAAAAAGTCGAATACAATTTTTGTCCATAGAAGCACGTTTGTCTTCACAATAGCCGAAATCAATTATGTATATTCTGTCAATTTATATTTTGGCAGATTTTTCCCCCATAGGAAAATCTAAAGATTGCCTATTTCGGAATGTTTATGCTTTCTGAAAGAAAGAATTCCTGTAATATTTCATAAACAACAAGAGATATTTGGAATTATTCTTTAACTTAGTGCACTTAACAGATTCTTTCACAAAATTTTTAAAACTCATTGGTAATCTGGTGGTTCAGTTCATAAGAATTGCAAATGTCATTAGTTTTTTGTTTTTCATTTCACACCATTAGTCAACACTCTCCATCCTAACAGTTATAAAGTAAACGCTGAATAGACTGAATCACTGTGCAGTCCACAATGTAAAAGAGTGGAAAAAATCATAACAATCATACGCCCTGTGGCACAACGACATTCAGCATATTTTCCATACGAAAGGAATGAAATTTAATTAAGAGACAGTCAAACAAAACGAAATGATGATTGGACGCTAAGGCGGGCTAGATGGGAAGAACGCTTTTAAAATTTTAAAATAATAACCTTTATATTATATCCTTTTTCCCGTTATAATTTGTATTGCTGCTGCTGAGAAAAGTGCACGCTAAAAGTGCCGGGGTTTGGTGGCTTGGCGGATTCTATTGAAGGTCACCGCTAGCAACGTATGCGGATGTGGAAGCAGAGCGATGATTACGATATTGCTGATGATGGCAGTGGCATTGGCAATGGCGCTGTTCATCGTAGAATTCGTTTACAATCGGTGAGGGGGGTATGCATAAAATCAACTGCAGTTGTAATTTAATGAATGACTAAATCTAGAAAGAAGGACTGCGCGGACACAACTGCAAATACCACAGTCGAAAATATTATCTATCTTTGAGACTAGAAAAATTAGCTTTATTTGTCGTATATAAACAAAAGCGCCCTGACCATCGCAACCTGAGTAGTAGGCAGTAAGAGCAAATTCTGGGAAGCAAATTGTGATGGTATTGAATCATCAAAAAGACTTACGTTAGTTTTGCAATAATTTTTTTTTTTTTCTAAAATTCCTCATAGTTGGGCATTAGGCCAAACCGAACTTGGTTACGTTGGTTACATCCGGCATTGGCCGCGCAGTGCATCTTCGTCCAATTTGTGTGATTATTTTACACAAAAAACAATTTTGTACTTCCCGTAGCCCATAGCAAAGGCATTAGGTGGGTTATGGTAATAATTATCGTATCTCAAATTAAAAAGTTTTTCTTTATTCATCCCTCTCACTCTATTTCAGTTCCATTTAATTATGTAAAAGTAAAACTTTGTACAAGTTCCTTTTGCCAAAAATGTAATACTGTCAGCAGCACTAAGGTGAGATAGTCTTTGGTGCATTAGCGGCCGTGATATTGGAAATACCTCAAAACAGATTTTATTTAAGAGCAAAAATATGTTACATAGAAAACTAATTTGTGAGAAAATGATATTGTCATAATGATTTCAATTAACAACAAAGACAATTTGGTTGTTTTTTTTTTTTTTTGTTTTTTTGTGTTTTTAGAATTTGTTTTTGATAGCTGAGTGTACAGAATTGCTGTTTTAATAATACGGCTTTGTTTTCGTATTTGCTGCACCATAACAGATGGCAGAGTTAGAAGTCGATCATTGAGAAATAGACGGAATATCGCTATGGAACTTGCTTGGGATCAGACCTCCGCGGTATGTTTCCATCGGTGTAATAGGGCAGTCCACAACTGTTTGGAGATAGACTATCTCTTCTTTAAACAAAAAGTCACAAAACCTATAAAACTGATTTAATTACGGAATCATTGGATTTTTAACCTATTACATATTAATAATATTAATTAAATTACATTGCAAAGCTCTTCATGAATTCTACCACAGTTATTTTGGTAATTTAACACATCCTTTCTGTCCTTACGTTTTGCCACTGTCAACTATCACTAAATCTCATAGGTGGTAATAAATAACTGAACCAGTTACTTCCTCGAGTCTTTTCAGATAATGCCGTCGAATCGTTAAACTTTTGTATATCCTTAGTCAACAGAAAAGAAGATAGCTTTAGAAGTTGAGTTAAATAAATATTAAATTAAAGTTAAATAAATTTTATGTGGCAGATCACAATATGTTCAGTCTCAGGGTGTAAACTCGGATTTACGACGGACATATCGTGGTGTACCGGAGGGTTCTGTATTAGGGCCCACGTTGTTTTCAATTTACATCAATGACATCTTTGGACATATACATTCTCTTAAAGCTCATTTATATGCTGATGATTTGCAACTCCTGGCTTATGAGAATAAAGATTTTTTTTGATAACTTCCAAAATCGTGTAAATAATGAGTTAAAAAATATAAGCCGCTGGTGTGAAAATAATTTTATACATATAATAATTTTATACAAATAATTTTATACATCTAAATCAAAAGCAATAACTTTTAACTTAATCCCTAGCAGATCTGTTTCGTTTATGTTAAATGGTTTTATTATTGATAATGTTAGCACCATAAAAATATTTGGATTTAGTATTGATGATACTCTAAAATTTGAATGCCATATCAGGCAGGTAGCTTCTAAAATTACATTCTTGCTACGCAAGTTATATAACATAAAAGTGTCTCTTCCGCTAAAAATACGAAAACATATCGCAAAGGCGATGTTGATGCCACACGTTATTTATGGGTTAGAAGTTTATTGTGGAACAAGTAGAAGTAGACTAGAGCGATTAAAAATATGCTCTAACCGTATAATTCGTTTTGTGTACAAATTAAAACATTACGATCATGTTAGACCATATACTGTTGAGTTTTTGGGATGTACATTTGAAAACTTCATCGACCTCAGAACTATTTTGTTTTTCTACAAAAGTATGAAATTTGGCACACCCAAGTACATACATATAGTTTCCAAATTTGTATTTGGAAGGTCTTCAAGAACCAATATTTTACAACTTCCACTGGCAAGAACGCTAATAATGCAGTGGTCTTTTCGATTTCGTACTATACGATTATGGAATTCAATAATTCCATATGAACACAGAAGATTCTCACTATCATGTTTTGGGTTTAAGAAGCTCTTAATGTCTTGCTTGTAGAATTATAATACTTCACTATAAATTGTTGATGCTACACATTCTATATCCTATCTTTCTCCATATTCGTCGTTAATACTGTTAATACTATTATTATAATAATTATTATTAAAACTTTTTTAAGAAACTGAATTGTAAAATTTTAAGCATGTGTCGCAAAAGGTTGGTCTGCGTAATCAATTTGGCCGTATGTGGCTTTGGATTGCGATATGGAAATAAAATAATAAATAATGCCAAGTATAATCACCATTTGTGATTGTCTTTCTGGTACACTCCATAGAAATGAACTTAAATATATTAAATTTAACTTGATATATTGAATAAATATTAAAACTTCTATGCTAATCTACTGATTTGTCAAAAATCACTGTTCGCCTACAGTCCAAAACTGTGCTAACAACAGCTTAGGTCAGCCTTTATATTTTATGGATGATTCTGAAGTAATTTTCCATGCATTCAGGTATCGGTGCATTTCTAATATGAAATATTATTTAATTAACAGCCTTTTATACGAGTATGTACCATTCAGCAACACGTTTATACTCCATTCAGAATACTTGTCCTTATCTGGAACTGACCGAAAATTATGTGTAGAAAATATTTTCCCTATGATAATTTAGCTTATAAATCGTTTAATGGGCTACTATTAATTAGATCCTAAATATATCAAATTGAACATTTCAAAAGAATAAATAAATCTGATATAAAACATAGGGAGAAGATTGAAAGTTCTGTAACGGTTGTTGAACATTTTGATTGCCGTAATCACCGTGTTAGTTAACATTTTTTCATTGGTCAAAAAAAGCCAAACAAATCTGTCAAATAGACGGTAGATAGAATGAGAAAAGTTTCCAAATGTTTGCTGATGCTGATGCAAAAATTTCATCCATGGTACTCGTATGTGTACATACTTATATTTTATGATATTTTTTCAATAGTTTTCGATAAAACTCTAAATATTTACAGTGCTATGAAAAAAAAAAAAAATGTGTGACCTATTCAAACTAAACGTTTGTTAGACAGTTAGGTCATCAAGAAATGATTATTCATTAACCAAAAATGAAACTTTTTCGAAAAAGTAATTTCTATTTTTGAAACGTAAATTGTGAGCCATCATCTCAGTTATGTGAAATACAGTGATATAGTTCTAAAACAACATGATATAAAAACATAAATTATAACGCACAATAAAGTTAATCATGGACTGATATATAATTAATTCAAGGAAATTAAATTGTGTCATTGCATGATTTTATCTTCCGTCGATTGTGGTAACCTTATTAAATAATGGCAGATAAATTTGTCTTTCTGTTCGTAGCAGCAGTTGCTCTTTCATTGCTCACAATGATGTGAATGATTGATGGTCCTGTTTCTGACGTTTAAAACATTAAATTTAATTAAATATATTTAAGCTGCTTAAAGATATGTCACATTCATCTGTATCATTCCGCACATCCGTATACGTATGTCTGTTTCACATGTACTTTC
Organism: Philornis downsi; assembly: GCA_019455685.1. Lineage (NCBI taxonomy): Eukaryota > Metazoa > Arthropoda > Insecta > Diptera > Muscidae > Philornis > Philornis downsi. The sequence continues at coordinate 881,065 of JAHXMU010000066.1, forward strand.
TTCGTTCATGCTCCCTGTCTGCATTTACATTTATTTAACGTGTATAAACTTTTATGCTTTGGCTTACTTACATCGGTCATAAAATGATAAATTGCAGCGCAAGTGAATGAGCGAATACTGACTGCTCGATTCGTTCTACATGCCCATGACGGTGTCCAAATGATAGAGCGATTTAAATACCTGTGTGTATGTGTGAGTGTTTGCGGGAAATTGTGTTCACATTTGTCTGCCAGTCATTTATTTACTGATTTCGTTGTCACCAGTCTGCTTCCACCACATGTGCTTAAAGTTGTCGTGCATTTCGCGGTTTGGTGCCATTTATTCCGTTACCGTTTGCAATATTTTTTCGAGCTCTTCGTTAACGCAACGCATCCACTTGATGTCAATTATTAGGTGGGAACGTGGTTGTCAACGGGAGTTGTAAGACGTCGACAACATTATTCTTACTATTGTGGGTTGACGAGATTTAAAGCGGATTTTATGGCATCTGTTATGTATTCAAATAAGCCGATACGAAAGAACAGAAGTGATCCGAAATAATCTTTCTTACGAATGGCGATACAAAAATGGGCGATCATGGTTCTATTGTCACCTATTACCAAAAATACACCCACAGAAAGAGAATCTCGAAATCCTGGCGCTGTATCCTGAAAGAAGGCAGCTATCACTTGCGCTTAATTACAGACACAGTGAAATATCGGCGATTTGTCTTCCGACCAGTGGATAATTGAGCTTGATAATTCCCTTGTATGCAATAAGATATCATGTGGTTGGTATAACCTCCTAGTATCGTTTAATTTGAGTTTAATTTGTAAATTTAGCAGAATTGAATTCAGGTTTCGTTTTATGATTTTTCTTTTTACACTCTTTTGTAAACGCCCTTCGCTTCTGTAAATGAATGAGTATTTCGTATTCCTTTCATTAATCTCCCCCACATAAAATGTTCTTATTTATGCTTCATCATGGCAACTGACTCTGGCTGCCTGAATGACTGGCTCTTTTGATTTTCATTTGTTTTATTTCATGTATGCCATCTGGCTATCGTAACGGACAGAATCTGTTTTAGTTGCTTCAGCATGAGGTTATTTGGAGATATTGTTAGTGAGTGATTAGGGCGAACCAGTTTCCGGCTCTTTTAAAAAACCGGCTGTCCGAAACTGATTCGGTAACCCATCTCATATTAAGTTGGCAATTCCATACAGTGTAATTTATTGGAGGATTCATTAATAAATAAAAATAGAAACCTAAATCATTTTATATTATATTAGCTATTTGGCAATGATTGCACTATTTGGGTACATCCAAGCCGCTGAAATGCAGACCAGTCTAAAAAACAAGTTCCCTTTCATCTCATGAATGGGATCTGGGAGTGCTTCTCCATTCAGTGAACGTAAACGAATTTAAATTTGTAAATGAATTCAAATAGTCGACTGTACAATTAGAATGCGCGTAATTTTAACGAATATGAGAAGTTATCGTGCATCTCATTCACGCAAAGAATTTGGTTTTAAGTCATATGAGAAGCTCTCCATTCATGCGAGGAAAGTAATTTTTTTCCTTTTTGACAGTCCATCAAAACCGATCTGCTTTTTCTTGGGTTAGAACAAAATTGGAGAAAGTTTCACCCATAGATCCCCCACAGCAATCACCAAATATAGAATTCTCAAAAATATGTTACACCTTTAGACTGCATTGGATAAATATGATTTTCAATAAACTAACGAATAAAAAAATAACAATAAGTAATAGTAATGTATAAAAATAATAATAAATAAATAAAATGTTTAATTTTGTTTTTCGTATACATAAATTATATGTGTTTCCCGAGATTTTCTGCTTTGGACAGATTTAAATATCACCAAAAAGAATCAACTACATTTTTCTTAATATTTGAACTTCGCTGCGCTAAATCTTTTAAAATGCTACATGTGCCTGTCAAATCGTTTAAATATCATTTTGCTATCGATTGGTTATAGTTTACCATATGGCTCGTTTTACAAATGAACATCTGTAAAAGAAAAAACCATCCATAACCAATAGTTATGTGTGATTTACTACTTTTGTACCCCAGAATGTTAACGAAAAAACAACGTTGGATGACAATAAATCGCAAAAACATGGTTAGTATGTGACGACATCTGACTTATCACTCAATATAATAATAGTTTCTCCCACCCATCGTTAAACCAAATGTTTAACGACTTTATGTCACGGTCATTAAATATTTTCATAGGGTTTTACACCACAACACGCCGTTTAGCCGACGTCTGATTCTTGTTCCTTGATGATTCTTGTTGAAGGTGATTCTACACAAACTTATCCCTGTTGCTAAATTCCGAACTGGTTTATTTGTTTGCTTCTAAGCAACCTTAAATCTGTGGTGTTTACTCTATGGCTGACTGGATTTCTATCATCACCGATATTCAAATGTGTGCTTATGTACTACCGCATACATACATAAAGTAAATGCGAATCCCACACAAACAAGCAGAAACACAATTGCTGACTTTCTCTCCGAGGACTTTGCAATCATTGTCTCCATGTTCCATTCATGTCCGTGTTTTTCTATGTGTTACTAACATAGAAAAACACACGCTGAAGCAGTCGAGTGTTTCGGTATGCTATGTTGGCAATCAGGCAATCAACATTCGTATGTTTACTATATTTACATACATACGTTCCCCACCACCAACATCCTGAAAATACGGCAGACCTTATCGCCAGTATCTTTCTACGATATCCTGCAAGAGGAGGCCGAGGAGAACGACTGGTATGGCAAATGTTGACGTCTGCTCATAAATTCTTTATGTAGTTTTGCATAGTTAATCCGACACTTATTTACTTACATTCATACATTGTTGCCGTGTTTAATCTGATCTCATATTAGCTTTTAACGTACACGTAATGAAATATAAATATTTAATTTCCATTCTTGGCGGTAAATCTGTATTATGTGGAGATTTTAATCACAAATCTTATGTTCTGCCCCCATGAAATGACAAAAGTGAATGATTTGATATTTTTGCCTCATTTCGCTTTCTACGAATCATTAATCACATGTGGCTATCGTTTGTATGCATTTACTGATTGTCATTTCATGTGTTGGACATCGTCGCAGATGTGTTTCGGTTTCCAGTGGACACACAACTTATGGAAAAATCTGAATTCATGTGGATATAAATGAACATATATCTTATGATATTAAAGATACTTACATAATTTGCTTTAAATTGCTGTATCCAACACCTTTGATGGACTTCCCGGAAATTATTCTTTATCCTTCAGATTAATGTAGTTTCTTGGGTAGCTTTTTTTCATGCGCTTTTAACTCTGTGTTGTGACAACAAAGTGTGCTTTCATCTGAAAACCCACAAAATGCAAAGTGAAATACTTATATATGTATATGTGGGAGCGTTGAGCAGAGAGTTGGAGGTATGAATAAGTAAAGGATGCAAAAATATATATTGCAGAACCTGAACACAGAATGTGTGGTACTTTAAGTGAAAAACGGAAATAATTTGCAAACAAAGTTTGATGTTTAGTGAAACTTTTGTAAGAATTTTCCAAAGAATCGTGCTCAGGCCTCGTTCAATTTTTTATGATTACACAGACCTACATTTTTTTTTCTTGTTTTCTTGCAGTAGCTTAAATACTATTTACACAGATTCCATGATTCTAGTGATGGTTAGCGAGGATTTAAGAGACTTAAGACTTAAGACTGAACCCAAACAAACGCCGACTAGGTGATTTCAATAGTTCTTTTAGAACATCTTTGGTGGAAAAATGAATTCATGTAAAAATTTCTGACGATTGAAAAAATGTAGCCAACTTAACAACATTTAATTCAGTTGCGTTCTCAGTTGATCAATCATGCTGAGCAAAAAATCGCAGAGTGCACCAAAATGACTGTTTCCGATTTCAACAACACATTGTTCGATCGTCAATTTTTCCATGCCAAAAATGAACTTGATGTATCTGAATTCGGAAGAAGAGATTGCTTGACGTTTAAGCCTTATCCCGCCTATAGAATGCTTTTGCAGCTTCCTTCAAAACTTAGTTCTTTTGTATTAAATCCTAAGCGGTTTTAGAAAGTGACGTACATTTATACGTTCGCGATCTTACATAATTCATTACCTTCGAAATAAAACCAAATTTTGCGCTCCTCCCCAGTTGTTGCAATGCTTGTTATTCAACATTATTCTGCAGTCATCATATGTATGCCGCTCGTACTAAGCGAGAAGCAACAAGCGAAATATACAATTTAGAATTCGAATAAAAAAGAAGTGAAATTGTTCAAACGCCTTCGCGTCTGTGAACCCCACTTCATACAACAGAGCACAGGAATAAAGGAAAATAAATTTAAGGAAAAACACGAAAAAAAACTGTTAGTTTTGACAACCCGCAACTGCCGAGAACACGGAGAACCTTTCAAAATGTTGACAAAATGAATGTAATAAATATTTATTTCAAAACCCCACAAAGGGCAAGAGAAAGAGGCTGCCTTGCTATAGTATATGATCACGATTGTACGCTAAGAATTAATTTATGTGATTGTGGTTGCATTTGTGGGTCTGTTGTGAGAAAGAGAGGATTCTTGTGATTTACATCACTTGGAATTAATGAAGAAAACCGCCCATTTTTATGAGTTTGAATATAAGAAGCACAAACAACAATTCCGGAAGTTACTGCACAGACGCATTCACACACATACTTGGTCATGCAAATGTCTAACTCGCAATACACGACACGCATTACGGCAGAAGTAATCCAGCACGTGTTTCTGATTCACACAAGCGCACATTTGATAATCTATACATTCAATGCAATATGATCTCTACTACGTCAAGTGATTATATGGACGGTGTTCCGGGCCCAGTCAAGTTCAAGTGAAACGATTTCCACCGGTGGATAGCGCCAACAACACAGCTCAAGTTCATTTTCATGAACGCACATTACACTTCAACACACACACACTTGCATATATACGCAAGAAACTATTGGAAAGCTGCCATCAAACAGGAAAAGCTCTCTCTACACTCAATTACACACCCACACGGCCTTGCTTTATACTCATTTAACCAAGAGAGACTTTAGTAAATTCCTCTCTCCCGTGGTATTTACTCGTAGCATATTTTAAGGCGCGTGATTGTATATTTTTTTTTCTTTTTTTTCATACATGTTTGTACTGAACTTGTTTGACCGCCGCCACCTCTTTTGCAACTCATAGTTGTGTTGTTATATAACAAACGCATTAATTTATAAAATTGAAAAGTTTACAAAACAAATGCATATACATAATAGCAAAAATTTCCAATATATTCCCAAATATTTATTACTCTCCTTTGGCATCGGTCCCGTATTTCACATGAGGTCAGAGAATGTTTTTCAACAAACAGCTCGACCGTCATTGGCAATGCAAATCAGCGCTGAGTTGAAGGCTAATTTTCTTCATTGTGTGCGTTTGAAAGACGTTGTCATTGTTTTTGCAATTTATTCTAGAAACTTGAACAATTTGTAATACTGGTAATGAAGGTTATGTGGCGCAGTTGCCGGAGGAATTTCTCGTTTTTAAACGTAACATCGTAATTCCTCAAGGACAATGTCAAACAATGAGAGAAATGTGTACACGTTTCTAAAATGCACAGTAACAAGGATGTTGAAGAATGCGAAGTAATAAATGTAAAGCATATTTTATAATATGAAGAGAAAATTTCAGAAAATCTTAACTAAGTCTTAGATACGAATCAGAAATAGGCGAACAAAATTGATGCCACAGTTCCCACAGAAGTTAGGCTGGCATCTAAAATGCGTTGGTGTCACCTGTCTGTCAGCTCTTTGTCCTGGTTATGCATTGATTAGTCGAAGAATTGGCAGGCTCAGAAAAAAACATGATGTCCGATAAAAATAGAAACTAAACATTGAACCTCTGTCATGAGTCATTGATATGATGAAAAGGAATTTATACTTTTAATTAAATTTTAATAAATGCCTCATTCCTCCAACATCTCCAAGTAACAGATATTAAATGAATAAATACAAAAAAAAATAAATAAATACAAAAAGTACATATAAAAGAGTATAAAATAAAACTGGCTATCGAATGTGCTAGAAATACAGGGTGACGCAAAAACAAATCAATTTGCTACTCAAAGATGTTGATGGAGATTTTTTTTTATCCAGAAATGCGTCGAAAACATATCCGTTTCAACAGCATTTGGTTTCAGCAATTGCACACATAGCCAGACCGGTAGTGGCGGAGCTCCAACAAAAGTTCACAAATAAATTCATATTCAGAAACTTTACTTTCCACTCACTCCCTAGGTCACCTGACATGACTGCACCAAACTTTTTTAGTGGGGTTATATCAAGCAAGAGGTGTGCAAAACAAAACCAAAGGAATTTCACTAAATTGAAGCAGTCCATTAAAAAATAATTAAAGCAGTCCATTATTAACAGTAAATAATTTTTTGATCAGGTGTGTTGCATATGCGTAAATGAGCATAGAGCAAACCGAATTACTTATATTAAATAAAACTGAATTTTCTAGTTTTCTAGTTTTTGATCCTTTTAAAGGCAATTTAACAAAATTCTATCATTCAATTGGTAACTGTAAATATCAGAAAATCACCAAAATAAAAAATTATCATTAAAACAATAGTCTTTACAGCTATATAAATTTCCATGAAAACTGCAAAATATGAAACTTTGGTCCTACATAATCAATTTGTATATACAAAGCTACTTTTAATGTCAATATGAATCTCGAATTTTAAATTATGCCCTGTTTTAAAATGTAGAGGGTGGCGCATGAATCGTGCTACAAACACAGAACGGTGACCAGTGAAGACCGTTTTTTAAAGATGTTGAAGGAGTTTTTTTTTACCGAGAATTGCGCCGAAGACATATCCGTTTCAACAGCATTTGGTTCCAGCGAAATAGAGCAACTTTCCAAACAAATTAATATCCAACAACTCCACTTTCCGCTGGACCCCAAGGTCTGTTGACTTGACTGCATTAAACTTTTTTTATGGGGTTATGTCAAGCAGGAGGTACACAAAACGGAACCAGGGAAATTGATCGAATTGAAGCAGTCCATTAAAACAATTAGATATATAACCAATTAGATATCAAAACACTTGTCTTATTTATGCCTCCCAAAAACAAACTAAACATATTATATGGATAAAACCGTCAACATATCTTCGAGGCAAGTGTACCAACATAAAAAAAATAATAATCGAAGGTCGAATGTACGTAGCCCGCGAAATTTGAAAATTCGTCTTAGTTTTTGAATACATCTTGTATCTGATTTCCAACCCCTCACACAGAAATTTAATTATTCCATAAATCATCCTAAGCAGTCACTTCCGCGACTACTGTCGAAAAATCTTAGGATGGTTTGCGTATTTACTAATACAAGAAAAATAACAGTCTACGTGATTTTTATAATTCATCGGAATTGATTTCATTTTGAACAACTTAGCACTAATTTCTATAACTGATTTTTATTTCATAAAGTCTTGAAGAAAGAAATGTTATTGTAAATATAAATCAAAAAAGATTGTGATTTCTAAATGATATAAATAATAGTTACTACTATAGTTATTATTTTCAGAAAGATATTACAAAAATCAAAAATAATCACTATTCTCGGAGCGATATCACAAAAATAACGAATAATGATTGAATACAGACTTTTTCAATAAATGTTATACCTGTTAGGTGCGTGAATAAAACTTTCACTTTTTAGTGGAAAAAATTCAGTAAATTATTTAAATTTTTAAAAGGCAACTATCTGCTTCGAAGTGTTTCATGCTAAAACGACTTTTGAGTGGTGTCATCATCACCTCTTTTTGGGTCAGTCAGAACAAGTCTTTTTTTGAGCAACTGTCAAAATATGCAGTAAGAGAAGACATCTTTTTAACGGCCAAGTATGCAACCCATATTAATTGTGTGCAAGTGGAACTAACGCTTGAGCTCGTCTCAATTCCACGATAAGTCATATGACCACATATGACATGTCTCACATGTCTTCTGGCACAACATTCGATTTTGGACGTTCTTTATGAAACCAGCGAAACATGATGGTCCTTAGTAATACTTCATTACCAAAGTCATAAAAGAATCATCACACGAATATGTTATCAATTTAATTTCATTACTGTAACAACTGCCAACTGCTTTCGCCCGACATAATGCTCTACATACTGGTACCAATAAATAATCATTTGTTAGTATGCCCACAATGTTATGTTTCTAAATATGTACGTTTAATATCAATGCGCAAATGACAGATGCTTACTTTAAACAGCGGTTGCTAAAGGAAGTGTTTCTTCGAATGCCATATGGTTTTTTTAGAATAGAACCCATGGAGAGAAAGGATCAACCACCATTCCTACTTGTTATTACGCAACGAAGGTAGAACGACATACAATTTATTATTCATTATAGGTTAAGTAAAGGATACATAAAGAGGATATGTCGATTCTTCAAAAATCATATGTCGCTTTCGTATTTGCTTACATTATTGTGTTAAAAGAGCGTCTATCGCCTACTTCCGCTTACGTACATATATTTAGAAATTGTAATTTATAAAACCTTCAAAAATTAACTAACTAAAATGTGAAAATTATACTGCACCGAGCTTAGATAAAAATTAACTTTTTTTTGTATTTTTCAACCTTAAAGTTTTCGCAAACTTTTTTTTTTGATTTTTCAAATCCGATAGATTCAAAATTGTGGTCAAAAGCTAGGTAAACGTTTCAGTACAACTTTATACTGAGTTATTCACTTTTCGGCTTCAAAAGTAAAGTTAAATAAAACACACATAAAGCTATGACTTCACTGAAATTTTTATTTCATTATATTGCTTGGACATTGCCAACAAATACATACAATGTCATTTAAATAACCAACCGCGTCTGAATTGGTTGCAGCAGTGGATCCTTTTGAGTTTGTTTTTGACCACTTTTTCGCACATTGCGGGCGGTACTTCGGCGATAACTTGACGAATGTTGGTTTTCAAATGCTCCAACGTTTGGGGATTATTCGCGTAAACGCGGTCTTTGACGTAGTCCCACAAAAAATGTTAGACGATCTCAAGTCGCATGAATTTAATAACCAATTGACGTCGCCAAAATGTAAAATTACGCTTTCTGGAAACTTGTCATGCAATAAAGCTAAAATCGGCCGTGTTGTGTAGCTCGTGGCGTCGTCTTGGTGAAACCACATATTGGCCAGTTCATAATCTTCAATTGCAAATCAAAAAAGTCGGTTATTACACGGCCATATTGCACTAAATTGAAATTTCGATTATCCGCCCTACTTTCACTAACAGAAGCAATATTTTCGGCAGTGCGTACATTGAGATGATGCTCAGGCCTCACTATATCTGTAACGCTTCCAGTCTCTTCAAATTTCTTTATTATCTTGCAAATTGCTTGCACTGTAGGTCAATTATGACGACCATAATCACCCTTTAATGCACGAAAAGTGCTCACGTTTGAATCACCACCTTTGTACTAAGTTTAAACTATTTTTACTCGTTCTTTCTTACATTTCAGTAAGCAAATAACACTTCAGATGACAGGTATTTAATAGCTGATAGCTTTGGCAGACCGGCGGTTTTGAAATCACTAAATGGGTAATCTTGTATTTCAGTTCCAAAGAGTGAGACAAATTATATTGCTTGCCAAAAAGTCATACCTAGACAGAAGAATCATACATCAATCGAGGAATATTTTGTGCACAAGTGAGGTGAATCACCGAACATTACATCTGATATAAAAAGTGTCCGTTTGACAAAGTTAAGGTTTAATACAGTTTCCTAGATGCTCGTCTATACACATCATATTTTCATATAACACGTTTTTATTTTGATTTAAAGAAACTCAAAATGCCATCGAAAATATCTGTAGTTGGAAGGTCGTCAACTCTGAATCACTTGTTTCGTTGTTATACTCAATTTTATGTTAGGACAACTTTTGTATTCTCTTAAATTACTACTTTGAAGTTTCATATCGGTATCATATTTCACATTTTGTCGAACTTTAAAGAAAAAACACATATTTCTTTTGATTTGTTAATTGTAGCTCCAACGTAGGCATACGATTGAAATCGATATTATTTTTGTCTCTCTCTCTCTCTCTCTCTCTCTCTCTCTGTATCTGTCTTCCTCTGCTCAAATTTTTTAAGGTAAATATGACTCATCGCTTTTTTATCTCTTTAGTTTATCAATCAAGATTGTTTTCCATAAATCCTACTCTCATATCGATGTGAATCGGGAATCTCCTTTTGGTAGGACAAAATTTAAATTAATATTAGAATAATTTTATTTAACGTCTTCTATTCTTTATAAATATTTGCAAATATTAATAACGAGTCTCTTTTCTTTATTTTTCAGGTAAGTTTTGCTTTGGTTCACATTAATATTTCAACACGGATAATGGTGAGTCATAACGAGTATGTTCATACCTTTCTTAGATAATTGACGCATTCAGCTCACTACAAATGTATTTAAATATCTTAATCCCATAACACTTAAAGTACAAATCCCGTCGCAGCACTTATTTTATGCTGTTGAACACAAGTACGAGTACGAGTATACTTCATCATCTTCAGGCATTTAAAAAATATAAATAAATTACATGCTTTTAGTAGGGGAAAGTCGTGTTATTATGGCCGTAATAAAAGTTTTGCGAAACTTAAATTGCAACTAAAATTGTTACTGTAAATAATGGACATGCCACAAGCAAACCTACGGAGAACAAATACAAAACAAACAAACAACATCGAAACATCAAAGCCGGCCCACAAGGACTTGGTCAGTTGGTTTGGATGGTTGTGGACAGACAAGAATCCATTGAACATATCAAGTACGAGCTGTACTCAAATTGTAAATAAAGCAGAAAATAATGACAAATAAAAAGTAGAGAAAGAAATATTCTGAAATTCCCAACAAAGTTAGCTACACATAGAAGCAGATAATTAAAACGGAAATGGTTAAAAGTCAGGATATCAGGGACAATGCGTCGTAATTATTCTGCTGGAAGCACACAAAATTCCACGCTAATGAATCCTCTCATCATTAGATGTTTCTGTTCTCTGAAATGTAATGACATGACAAACACTGAAGAGAAAAAATGCGGTTATGAATTTGGAATGAAATGAAATTTTGTTCTTAGGACGTGGAAATAACCACAATTCATCAAGGTGTAGCAAAGTCACGAAATTGATTATCAAAATACTGAATTCACTAATTTAATTGCACTGATTAAAGAAGTCAGAGCAACAAAATGGTGGTTGGTTTTTGTTTTTCATATAAAATAAACTAAATTTAATTACTTTAGTTAACTGGTATTCATGCGGATTTCCAGAGATTTTGCTTGATTAGGTAAACAATAATTATCAAACTATATGTTTGGAAATGCACATGTAATGATTTATTTCTTCAAACTTGCAAATCTTTGTGTTCTGTTGCCAAAAAAAAAAAAGAAGAAAAACTCGGATTCTCTAGCTACTTTAGCCGATTTTTCAACTGGTGACATAGCAAAAGGGTCAATTTTAGTTTTATCTTGTTATTGGAAGGATTTATAAAAACGAGTGGGTATTTCCAGTGAATGATTATTGTCCAGTTAACTTTTCTTTGTTATAAACAATATCTCTGAACAGAGGCAGCTTTCTTTGTTAGCGTACAGAATTGAAAATGTTTTCAAGTATTTGGTTGGAGTAACAGTCAATTCAGTAATCACCCACAAGGATGGCTTCGTGACAAGTCCATTTCCAGATTCCTTTGTGACTCAATCGATGTTATTGTTGCAGACTACACACATGCGAAGTAGATATCACCCGAAAATGTCCAACCTTTGCTTCAGTGAACTTTTTCCATTGCATCAGCCAGCAGCGAAGATGGAAAAATTGTTTTTCCTCTCAAATTCCCTTTTTCCTTATGCCAAAACTCCTTTCGAGGTTATTTATGATCAGGTTTTAGTATGCCTGTTAAAACTGCTTTTGCATTTACCCAAAAATAATTTTGATCGCATACGACGCTATGTTATACAGATTTTTGCATATCACACGTAAATCATTAAATTACATGAAGAACTACTTTGTCTGAACTCGACTGAAACAAAATAATTTTGCGTTCTGTGTAGTTTAGTGTGCGGAGGTAAGGATTAAGCTTAATATTCGCTTAATAGTAAACCCTAGGATTATGCTTAAAAATAACAATTTATAAAAGTACAATACTTGAAAATTATAAGTTGCCCGGCTAGAAATTTTCGAATTTGATGCATTCAATTCTCTAGGAGCCATTTCATGTCAAACAGGATAACCCTTTTTGAACCTTCTGCAATTTCGACAATTTTTAGTAAGTGCATTTTAACACATTTAATCTGTTTCTTTTTTTTTAAGATAAATACAGAACAGTATCAAATTTAAATGCTGCTTTAAGCAAATTTGCATATGTCTAGAACTGCTTATTGTCAAGTTTGCTCAGGGGCATAAACATTCTTAACAATATCTGTGTACCTGCCTTCTTGTCTGCTGTGCAGATGTTGTTTGTCTGTCACAACATTTCTTATGGAAAAACACACATTTTAATTATTTCGAAAGAAAAGACGGCGAATACGCATGGTGTCACGTAGATGTTTGGATGGTTGTGTTGAAAATCAAATGGACGACTGTGATGAAGATCATATGAAGACTTTAGCAGCAACTTTTGATGTATTCGCAATATTAAAGTCTTTAAAATAATAGCTTATTATGCCTGTGTCTGCTATAATTAAAGAAATATTATGCAAATAACGAATATCTTCTTCCTCTTAAGTGACGACTGAAATAGACAATCTTAAATATTACCTATACACGCCGCTCGTAGAAAATAATTCCAAGCGCTTCGATCTTCTGCGCTTCTCCTCCAATTCGTCACATCAAATTTCCATAATATTTCAAAAGCCTGAACCTTACAACGGAGTTTTGGTCGCCCTCTTTTGCACTGTCCATCGAGTTCGTTGTCAAAAACTTTGCCGGAGCATTTGGGTCCATCCGCACAACAGGACCCCACCAACGGAGTCACTGTATATTAATGTGTTTGATCACGTCGATGACGTCGTATAGCTCTTACAGCTCATTGTTCATGCGATGCCGATACTCTCCGTTAACGATGATGGGTCCATATATTTTCCGGAGTGTTTTCCTCTCAATAACTGCCAGTACTGATTTATCCGCTTGCGTCATAACCCAGGATTCTGCGCTATATAACAAGACAGGTATTTGTCGAGAGAGGGCTGTATCATTAAACCGCTTGCTTAGCTCATAGTAACATCTATTAGCAAACAATACTCTCCTCTTTATCTTCACGCTGACATCATTCGTTTTGTTTATAGCGGAACCGAAGTTGATGAATTCTTCCACCACTTTAAAGTTATAGTTGTCAACGTTCACACAGCGTCCCAAACGAGTAGACTCTTTGTTCGTTAAAACCAATAACTTTGTTTTGCCCTCGTTTACCACCATACTCATTTTCACTGCTTTCTTCTCGATGCTTGAGAAGGCTGCAGTGACATCTCGCAGTTTTTGCCCAATAATGTCTTTGTCATTTGTTATTAAAGATTGTACCAGAAGAGGTCGCACGATAGACTGTCGCCCTGCCTAAATCCTTGTTTGGTGTAAAAAGACTCGCTAAGATCTTTGCCTATATTTACTGAAGACTTCGTGTCATCCTACAAAGACGTATAAGCTTCGTAGGAATTCCAAACTCGGACATGGCCTCATACAGTTTTTGCCCTATTGTGCTATCGAAGGCAGCTTTATAATCGACGAATAGATGGTACCTGTCGATCTTTTTTTCTTGGGTCTTCTCCAGAATTTGTCGTAGTGTGAATATCTGGCCAGTTTTTGATTTTGATATCAGGTCTAAAGCTACACTAATAAGGTCCAATCAGGTCAGTTAGAATCGGTTTAGTCTTTCACATATCTCACTCGACAGGCTCTAAGTGTTTGTAAAAACTCCTTTTTTCGCCATTTTTAAACACAGGACACAGTACACTCAAATTCCAATCATCGGGCGTGTTTTCCTCAAGTCAATTTGTGTTAGGAGCTGATGCAGGCTGTTTATCAGCTCATCGCCACCAGTTTTAAACAGCTCTGCTGGTAGGCCATCAGCGCTCGCAGCTTTGTTGTTCTTAAGCCGCAATACTGCTGTTCTGATCTCTGTTTGGCTCGGAGCTGCGCAATTTATGCCATCGTCGATAATCGGGGCGATTTCCTGCCATCCGGAACTAAGAGCTTATAAAAATGCTCTTTCCATAGTTGCAGCACATTCTGCGTATCGAATAGCCAATGTAGCGTAGTGTAGTAACGAATCTAGTAATGATAATATTCAATAGACAGAAACCATCATAAGCATGAAATGTACGTTATATTCACTTCAATTGTTAATTAATTAATTAATAAATCAATTATATTAACTAACGAATTTATTTAGTTTTTATTTTTATTTATTTTTTATTTTTATTTATTTTTTATTTTTATTTATTTTTTATTTTTATTTATTTATTTATTTTTTTTTTTTTTACAAATGTAGACAAATTGAGAATAGACAGACCTACATGAAATATTCAGAGCATCAAAACTGGTTTGAAAAATAGAAACAAATAGAAAAACATCAGTTGCAAGCTTAAATGTTTAAATTTTTTTTAATCTGTTATAAACTTCATGGTGTTCATTTTTGAGTTAGTCGTCGTAGGTGCCAGGTGCTATCCCAACATCCGCCTTAGGAGCCATTCATCGTAATATTAAAGACGTGAAACTGAATTTTATAAAACACATAAATGCGGAGAATTAGCCATTACTCATTGTCACTACACATTTATGTAAATATAGAAATGTGGACTTTAGTGACATCATATGAAACGCTCTTTTGTTCTACAATTATGTAGATTGAGAATATTTGAGGTTTCCTTTATATCTGAAAGAACATAAATTATTTTTCCATTTTGGTTGCTGATTACGTGACCGAGTTATGAATTATTACTTATAAATGTCATTGCCAAATTACAAAAAGGAACCGCTCCAAGGATACCATAAAAACCGTATAAAAATTAAGGTTGTGGTGTCGTGTTATATGTAAGAAGCCCACAGTAAGCCCTTAATTAATTGTATGCAAATCCATCATACATTTGAAAGTATTCTAAAACCTTTTCAACCAGTTATCCGAAACGTTTGTGTTAGATAAAGTTAATATGCAATGAGTGTCAGATATATTTGGATGCCCCAACCAATAGATGGTGTTTGAGAGTGTTTGTCTGTTTGTATTTCGTTTAGTTCGCTAAATGATTTTTTGAATTGCAGTAAAACTGTTCCTCTAAGAAGGTATTAGTCAATCGGGGATTGTTTCTAGGATAGGGGCATGAGTGCTATGAGATACATTTCAATAAGTTACAAATGGGTGCGTACACTTTAGCGGTTACTGCTTGTACAAAAATAACATAATAATAGTTAATAGTAATAGTTAGTAGTTTATTCTAATTATTATTTCATTTATGACGTGGCGCTTCAGGCCAATGTTAATTAGACAAATTAAATAGACGCAGGATAGACCGTTTGTAAATAGTAAAGTGCCCCTCGGAGTGTTCTTGACCGTCAGAGTCGTTGACATCTTACTAAATATATGATAACTTTACTAGGCCAATCTGCATTACGTTCTATTGGAATTGTTTTGCTTCTTTAATTAAGTCTGCGTAAATTGAAAAGTAGTTCATGTGCTTAAAGTCATTGAAACGTAAAAACCGTCCAAAGTGAGTTTTTGATTTCCATTCCATTTATTATGAACCAGGAAGAATTTGAAAAGACAAATATATAATAGAGATCGTAAATTAAAAAATAAAAATTCAGAGCTTTTAAAAAAATACAAATCCTTAAGAATCACAGGACTAATTCCGACAAATTGAGAGATTAACAAATTATATGAAAACTTGTACAATTTTTCTTATACATATTATTTGTTAAAAAAATTGCCAATTTTTCGGATTCTTCCTGGTTGACAGTCGTTTCTATTGTAATGTAAGCAAAATTGTTTTTGATATCCCCTGTTCCTTTCATATGAAATATAAACATATCAGTATATTCGTATAGATAATTGTATATCGCACCAACAAACATCGAGCTGCATGCCACAACTCCCAAAAAATTTTCAAAATTTAATAGTAATACAAAATATGCCATAATTAATAATAAATAATTCGTCGAACACTAACAAATTGTTTAATAATTATGTATTTCAATAATACCTAATAATTATTAGTTATTTCATTATAAGATCATAAATCATGTCTTGTTAATTTAACCCTACGGTCCATACCCACCTGGACGAATGGGAGTCCATAACCAGGGTACCCTAGTGAAGTTTTTTCGTTAATATTCAAATAAAATAATATATATATGCACAGATTAATAGAAACGCTTAGTTTGTACATCTCAACTGTACAAATTTCATGTTTGTAAGATGCAATTGGTTTCTATGAGAGAGACGCGAGAACAAGAAACGAGAGGCGGCGCACAGACAAAGCTGCTCCAATCTCGCAAAATATTATATGTCTACAGAAAATTTAACAATCGACGAACAATTGTATCCTTACCGCGGTAGAACAAAATTTACCCAGTATATTCCATCGAAGCCTGCGAAATACGGGATCAAGGTATGGTGGATATGCGATACTAAAAATTCATATCCTCTTTATGGCCAAAGTGGTCGCGAAATCGGTGTAGGCGAAAGAGTAGTCAGAGATTTGGTTGGGCCATACCACAATAGCGGACATAATATCACCTTGGATAATTTTTTTACGACGCTGCCACTGGCAAAGCAGCTGATATCCATCAAACTTAGCTTTGTTGGAACACTGCGGCGAAACAAAGCCTATATACCAACAGAAATGAAATGTCCGTAGGGACAAGCAAATTTGGTTTCCACGCGAAGGTGACTATGGTTTCATACAAACAGAGGAAAACATATTCCGTAATATTGTTGTCGACTATGCATGATGATGCAACTGTAGAAGAAAACGGCAAACCGGAAATCATCAATTTTTATAACAAAACGAAAGGTGGTGGTGAAAGATGGACCAGACGCTTCGGGAGTATACCACACAGAGGCACACAAAAAGGTGACCTTTGTCGTTTTTGTACAATATGCTCGATGTTAGTGCTTTCGCGGCATACAATATATTTTATGATAATAACAGAACTGTTCCATATCAAACAACACGGAAAAAACGCTTTTTGCGTAAACTTGCTGGAGATTTGTGTGCGCCAATAATGGAAGAAAGAGTAGCCAATCACCAAGTAACGCGCCATTTTTCCACCAAATCAGCAATTGACAGCATTTTGAGAAGACCAGTGGAGACGGTAACCTATACCGAGCAACCATCTACTTCTACGGCTGCTTCTACTAATGGCGGGAAGCCAATAACAGGATGCTGCTATTTGTGCGCTTCTTTGCCAGACAACGAGAGAAGGAAGACGAGAAAAGTCTGCAACGTTTGCAAGAAACCAGTTTGAGATCAATATACTCAAACAATATCAAAATGTTTTCCATGTTTCAACAATGACTCAACATAAGACATCAAATATTAGAAATACGTTAAAATGAATAAAATATAAATAATTTAAGTAAAAAACAATTACAGTTCCTTTTTTACACATCAATAAACATTTTGAAACAAAATAAAAATAAAACAAAGATTTTTTCTTTGAAATATAAGGTAATTTGCACTAAGGTACCCCGGTACCCTGGTCATATAGCCTTGTACGCAAAAACATTAAACTCATTTTTTAGTTAATATATTTAACCAAATTTGATAAAATTTTTTTCTAGTCTCTGAGTTCAGCCGAAATCTCTGATGATCCGGAGTTTCATATTGATATCTTCAATAATAAAGGAACAGCAGCACTTTACATTTCAAAAAATTACCCGGGTACGCGGTTATGGACCGTAGGGTTAAGTGTCCACATTAGATTTATTTTTAAAAGCAATAATATCCAAACTGTTTTCAATTAGCAGCATAGAAACATGTTGAATGCTGAAAAATTCATCTCCACGTCTCCATTGAATAAATGATAAAATTGGAAGATATTGATTGATAGGCTGTAAGAAACAGTTAAAAAATATGTCGTCTAGCATATGAAAACACAATGATAACAAAGTATCTTTCCTTTCTGATGCAATCATATATTTTACCGTCAAATCCTTCATGTCAGCTCCTCATATTTTCAGGTCGCGTTCCTCTGAATTATATGCAAGTATGCGGGAAAAAAGTTGCTAAAAATTTCAATCATACCGGGGTTTCGGATGTGAAAAAATCATTGAAACTCTCAGAAATTGCTGAGGGTAGTCAGTAATTAAGGTAATCAACTTGTTCGTCCTCAATATTGCTCGTATATTTGAATTCAAATTGTAATTATTATAGTTTAAACGCGAGTCTGATAATGACTACGATTCTCAGACTCTAAACTGGGGTGGTATTCGTCGTACTGCCGTATTTCACTCATCAGCAATCAATTTCGAAAATTTTTTTTGTTTTCAAAATACTGTTTTTGTTTTTTTTTAAATAAATTTTTTTAAGCTTCTGTTCTTGTAATTTTGTTGATTTGGTTTGTGTTTAATTGGGTTTTTTTATCATTTTTATTAATTTTATATTTCTGAGAGTCGGTGGCATGACATAAATTTCAAGTTGATGCACTTTCATACAAATGATGACATTTTGTCATTACATTAAATGCAAACTATTAGTGAAACTCTCACCGCAGCAACGTTCCGAATAGATAGAAATACTAGTCTTAATTTTGTTAGACAAATGTGCCACCAATCATTCAGATATATATAGTATAAGTATATTTAAGTATAGTTGTATACTAACGCAATTGCATGCCGGATAAATAAGCAGTAGTGTAGTAATCATTTCTTATAATTTTATTAAGCTTTTGGAACATTTTGCTCCCACTTTATTTAGGAAGTCGAAATTTAAACAAAACAAAAATAGGGTGTTGCAAAAGCAATCGTTTTATTGATTATTTGATTACATCAGGCTTCTTTGTACTCGTGTATGTGGTTATTTAATATAATTTAAATTATTTTATATAAACTGCAAATGGCCGGTGCCATTTTGCCGAATTAATAAGGAAAAACTTTACTCACAATCTTCTAATAGAGAGATTACTTTGTATACTAATTTTTAGAGAAATTATGTAGCTGCTGCTTGGATGTGCAAAATATTTAATGCTATTTTTCTTTTTCACTATTAAAAAAATTCCTGGAATGACACTCTTAGTCCGCCTTTTCATACAAACAATTTGCATTTATAAATCCACCGTCATAATGTCTTATCGTTTTTATGTCTGTCTTAATTTACACACACATTAAAATGAATTATCGTTAAATCAACATTAAATTGGCGGGGGGATCTAAGTCGAAATATGAGTGTTGATTGTTAACTTTCGTGGCGTAACCTCCATTCGCGATTTTCTAGTCAATTACGCTGCTGTCGCTTTCTTCTCAACTTGTGTGAGTGGAAATTCAACGACTCGTACTCATTTTCCGCCGTCCTTCTTATGCTGCGAATTTGTGGGGATTTGCTTGAATGACTAGAACGATATTTCATAAGCATAAAAGCAAATTCAACAACAATAAATTACAAATAGGGCATAAATTTAGCACCAAACCATCCATATCGATAGACTGAATGTGTCTTTATTTTCTTCCCAGGGGTCCTAATATCGTAACTAATGAAAGTAGACAAAAGTGCATATTATGACGATCAATATTTCGCCAATTATTTACACTTGGAAATATATTCAATTTTCTCTCAAGAAAAAAGGTAATTTCTGTTATGGATCAGTAACGAAACTCGCGTCTGCATAGCTTATTGCTTATAAGTTGTAAAAACAAAGCGTAAATTACCCGCTGTTTCCTGTCATAATAAGGAACGACATACAAAGAATGGAAACAATCAACGTTTACCACAAAATACGAGGAATTACTAACAAACATGCATGAATATTCACAGCATCAAAGCTAAAGCAATAGACAAACTAAATGACTACACTCAATGGATTTACACGTTCGAATTTTATTTTGAAATATCCTTTATGTATGACTAGTCCTTTTCCTCAAAAGTCTCACCATTTAAGGATACAACATGGCAACCTGCTCCCAAAGTGTACATATTATATAGGAGCGATTATGATGATTGTATGGGAGCTTGTGGCACCTTTGGCCGATTTTTTTCCTCAGAACATTATGAAATAATTTCAATTGAAATTCAATCTAAAAACTACAAATTGAAATACATTTGGATTTACTGCAAAAACAGCACAAAAATAATCAATATAATAAGAAGTATATAAATGTAAGAAATGTTTGAACGTTACTAAACATAAGTTAAAGCCTGTAAAATCTATTTCAAAAAATGCTGTAGAAAATTGGAAATTTGCAATGTACTCTAAAGCGTTGTATTTTTTATAACATAATGGAAAAGTCGTTTTTACTCAAATGTACTTTGCGGGAATTCAGTTTTGGCGAGTGCTGTTTCAGGTGTACTTCAAGGATTAAATTTATATTATTATTTACAATATTGAATTGTTTTTGCCTCGACGTTCTGCAGGCTATAGAACGAAATATAATAATATTGGGTCCTTAAACCTGTACTATTTGTGTTCGGATATAATTTTACAACTTATGAAATAAATATTTGAAATAAGGACAACTTTCTGAAATATGTTATTATTTCTTTTGTATTTGCGTAAACATTAGAACACTTACTCTAGCACAGTCCTTAAGCTAACCGGAAACTTTCTTTGGAATACTTAATATGTTGTGATCTCCATAAGACCAAAATTTCTCCACAAGCCGATAGTTTTGCTTGGTCCTATAAAAACACGCACTGGTCCTTAAAATGCACCTTGCACTAGAAAATAAGATGATGATTGATGCCTAAATGAACCTAAGTAGCGGTTAAAGTTTGTTCAATATGAATATGAAATATTTGATAAATTTCGAGATCATAAGTATCAACTCCTATGTGCAGAGCAATTAGTTATGCATAAGATGAACTCTCAAAATTTAATAAATTACCGGGAAATTCAGAAATGCATTCCGTATTTGCTCATTCAAATATCTCGATTCATACTTCACTGGCACCGTATTATAAGTATTTGTTTATGCTAATCCTCTGAAGTGGATGAACTACTGAAGAAATGTTTGTCAGTTATTTCTTAGGATGATATTATTTTGCTTGAAACGTAAACCGATGCAGTCGAAATTCACCGCACATTGCTTCAAACCGATGTAATTTTTCTACCGGCTAAACAAAATTTGAAATGTCTCATTTGCAGTTACGTTTACGTACGTGAAGTTTGGAATTTGTACCGCGTACATTGTATTTTGCCTTTTGATATGCTTCTCAGATAAGACATGACTGTCGCAGATAATTGTTTTCATAATTCACTGACCGCGTATTGTATTAAATACGTGCACAGCTTTTCATATTTACGTTTATATTCATAATCTATCAACATCCTTCTCCAGTTGTTGTATCCACCTTTAGATTTCTTTTGTAGGCTGGTTGTTATTGTGCCGCAGATGTTGAAGATTCATAAAAAGATTCCTTTTCGAATATTTGTATTCTGCTGTTCTCATTTGTTCATACTTTACACTGCTACAAAATGTTGTCGGTACATGTCTTTCAGACCACGAGAGGGAGGCTCACACATTGACACAAAATAAATACACTTGCGGCAACATCGCATAAATTCATTGATACATTGTGTGTACAATTGATGTTGCTTTTGATGGCATTTCGGCATGTTCGGTATTCACCTTGCCTTATCTAGGAGTTGGCCTACTTGAACCATTTAATTTTTATGTTGGCAGTGCCGTTAATTGACACATACGAGTATCTACACAGACACACACGCATTCTTATCTATATGACTGAGAACACGTGTGTACTTTTCACAATTCCATTCAATTAACAACCATGTCTTCTTTACACCGGATTTTTCAATCCTCTTCAGATCAATTAGTAAGCAGAGATTAATTAACTATAAATAAAAGACTTCAATTAATCTTTACGGACTCTTTGACAGGGATATTTAACTTTCGTAATTCAATTTCTGGCGAAGTAGAAAAGTTTTCTATTTGCGAAACATTTTATTAAAAGCAAACCCGTTCTTATATGGCATTCTTGTGCTTCTTGAGTATTTGCTAAATTACGTCCATTTGTTTCCTTTGATGTCCGCATAACCATATTTGGCAAACACAACAATCTTAAGAAAAAGTTTCGAAACGGCAAAATGGTTTAGGGAAAAGTTAAGTTAATGAAAATGCGGTTGTTATAGATAAAGGGTCGAACTTGTACGAATATTTTGTTCAAACTACAATAATATTGTTGCCTTACATGTTATACAGGGTTATCCATTTAGTGGTTTCAAAATCGTACGTCTGGCAGGACTGTCGGCTGTTAAATACTTGTCGTCGGAAGTGTTATTTATTTAGTGAAATGTTGGCCATTTACTAATATGGATCATTTAGCAACCAAAGTACGTATAAAAATAGTTAACTTACTACAAAAGTGATGATTCAAACGTGGACACTTTTCGTGCATTACGAGGTAATTATCGTCATCATCGTCATCATCAATCGACCTACTGTGCAAGGAATTGGCGGGATTATTAAGAAATTTGAAGAGACTAGAAGCGTTGCAGATACGGTTAGGCCTGTGCATCATCGCATTGCACGCACTGCTGAAATTGTCGCTTCTGTTGATGAAAGTGTGGCGGATAATCCGAATTTCAATACAGTTAGCCGAGTTTTTTGGCCTGCTATTGAAAACTATGAACTGGACGATATGTAGTTTCAACTAGATGGTGCCACGAGCCACACAACACGACCGATTTTGGCTTTATTGCAAGAGAAGTTTCCAGAAAGCGTAATTTCACGTTTTGGCGACGTCAATTGGCCATCAAGATCATGCGATTTGATGTTGGTAGAATTTTTTTTTGTGCGACCACGTCAAAAACCGTGTTTACGCGGATAATCTCCAAACGTTGTAGCGTTTGAATACCAACATTTGTCAAGTTATCGCTGAGGTACCCCCCGAAACGTGCGAACAAGTAATCGATAACTACTTTAAAAGGATCGACTGCTGCAACCAATCTAGAAGCGCTCATTTAGACGGCATAGTATTTCGTACATAAGGGCAAGGTCCAAGCATTATAATGAAATAAAGGTTTCATCGAAATCATAGCTTTATGTGTGTTTTATTTAACCTTACTTTACTAAAGCAAAAAATGGATAACCCGGTAATTCCACGGCGGCATTGCAATTTTTGGGAAAATTAGAGCGAAGGAACTGTTTATTTTTTCCTTATCAAGGTTTTCTGTTTTTTTAGTTATCGCTTTAAATTCAAAACACGACAGTGATACTACATTGCTATTCAATCTAAAATAATATTCCAAATACATACGATTTTTTTCTTTTGATTTTCAATTCTTAAGAGATTTTGACGTATGAACAAATATGAATATGTTCCAATTAAAAGCAGACTCGAGAAACTTTGAACACGAAGTTTCAGAAATTGAACCCCACCCACATTGTAACAGTGACCAAGCGAAAGTTTTAAACTTTAATAAATCGATTGAATTTTTCCAGCTCTTTCATCCTCCCACCACATTGTTCATAAACATTATCTTGGCTCAATATTTATCTAAAAGATTTTTTATAATATCAAAATGTAAGAGAATTTAGAAAAGCCATTGTAAACATATTGTAAGTAGTTCATTATCTGCGTAATTTATTTTCATGAATCAAATAAATATCGTAGGTGCACTTATTTATAATGCGCCAACAAATCAGAGGCGTATTCGTATGTTGGCCAGTTTGACATTGGTTGGACGTTTAGTACTTCGTAGGAATAAGTCCAGGGTTCCAAATTAATTATAATAGATTGTAATAAGCAGCAGTATGTAGTCCACTGAGTGATCTGTCCAAATGTAAGAGTCCTCTTGTTTGTGCTAACACCGATTGACAGAACAGAGGTCTTTTTTCTTATGTTGCAAAGTAAAGTAAATGTGCGAATTCAGAGAATTTTATGACATTGGAGAGAACACTTTTTGAATTTTCTTTAAGTCGAAGTATTTTTTTTTTCTGTGCGGGTTATTTGCATTATTTTGCATGTGGGTGCTGTTTTTACAAATTTTGAAAAATCGATAAATGTCCTTTGACTTTGAAATGGTAGCAAAAACTGCACGAAGCATGTTAAGGCAAGCGTCGAATTTATATCAATTTTTTAATATCTTTCCCTTAAATCCATCTCCTCTCTGCACAAACATTGAGCGCCAAAAAAATTTAAAAAGAATCTCATATACTCTACTCTACATTCTAGTTCAGGATGTATTGAATAACAGCCAGAAATAAAGCTTTAACAATACGCATCTGTCTGTCAGTCTGAACCCTGTTCATGTATTCCTATAGTCAAATTACAACCCACAATTACTAACTGATTTCAGCAAGAATTGGTTCATTTACTTTGGGCCAAAGGCGAACCATATTGGAAGTGGATCACGCTTCGATATGGGTCCAATTAAAATGGACCTTCAAAGCTTGGTTTTATCTCCATCCATGATTTTCATCAGGTTCTAATTATACTTACCGCATATATTATGTCTGAGCAAACTATGAGGACTGTCACAAATAGGCCATATCTGTAATGTTTTGATATAGCAACTATAAAAAGTGGACCAGCCAGCCAGCAAGTTTGGATTTATAGCTCCTACTAGTCAGTCATTCATTGGAATTTAGATTTATCATGTTTTCTTTTAATATACCATTTGCGGACAAAATCAAAACACGTATTTGCAAAGTGCAAATTTCGGAAATCAAAATTGGCAATAGAATAGAAATGTCGTGTGTTCGAACTATTGCTAAAAGCGTTGATGATTGCACCTCTTGTTTAGCGTTGGTTACCATTCCTCTGACAGTTCCAATTCCTCTGACGGAACATTCATACGGACGAATCATGTTAACTTGTTCTAAATCAAATTAAAATACAAACCATATTTGATTGTATGTTGATTATGATTGAACTAACTACCAGAACTCGTCTTTCCCTCGGTTTCATTCTAATGTCCTTGGTCAAAGGAACAACAGTGCTTCATTTCTGACGATTATTTGATTATTATTATTTCACACATGGCTGACAGCGTTTTTCCTCATCATTTGTCAATAGAAATGGCGTTTCAATGTTATGTCCCGGGTTGTTCACAAACAGCAAAAAGAAATCGTTCTTCCTCTTCGCTGCAGCCAATTTCACAGGAAATTAAGGCCTTATTGTGCGTCAATGCGTCAGCGCGTCTGTGTGTATGTAAGCGAGCAAACTTTATCATTATTATTGGATATCACAAATTTCAATTATTCATAATATTTTATGTAAATAAAATGCCACCAACACACAACGAAAATGGATCAATGGTGAATTTTATTCAGAAATGTACCGAATTCTGCGTAACATATTTGTTTGGCTGTTTGTGTAATCCTTAAGGGTCTGACTTAGAGCTAAATACACCAACACACATTTACATTTATTAATTATAAGGTGGTTTAACTTTTAGCATTTCAAGTACTACCTTCCTCTTAGCCAAATGATTGGGGGAGACAGTGAGACATTGGTGACATGATACTTATATCGTACAATTATTTACGTTTGTATTGCTGAGTACATCAAGGAATTGTACGTTCTCGTCCTTACGTGCCTTTAGTATTATTCCCTAAGTCCGTTGTGATATCCCAGATTCTGGTTACTTTTGCCGAGTTAAGCTCTCTGATGGCATTCAAACATTTTGCAAATCCTTTGGTTTGTTGCAAGGAAATTAATTTGAAATTTACAATTCTGTGGCGCAATTTTTCCTGTTTACTTAGTTTACATGTGGCTGCTAATGTAAATTTAATTAAAAATGACATAAAAAAGCATACTCTCAAAAATGCCAGAAGAAACAGTCATAGGTTGTTCTCCCACGCACAAATACACGAACAGTGGAACGCGTAGAAAAGCTTTCTCTCAGTCTCAAACCAAGACTTGCATACAGATAAAACAACAACAACAAAAATGTACGCATAGTTTGCCATAAATATCCTCATAAGCATGCAACAGATTTCTGCATTTAGGTGCGATGGGTTATTACATGAAATAGTGATACGAGCAAATAAAAAATAAGAGAAAATTGTTCATCGCCAACAACCTAACCATCATCTTCAACGTTCTCGTCATAGCTGCCTGGTTTTCCGGTTACCTGAGAGAAAACTCTGCAATCAACATTATGCAACAGGCAGAAAAGTTCGTGCCATAAATATAAAACAACCAGCATTGACACCAGGAGATAGGACAGAAAGCATCTGTTACATCCTGCCGTCATCCAACCGACGACCTCAGGTGTTTATCACCAATTGTTCTTCCATTAGAAGTCCATCACTCATCACATTTATCATTCAAAAGGAAAGAGAGCGGGAGAGTGCGCCAGAACTGCATAGTATAGTAAAAAAGGCTGTGGCATTGGCATCAACACGTGTAAAGCAACAGCGTCGATGCACTTGTGTTAACGCACACAGGCTTACATATTCAATGTCATGGCATTGGTTTACGTGCAAGGCTCTTTGCTATTGCAAGGACTGGACACAACTGTTATCAACGCCTACTTCAGCTCATTACGCGTTACATGTTTTTTTTGCACATAATAATGCAATTCCCGGTCTTTTGAGTCAAAGCCTCATTTTATACCTTAAATTAAAGCTTGACGTGCTCTTTGTACAAAGTTCGATGGTCACTTTATGTTGCACACTACGGGGATTTAACGTGAGTCTCGCCTTGAAGGTCTTACCACGGTGTGCTTATCACACTGGGCATTTTAAAATGCAATTACCAGCGTCCCCCTGGGATAGCCAAATTGACTTGAAGTATCAAGGAATAGGAGGGTTCTTCCAGCCAGAAGACAACAAATTGTTTATGCCCGTATGAAACATAATCCCTTTGGCGGAGGTGACACCTATCTTACTACCTCTTCTAATGTATGGGTCAGTAGCACCCTGTTGCATACTGCAACTGAACATTCGAACACAAAGACTCTACCAGCTATTTTGGTTTCAACGAACAACCCGCGCGATTCTCCCACTAGGGGTCCTACGCCAAATGAGCAGACGGCAGCTCTATCCAGGGGCCTCCTGATGTCCACGCCACCGGCCAAATTCACCGGTGGGAGCTGTGCAGCAATGCTGCCACCAAATTGTGGTTTACACACCATACTTCACGGGATTGGTCATCCTGCAGCAAAAAGAGCTATGCTGTAAGTAAGTTTGGAAAGACTTAAAAAAATCAAGATACAAATAGTTAACTGTGCGATATTTATAATTGCTTACAAATTTGTCAAGCCAAACCTCGCATCTGAAGGATAAATATTTTTCGATATTGTAATATATGGAATGAATCTCATTTGTTTCAATCGATATTGTGATGAAATTAAATTTCATGTAATTAAACCAAATTATCTTATCTAACATTAGAGTTATATTACAGAAAGCAATATGTCTTTATCTTTATCTTTATCTTTATCTTTATCTTTATCTACATATGTAGAAGATTAACTGTCATTACGGCCCTCTAAAGTGAAGAGAAGGAATTTAATAACAAAGTGCTTATTATTACTGAAGGTGTAGTTAAAATCCATGCCAACTCTGAACATTAGGATTTTTATATTCGTCAGTCATATTATTAGCCTATATTTAACTTTGTATTTGTTGTTGCCTCATAAAACGATCTCTGTAAATAACCTTCCATTCATATGATACCTTGTAAGTTATTAAATTTATTTGTAACCATGCCAAAAATATGATCCTTTGAATCGTGCACAATTCCCAGTTCATTCATTTGTTCGTCGAGTGACCGCCGCATTGAGTTTGTCAACATTTTCATTTGAAATTTCCACCAATTTATAAACTTGTTTTTTCACAATTATCTGATGATCTAGAATATGACAAATGTCTTCAGACCTTGACTACAAATTACGTGGTGAAATAAGTAATTTGATGTGAAAGCCAACGATGTAAAAAGAAATATATAAAGAAACCCCATTTAAAAAAATAATGAAAATTTTCTTAATATATATGTTATGAATTTCCAGCGGTTAATAAATAAGTTTCAAAGTTTATAGACCAAAATCATATTACCGATTTTTAAAGTATTTTCCATGATCAGCGGTATACGAGCATTTTCTACGCATACCAATATAAGGAATTATTGTGCATGAACTGTCGCCTGAGTTTTGAATGCACCAATGACGCCGAAAGACGTATCTGCAATCAAGTACAAAATATTGTCATTTCATCTCCAACGTTTGCAAATTGTGGATTTTTTTTATCAAAGTTCTTGTTTTATATGCGAAATTTGTTGTTCTTAGGAAATTTGAAGTTAATTCGTTTTTTGCCGAAACAATTTTTTCGACGGCGATTTGTCACCTCTGAACTGATTTTTGTAGAGCTTACGTGCAGTCTCTAATCTAGGGAATAACCTTCGCCAATTCCAGTCTTGGAAGACAATATTACACGTGTTATTAGCGAGATACCAGCCACTAGAACCAAAATTGATCCCTCATGGATCACATACAAAATTAATAGGAAATAATGTGCAAAAATTTCTTTTTTTTTTGTTGTTTTTCTATTTTCGATTCTTTTTTTTTTGTTTTGTTGTATATTAAGAATCATTTTGTACATTAAGAAACCCTTAACAATCACCGGAGGATGATGTTCCAGGATGTGTTAATTTTCATGACGACCTCGTTCCTTTCAACACAAGGATAAAACACAAATAATCCTCTCCCAAATCTGATTTTGCCAAAATTAAGGGATTTCTTTCAAACACCCACACAAGTTCAGATGAATTTATGAAAAAGCTTCCTCTCTATCTCTCTCTCTCTCTCTCTCTCTGTCGGTTTGCCGTTCTTTGCCTGGAAAAACCGCCACATTTCCAATAACTTCTCCTTCAACATTTCCGATTATAATATGTGTGTTTTGTTTATATTCCTGAGGGCATGCGCAAACGAAATCAATATGTTGGAACCGCTAAAATGCCCTTGTATGAGTTCACACACAAATATGCCAACGTAGCGCTATTGGTGCAGTTGTAGTATTAGTTTCTCTTTGCAGAGAAAATCTTCACGACACAAGTCGGCGTTTGATGTCAATGTATTGGTAACATTTTTCCCTTAAGTCTACACAATTGTACATGTGTTTCAGTAAATTCCTCGTTATGTCAACAAACAGCCAAAGTACTCATGGTTTCCAATTTCGAAGCAAAACACATGTGATTGTTCTGTATGTTGCGTTAGGCATGGATGTTCCATAACTTTTATAGTTTATTCTCGTTGTTTCGATGCCTCTGTCCTTGCTGTTTAAACTTCACAGGCTGATGCTAAGCTGATTTTGCAAAAGTCTAAGCCTCTGCCTTTTCACTTGCTGTTTGTGTTTGCCATTTCTTTGGTTTTTATATTTATTGTTCACTTCTTTCCGTTTCAGGCGGTATCAAAGCCAGACGGTTTGTATGGAAATTGATGAACACATTAATTAATTAGTCGATGCCACAGATGGCAAAGATGGAAATTGAGATTTTGAGTGTAGTTAATGATCTTATGGCCACGTTTGAGGGAATGTTGTTAGCAAAGTAAGTTATATGTGGAGATGAATAAATTAATATTGAAGGCAGAGTTTAAAGGAAACTTGTAAATTATCGCATGAAATATTTGCTCAAAATGCCAAAAAGTGTTAAACATTAAACTAAAGCAGGCAATTTGTGGCTTAACTTTGAAAGAAAAGGCATTTTGTTATGGCGAATATCGTTAAGTTATTTCAGTTACTGTATTTTATATAGAAAAAGGATCATAAAGCAGTGCCGAATTTTGAATTTAAAATTGATATTTACTTCAATGCATTATTTTAGTTATGAAAGGAAAAACTATATCAAAATCTCTGGCCAGTGCATATTGCATAATAAGTACTTGCTTCAAAAATCTCCGTTAAACGTATGATTAACGTTTGACATCCTCAGTATCACTCATACGTAGTGTCAATTTCACTGTTTACCTCATGCGCACCAACATCACCATCTCTCGGTGTAGTCGTTGAAAAAGATTCGTAAAACAAAAAGACATTTTTCATTTTTGAAGTAAAAAATATTTTTCGTCCATGCACTAAACAAACTTTGTCTGCTAAACTATGCACAACGGCAGATGAGTAAAATTGTATAGAAATTTCGTTCAAAGTGTGCATCAAAGGATTCATATGTGTTTTCTTTCCCCCAACTACCCCGCATTTCAGACAATGCCCCGAGCTAAGCTATGTAATAAAATCATTTTAAGTACACTTTAAGTCAGCTGATAAAACAAAAATACAAAACAATCAGAAAAAATACAAAATACAAAGTTTGGATGGGCGCGAACAACAACACCGTCAGGCTCCTGGTGAAGCCAAACATATAACAGAACAGAACTAAATTGTTTGCAAAATCTTTTAGGCTGTAGAGAAGGGTGGGCTGCCACTGGTGTAACACAAAAATATGTAGTAAAACCCAAATAACAGCGGAAACATAAAAAACCTCTTCTATCGTCCTCGTGTATTTGTGTATAGATTGATATACACACATACATACATGCCCTCTCTTGTAGGTGTGCGTGTGTGTATGTGTGTTAATAACTTCAAGCAATAACAACACATCCGCGCCGATCACATGCCAATATATTTGAAAACGACAACGATAGTCGGCCTGTATACACAAATACTAACACGCACACACACACATATGGCCAGCTAAATCCAAAAAATGTTGTTTTTGGATTAGGTCTCTATATGTGTACTCATGTGTTTGCAGAGAGTATGGCTATAAATGTGTGAGTGAAAACACAATAGCAACAGTATCGTCGTCATCATCATCATCATTATCGGCTACATTGAGAGAAGGATGATGCCGAGCATGGGTTGTTGTTGCTGTTTTTGCTGTGACTGTTGCTGATGCTGGGGCTTCTTCTTTGCCATTGTCTTCTTCTTTTGGGTCTCAATATGGTATAGTGTGTAAAAGAGCACTCGCCGCCGAGTGCTCTGTGTTGGCTAAAATTGTTGCCTTAACATTAGCATCACGTTTAGTTTGTTGGCAAATTTCAAACGTGGCAGACGCCTTTTTCAAAGTGCGCGCGCTCTCTTCTTTTTTTAGTTTTTTGGTTCAACAGAAAACATTTTTGACAATTTTTTTGTTTTGGTTTCTTATCAACAACATAAGTGGCCAGGCAACATAACGAACAACAAACGAACATAAAAAAAAAAAACTAAACCTCCAACAACCAGTGGTGTGATGTGAATTGAGAGAATGAAAGATTCCCATATTTTTATGTTTCAACTGGTTCAAAAAACCACTTGCCCTATGCGGCACTTTCGACATAACAAAGAAATTATTTAAATTTCTGTTCATAACATTTACCCTCTCACAAACGTGCGGCCCCTCGTTCCCATTAACAATCGAAAGAAAACATGAGAATCCGTTCTAAAAAAATCCCAAAAATACATTCATAACAAATTTAATCGGCAAAAATAAATTGTGACACATTTCGCATTCGCTGCTTTGCAAAACGGGAGATCCACTACCCCAAGCGAGTGACCGGCCCACACAATACAGCATTTTTCAATGAAAATCCAACAAGTGCGGTTCACCACAGAAAAGAAAAAGCGCTGCAGACAAACGAAATTCTAAGAACATAAAATCATTAAAGCGAATTATAAAATAAACAAATAACTGAGGCTTAAACACAGTCTCCAAATCAAAGTGTCATGACAACGGATCATTGAAGACTTTAATTTCCGGTTGCAAATTTGAGTTTGAAATAAAAAACAAACAAAAAATCGAGTGTAAAAATTAATGAATTGCCAATGAATAACTTTACGACGGAAAGAACTATAAATCAATACGAAATGAAGTATCATAAGATAATATTTTTTTTAAATTATAACCTTGTTGTTTGTTAACGATATACACAATAACCAAAAAAGGATATCAATAAGTTCCCGTCAATATTTTTTAACTATTGTTAACATAAATGCAAATATCGAACAAGAAACTTAATCAAAATCATTAAAGTAAATTATTGCAAATTTAATTATATATAACTGTTAACTGCTTGTATACACAAAAACAAAAGAAAATCTATAAATATTAAAAAAGAGAAATATATTTTATCTGGTATTAATTATATATACGTAAGTTATTGTTTTTATTTGATCTTGTAAATGCAATATAAAAATATTTTTCACACACAACATCTTCATGACTGAGTCACACCAATTTTTAAATTACTTAAAAATACCATCAATTGAAAAAGTAACTACTTCAGAAGTTTGTCGTGGTTCTAATTGTACCTGAAGAGCATCGATAACAACAGCGAATATTTTCACTGACTTATTGTTTATTTGGCGATCGTGTGTAAAATTTATTTTAATTCATAACATTTTTCTCTTAAGAGGATTGAGGAAAAATACTACCATAAGTTGTTGGCACAGCTTCCTTTCTGTTTGGAGCAAAATAATGTATTTTCATGAAAATAGTGAAGGCAGACCGTTAGACAACAAAGGAAATCGAATGAAGATATCATTTAAAGGATCAGAATCAGATATAAAGGAATGAGAGATTTACTAAGCTATTAGGCTGATGGTGTAATGCAATAAAGCAAACTGCAGTCAAAGAATAGATAGGTCCCCTTAGTAAATAAAAGTTCGCTTTCAACTTGGTGTAATTTTTTTCACTTTCACATAAAGTAACAACTTTCATTTCAATGAAGTAGCTTGAATCTTAGAGGCTCTGTTCCACTACATGTGTAGCGAATATAACTTTTATTTTTTGTTAAAGAAACAATGTTTAATGCAGAACCTAGTTTAACTACGAATTCGCATTCTAATCGTAAATTCATAGGTATTTAACAGTCGAAAAGATTGCAGTCGTGGTGGCATCCTTCCACCGTAAGAAATTTTACACAGTTCCAGTTCAAACCGATCATTATGTGCAGCGTCAATGTTTTACTTTTGAACTACGTACTTGTGTACTTGTATTTTTAAGTAAACCGGTTTAGCCTTTTTTTTTTTAAAAAACCCCATTTCAACTTATTTTCTCAAGGAGTGAGAGAGTTCCCTGAACCAAACTTCTTAAAGAATTTAATTTAAGGGAATTAACTTTTCTGGAAGAAGTTCCATTGAGGTCTGTTTTAAAAAAATCTATTGCTGATAGAAAGGTTATAAAAAATTCTGGAAGAGAAACTGAAAAAATGGTAAAATTTCAACTAAATTTCATGCGATGTGTAGAAAGCTCAGTTCTTCACACACATCCATATTTTTCTAATCTCAATCAAAATTTGTTACAACTTTTAGTAGTAGTTGTTCTTGGGCAATGCATTTGTTCAAAGAAGATCTTCACGGAGAATGTTTTCACTATGATAAGTTTGCCTTCCCAGATAGAAACCTCAGTTCTTCTCTGTATTTCACATTCATATTTTTCTAATCTCAATCGAAATTTGTTACAACTTTTAGTAGTTGTTGTTCTTGAGCAACGCATTTGTTCAAAGAAGATTTTCATGGAGGATGTTTTCACTATAATAAGTTTGCCTTCCTACAGAGCAGTTTCATAAAGTAAACATTTTCGTTAAAAAGTGGAATAGGTTTTGAGAAAAGTTCCTTTCAATTAACTTCTAAGTTGTTAAAGAAACATTGAGGAAACTCTTTTAACAAATATGTTTTGAAAATACACTGACATCTTAGAAATAATTCATGGTTACATTTCTCATAAACAATCCCATTGTACAAAAGTCTCTTCAAAATTTTCTTCAGAAAGGAAATCCCGATAAATAAAACGCCATTAAAGCAAATTTCATTTTCTTCAACGACGTCGACATGTCTCTAGGAAAGGTTTATTTATTTTAAACTTTTTTAAGAGCTATTATTATTTTTCTTACAATTTTCTTGGCTTCTTTTTTGGATATTACTAAATAATGTTATACCAAGTGTAGGCTATTTGTAGCAAAAGCTCATCTTCCTTAAGGACGAATCTTTAAATAGGACCTTTCTTACAACAAACCTTTCAGGAGCAAAGTAAACGTATTATATATTTAGGAAAGTAGCAACATCGGGAGAAAAAGTCCCGTTTATGTGTAAAATAAGTTTCTTCTTGTTTAAGGAACTTTTATTAACGAAACTTTTAGAGGAAATTGCAGTTCTGTCACATATTTATTTCAATAGGAAAACATTGTTTTTACACATAATCATCGTAATCTATTTAAATTCCACTTTAAATCCTGGAAAGGTTGTTCTATATCCAAATATATCCGGCAAGCGATTTTCAAGTGTTCGATTAAAAATGCAAAATGGTACAAATATGTATGAATGGAATGGTCGATTTATATTTTACCCACAATATCCAAATTATAATAATACTTTATTTACATCCCCGCTTAAAAAAAAACAAAACTGCTTCAAGAGTTTAGAAGATTATATTAAAAAGGGGCAGTTATAACATTTCGCAGAGCGTGAGGTTGAGATTTCTATTATGTTTGGAATTGCTCCAGAGTTAACATTGTATTTCATGAAACAACCAAAGACTGCTAAACAACTACGATTTTCAAAAAACCGGTTTGTCAGTTTTCGATTGAAAGCCCACGTTTCAATCGCCCCTTTTGCAGTAAGTCTTAACTGTTTTTACGCGTTCTTCGGTAGTTAAAAGATTCATATTCGTAAATGCAAAACTTTCACTAAATAAATAACACTTTCGATGACAGATATTTAGATGATATTTAACAGCTGAATGCCTTGCTTGACCAGCAAGTTTGAAACCACTAAATGGATAACCCTATACAAGATTTTATTATATGTTTTTGCTGGCGGCATACATCCGTTCTTATTTTTATAAGATGAAAGCATGTGGAAATACTTGCAATACGTTTTTTTTTTTTTTAAATTTTCCATTTGTTTTTTTGGTTTTTTTTTTTTTTTTTTTTTTGAGATTTCATAAAGTTTGTTATCACTGGGGCTTAAAGTGAATTTGCTGCTCTATAGTTGGCCACAAAAAAACATGATTTATAGCCAGTTCCTCATAGCCAATCAACTACAACTCACCATTTTGTGAATGTTTCTAGTTGGCTGAAGGTATAAGTGTAGACACACTTATCAAACCATAGTTATCGGATGATTTCAAAAACCATCAGTTTATTTTTGAGATTCTGTTGTTATTTCAAATGAACCTGGATAAAATTATTTCGAAATTTAACATAAGCAAACGCTCCCTCAGAGAATTGTCCACTTAATAATACAAAAAGTATGCAAAATTTCTAAATGTGTTAACAGCAATTATTTTGTAAAATATTAGAAAATTAGTCGCTATAAATATCGATTTGAAATTTGTACACATTAAATTTTTAATTGTAATTTTAAATAACTTAAACTTTGCTAATTTTAACATTTCATTTGAACATTTATAAATTGCATCACAATATGTTCCATGAGAAAATTCTTTTTTTAGTAATTTTCCAAATAACAAAAAATGGTTTTTGTTATAAGTAGATTTAGAATAATTTAATAATTTAACTGTGAAAATTATCACATACTGAAAATTTATTCAAATAACAAAAACATGCTACGTGATCATACTTAAGAAAGCATCCTAAAATTTTTGAGAAAGTTCGCTTTTATAGTTAAACTGATTTTCTGTGACAATTTATGTTAAAAATTGAGGGGATGCCGAAATGGAATTTTCTAACAGCGCATTTGCCACGGTAGAGAATTAATTGTTTGTAGTCCATATGCAAACGCAATTTGTTAAATAAACTGCCGAAGTGCAAGCATATGAACGATCAGTAGCATTTGCGAACAGAGATGAACTAGAGTTTTCTATTCATACAAACATGGGCAACATTATCTCGCTTGTCACACAGTGCACAAAATTCTAAAAATGCAATTGATGAGAAATGATCAACACAATTTATATTAGTCTGACTCCGAAATACAGATACAAACATTGATTTAATTCATGTGCTTTTTGTTTGTGTAATGAATAAAATTATAAATATAAAATAAATTTAATTTTAATTTTAATTTTAGTTTTAATTTTAAATAATTTAATTGAACTTTATATTTTTTTTTTTTTTTTTTTTTGATAGATTTATTCATGGTATCGGCATTACTGCAATTGCATCCTGTTAAGTAATATTTTCGGGCAATTGTAGAAATATGTGAGACAAGTGATCTAAAATATCAACAAAAATAAGAATCCTCTCGTGTTTGCAAATACGTTTCAGCTGATTATAATAGCGTTCTTTGTCTTTTTTCGATCTAATGAATCTTTCATATTTTTCATACTTTTATATTTTTATTTTGTGGTACATTTTATGAGTTATGTTTTAATAACTTCAGTTTTGGTGTCAAATTACAAATGTATATGTATATTTTGTAATCTCAAGCCACATCCGATTTTTCAGATCTGTCATACATAATAACGATTTTTTCTTTAGACATTCCAGACACAAAGCCAGAAAAGTGCTATTATTTTCCCAGGTCTGTTAACTATAATTTAAAAATATTTTAATTTATATCAATTTCTTTTCCGTAGTTTGCCATGATTAAATTATTTAATTTGTATAGCATTGCTTAGCATTTTATCACACGATTTGCAGTGAATTTGATTAAATTCGTCTGTTGTAAGATATCCTTTTAAAACTTTTAACGGCTGCATTCTATTCAAGAAATATCTTAAATGCTATACTGAGCCCCCTTACATTGACATAAAGAAAAAGTTTGAAATTGTGTTGAATCAAACTTATCAAATAGATAATAAACATAAAATATACATATATAGAATCAAAGGTTTAATTGTAAAAAAAAAATATTTGAACAAGAAGTTAACACAAAAAAGTTGGACCAAAAAAGTATGATAGAAAAAAAATATGATAGGAAAAAATGTATAAAAATCTAATTATTCGGCTAGTGGTGATATTTGAGAGCTCTGGAAGTACAACATCAAAAGTGCTATAACTCACTTTGGGGCTGCGTTTATTTAGCACACGAAAGATTTAATCCAGGGATGACAAATTTTATTCATCATCATTAAAGAATCTAAATTTTTTGTCTTTATTACTTTATGGTGACTGGAAATGGTTTTTCTATCGAATAGGCCACCTCATGTTTCATGCTCTGGAATTAGTACAATATGGAAAACCTCTTTAAGAGATGAGATTTTAGTGTTGAAATTTTCTTCCATATGAATAATTTATCAATTGCTGCTAATAGTGTAGCAATTTTAATGAAAATGAAAAAAATGGTGTAGAATACAGTTTGGCACATCTCCTACTAACTGGAAACTACTAATGGTGGAAACAAAATTAAATGAATCATCGCTTTCGTTGCTTCGGTGAACATGTTTATGTCACACTAAATCTATTGCCTAATTAAAGGGTTTAGTTTTCTGTGGCAGCGCATTTCATCCGAAAACATACATTGGGCTTATGCTCGTTTTGCACCTCAACGTGTACACGTTTTTAATTAAACAGGTCTCCGTCAGCTTTTCAGTTAATTTCGTCGTTTGTGGTACTATTTTATGTTTTCATCATGTACTTTTCGCTAAATCCCTGCCATACGAGGCGGTCTTTATTTAATCAGAAACACTTTCCCAGCTCGTAACACTTTCGTCGTTTCTCGCTCTAAAGCCTTCGTTCGTACAACGTTTTATCGACATGCGAAGTAAAGATGAAACGCGAAGGGATTTCACTTAATGGCATGAACTTAATTTTCATTAGGATGCTTTAAGAAAGAATTGAGATAAAATTAATTGTGTGTGTGTAGTGTCGTAGCACACGATGTCTTTGGATACGGATGTCTGTTGACTTCGAAAAGTCGTTTGCAAACAGTCACACACATCTACACGCACATGTACAGTGTTGAAAGTAGACCATATAGCACATACATACAAACATGAAAACTTTCTTTTATGAGTTTTGTGCCACTTTCATAGTGTGTTTCTAGGAGCCATTGTGTGATTCCGATCGTTTCTTTGACTGAGTGAGCCGCATCCTCTTCCTGCTATCTCAGCTTACTTGGGAAATGGCTGTGTATGTACTGATGTGATTATTCGGCTTTGGTATTAGGCGATTGCCTACCTGCCTTAGATGTCCCTGTTTAAATGAATTCAACGCTAACATCGTAATTTAATTATGTTGAATTTCCGTTTTACATGGCTTATAATTGTTTTGACAATGCGATTTCTTTGTCTCTTTTTGCATTATTCGTTCACTCTTTGTTTAATTTAAAAACTTTTGTCTTAACATTGTCAAAGTTTTATCCCTTTTCTGATACACTCTACCTCGACATTAGTGTTTTTTGTAGAGAACGAAGTCATATTTTTTTTTTTTTTTTTTTTGCAGGCGTTTCCACTTATTAAAATCGTATTGTGCAAATATTGTTTGTACTTTAAAATTGAAATTAACATCTTCAAAGTTTTCATTAAACAAGCTAAATTAGATTTGGAAATTACTTGTTGTATCTTCCTAGCAGTCAATTGAGTACTCGTATATACTATTTTATACGGTTTCAAGTTTTATACTTCTATTTCAAACGATTAGCAAAACACAGCGAATGGATTTTTGGACAGCACATTTGACAACAAACTTAAATAATTGGAAATTGGAATTGATGATTTGTTTAGTGTACCTAAAAGAAATTTCTTTTGTTTCATTAAAATTAGCTTTCTTTGCTAAACTTGTAATAACGTCATTAAAAATTTAACACTTTTAAAACTTATTTATTAAAGGCATGGTGCTTTTTAAATTTATTGCCTAAAGAAGACTTTGTTTTATGTTTATTTCTGAAGCCTCATATCATATCATCAATATATACGAGTATTTTTAAGCAAATTTATATAAATATATATCTATATATACATTTGCTTAATTTTGTTTTGCAATTATGAACATAATCCTCCGGCAGGCAAAGAGTTTCGTGCTGGTATTGTGTGCCCCATAATGTAAACTAAATTTTTCACATGCTTACGTGCCTTCCAACAGAAGTTGGCAAAACGTGTAAAAACAACATGAAAGAGATCATTGCCTACATTACAGGACATGGCTGCCAGAAAATATATTTCACTCACGTTTTGCTTTCGCCACTTTACTTTGTTTGTATGCTTTTGCTCTGCTTTTTAACTTGGGTTCCCATCAAGACCTTCATTAAAATATATTCGTAAAATAATGTAAGACGTTTTTTCATCTTCTTTCGAAATTTCTTTTCGGTGGATATTAATAGCATCATTATGCGCCTTAATGGTAGTCAGCCTCCATATATATTTCTGTGGGTTTGTTCCCACCAGCCAGCTTTCTAGTGGCAGGCTTTCCGGATGGAAGTTCATAAGGCTTTACTCGTTTGCTTTTGTGAGTTTTAATTTAACGGAAATTCAATTTCCTCCTAAAGTTGCACTTGAGATTTTTACTTGACCACGTACAATTTTTTCATTTTATTGGAATTTTTTTTTTTGTCTTTTGTGGTATTTATCTAATATTTTGCAGTTTCATGGTGCTTAAAATGTTATATTATTTCACTTCATTGGACAAATTGGAAAAATTTTTTCTGAACGATTTTGATTAAATAGTAAGTTTTATTATTTGCTTCGAAAATAAGATTTATTTCTTAAGTTTTATTTTTCAAAAAAAAAAAAAAACAAAAAAAAAATACATTCGTAAAATTTTGCAACAAAAAATTTTTGTTTTTTTGATTTTATCGACAAATTACTAAGACTTCTTTATTTTCCAATAAATCGGGAAAATGGTGAAATTTTCTGGGATTCCGTGAATTTCCGAGGCGGAAAAAAACAGATCCACTGTATTTTCAAATTTCACGAAAAATCGTTCGAATGGAATAAAACTTAATTACTCAATAGGCAGGAGAACTAATGAATTAAGAACTGAGTAAAAGAGTCCTTTTTGTTTTAGTATGTGTATGTATGTATGGATACGCTAATTTGTTTTTGATATAGAATTAATCTGTGTCAAAAATAATTTTAGCCACATGAAACTGCTAAGATCTATTTCAGAAATGCTTAACGTTGCTTAAAAAAAAAGTATTTTTGTTCTTTCTCATGAAAAGCATTGCGATGCAATCTGTAATTTTCGAGATATATATAAAAATTCAGAAATAAAGTAACAACGTATTATTTACAATTTAAAATTCCTAAAATTTTAATTAGAATTTATTCATTTATTTATTTTTTTGTAAATCAAAGTGACGGAAGTGGGCCTTAAGGATGTTGGCGGTTTAAATATTCAATTAAAAAAAACTACGAAACATAAAAAAAATATATTTGTATTTTTAAAAAGTAGAAGCATGGGAATTTTTAAGACTTAAAAATAATGTTGTCCAATTGGCTTCCCTCGGCTGCTTGACACTCTTGGAACCGAAGTCGCAAATTTTGGAAAACTCGTTGAAAAGTTGTTCTCGGTATTTTGTTACTTTCCTGAATAATGTTCCTCTTCAACTGCTCTAAATTGGTCGGATTATTCTCGTAGACTACCGATTTGAGGTAGCCCCATAGAAAATAATCGCAATCGGAGAGAGATCGGGGCTACGTGGGGGCCATTCAATATCCCCCCTTTTCGAAATGAGTTTTCCAGGAAAAACATTTTTCAGCAGCTCTATGGATACCCTAGTCGTATGACATGTGGCCCCATCCTGTTGAAACCACATCCTCGAGGTATTGCCTTGAAGTTCTTGCAAAGTTGGCACTAAAAAGTCTGACTTCTCTTACGTATTGACTGTTGCGGATTTCGCTGAACTGAAACACGAACACGCTCCACAATGTCGGCTGATCTTGCAGAAACTGGGCGACCACGAACCGTAATTGGTACTGTTGAGCCGGTTGTTTCGAACATTCTGATCCATTTTCGTATCACATTGGCGCTTGGAACTTCACTTAAATCGTGTAAACCGTGTTCATGCCGATACCAGCGTCGTGCAGTAATCACTGATTTATTGTTTTCGTAATACGCTCGGACACAAAATGCACGCTGCACTCCCGTGTACGGAGTTGTGCGTTTAGAGTTGCGTTAAATTTGAAACCTAATACTAATCTGGTATTACCGAAACAAAACTGCCGGAAAAGCTGAAAATAGAACTGGGCAAATTTATCAGTTATTCCCGTTCTAGAATAGATGTTATTTTTTGTTTTTTTTTGCTGATTTTCTTGCCTGTTCAGTCTTTTCCAGATGCGTATCATATTTCTGTGAAACTCTAATTATTTCCCCTCACAATAAATAACATGTTTGGAATGAATCTCAATCTCAAATTAAACTTGGTATTAAAAAACCGTTTAAGAATATTTCATTAGTTACCTTTTATTTTTCTACTTGAAGATTACACATTTTTAATATCCATTTTTTAATTGATATGTTTCACCATGGGGAAAGCTTCGAATATGCCCCCTAATACCTTAAATATGTTTTTCGCATGATTTCCGGTACGATCCTGGAGCTTTTATTCCACATTCAGATGTCTCTTTGCACAGTACTCGCTTTATGCGTCCATCAGGTAATTTAAGAGTGCCTAAAAAATATGTTTTACACACTCGAACTATAAGGAAATGGGCTTCTCATTGCTTAGAAAATTCCATCCTTCTTTGTCAAGTCTCCAAAGTTATATTTTTCTTGTACCACACGTTAATATTTCTTTATACGTCTTTTGAAAGGTTACAACAATTGATGCTTGCAAATTTTTTTGAACGAACAACTTTTCAATTTTTCATCCTTAGCTCCTACTTTGAATTCCTTTTAAATTTTCTGGCATTTTAAGAGTAATTATTTTCGTTTCAGGTTTTATGCATGGCAAGATATAAACAACTCAATTTTTTATATTTAGCATCCGCCGCTTTTATAATTACTGGTGCATATTAGAAAGAACAATTTGTGGAGCATGATTTCGTCCAGGTGCCTTCGACCTATTGCTTTCTATCAAACCAATTTTCTAAGATCAAGTAGGTTTCTAGCTGAATCGGTATCAGCCTTAATGACCTAAATCATCATCATATGCATATTTCCATCCTGCGATAGATTGTTTGGTGGGCTCTGTTCAAGATCTTCGATTTCAGCCCACAAAGAATTATTGACTCAAATGTCGTTTCCATTCCAGAGTTTCAAAAAAAAAATGTGTCAGTAGTGGCAGTAACACAGAGACCATTTCACTAGGACTAGGAAGACTCGAGGAAGGTATTCGTTTGCTTCAATTCCTGTGTCAACCTGTCTTTTTAAGGACACAAACAAATATCTTTGCTTTCACTGTACAATTTGAGGCATCATAGATAGCACTTATTATGGAAACAATCTTTCAATATTTCGCAACATATCTCGGATGTGTGATGCTGGTTGACATTTAAAATTGTCGGTTTCAATATAATTCCGATTTCGTTAATTCTCTTTTAAATAAAAAAAATAATAGTTGTTCTTTGAATGCGTCCGCAGTTCGTGTGCCAAAAAAAGTTGAGCAAAAAACCTTTTTTTAAACGGATGATATTTTTAGGCATAATATTCCCCTGATTTACGAAACGTCTTTAAACTAGCGCAGTTATTGAATACAGGAATTACCAAAATCGGTTCAGTTTTGTCCACTCCCATGTTGCTGAACTGTCCAGAAAAATAGTCATTTTCTTTGTAGGACCCGAATATCTAACGTTTTGAATGCAAAAAAAGTCCTTAAAGTTCCATACATTGTTCACTTTCAACTAATAACTAAATTTTTGTAAACTTTCGTCCTGGAAGGTCAACAAAATTGTGTAGCACAAAATTATAATATGGCACAAAAGAACAAGGATTATACTAACTGCTCAATAAGTTTCCACTGTCTTTGTCGTTGTCGTTGTCTTTTTGCTCTCTTTCACAAAGTCAATGAAACCCCTAAGACTATCTAAAGACCTGTAGGGGTAGGGAGACAAAACTAGGTACCAAACTCAAGGTAGAGGATATTCTTAGCTTCGTATAGATCTTTTGCACACGTGCAGAGACTAGTTGGTCAAAAAATTATTTATTAATATGATTTTATTATTAATATGAAACAGGGTCTTCCTCCTTCTTGGGTATTTTTAATTTGATGTACATTGAATATTTATTATTCAATCGAAACTTATGTCTCCGAGAAGAAAAAGCAAATATAGAATCGAATGAAAAATAAAAATATTATTACGCAGTTTTTCGCGAATTTTTGTACAATCAATGTCTTTGAACACAGTTATGTGAATATATTCTACTTTGATTTAAGTTATAAGTACTTGATAAGAGAACGAAGGAAAAGGTATGCATTTTCCATTTTGCGTCCAAAATGTTCTTCAGGCTGTTTAATAATGACGATTTTATCAACACAATAAATTGTGATGTTTACTCTGGTTGTTGCCTTATGTTAAGCTGATGTTACTTCCGTCAACCTGGCGTGCCTGCCACCACATCCTTTAGAGATTGAAGACACCTGGTATGGCAAAATTTGCCTAATGGGGTGGGAGAATTGTTAATCATATTTGCCATGTCCGCCTACATTAAAAATATTAATAATTCATAGGATAATTTGTGTCGATTATAGCAATTTTAATTACTTTCCTGTAATTAGAAATTAAAAAGGGCGTTCAAGCGGTGCGACTGTGAGAAATTACTAGAATTACAAACGTTATTTTGGCATTTAACATGGAATGGGAAAATTGACAATTTAACTATGCATAAATCAATTATCACATTAGGGAGGGTTTAAGTGCGGGCAAATCGGTGAACTTCTTCT
Organism: Philornis downsi; assembly: GCA_019455685.1. Classification (NCBI taxonomy): domain Eukaryota; kingdom Metazoa; phylum Arthropoda; class Insecta; order Diptera; family Muscidae; genus Philornis; species Philornis downsi. Next base: position 924,971 of record JAHXMU010000066.1, read on the forward strand.
ATTTTTAGTCGCAACAAAATTACAGAGATGGTGACAAAATCACAAAAGTTGATTACATAAGATTGCAAAATGCAAACAATTCATTTGGCCTAAAGAGTGTCAATATTTTTTTGTGTATTTTTGTGATGTTACAGAATTTGTTCATGAACAAATGATTTGTATAGATTTTTGGATTTCGCAAATGCCCAATGTCGATATAACTGGTTAGAGTGTATTTTGAAGTAAGGATAACAAAAATAAGCATAGATTATTATAAAAAATTGCGAATATAAGAAATTGAAGAATGCGAAAAAAATGGAATTGCAAAACGAACACGTAACACGTATTGCATCTGGGTTTGAACGATATACTGTCTTTCGATAAAAAAAGCAAAGCCGGTTCGGCCAACATAGATTTAGTCATGGCTTTGATCAAATTTTTTGCCTGTGTTTCTAGTGACAGCTCATATAAACTACGATTCTAACGAATTAGTGTTCCACAAATATCCGAATGCAAAAAAATCAAAAAATTTGGAAATGAATATGGATTGTACTCGCACTTATCTTATCTTGTCGTAAAAAATATATTTTTATTACTTTTGTAAAAAGGATATTTTTTCTCTGCTAGATAGAATGTATAACACCAATAAAGAAAATTTATGAATCAAGTATTCCATAGAACTTTCTACTGTTTTGCGTTTTTAACGAGACATTGTTATTCGTTTTAAGGATATTTTTTTATATGAAAAAAAGAAACTTTCTAAGCGTAACCTTTTGGAAATGTAAACCATTGTATTATCCGAATTAAATTCAATTTCAATTACATTACATGTGAAATCCAATTGAAATCATGCTATTCAAATATATTTAGGGGTAGAATACAGCAGACAGTTTAAATTGGGGTATAAATTAATTGTAAAATAATGAAAATATTCGCAAATATCCACATAAATATCTTATAGATTGAATTTATAACTGACTTCCACTCTCAATGGAAGAAGAATTCTCCTAATAAATATCCTACTGACTGTAATGTTATTGAAGAAAAATTCCACCATATAGAACTTCTATAGTGGAATTAACAATTATTAAAAGAAATAAATCTTTCTTTAAAGAAATCTTTCTGTAAGAAAATTAATAAAATTTTTAAATTTTAAATTTTAAATTTAAATTAAATTTAAATTTCATTTAAATTAAATTTAAATTTCATTTAAATTAAATTAAAATAATAAATTAATATAATTTTCTTGAAGAAAAGTTGACTTTCTTATAAGACTTCGGAATTTGTGTGTATGACTTTCTATTTTTTGAATAAGATTTTATTTAATGCATCTTAAAGAATCCATTTCATATTTTTTTTTTTTTTTTTAATTTAAAAATAATTTATTCTGTATAATTTATTCTGTTTTTGAAACATGCGTTTTTTTTGGGAAAGTTTTTTCAATCCTTCTCATATACCATTTATGTTTCAAAACCGCCGGTCTGGCAAGGCTGTCAGCTGTTAAATACCTGCCATCTGAAGTGCTATTTACTTAGTGAAAGGTTTGCCATTTACAAATATGGATCGTTTAATAACCGAAAGATGTGTTTTTTGTCAAAGTTTCTTTAATCCTTCTCATATGTGGGGTTATCCATTTAGCGGTTTCAAAACCGCCGGCCTGGCAAGGCTGTCAGCTATTAAATACCTGTCATCTGAAGAGTTATTTACTTAGTGAAAGGTTTGCCATTTACCACTATACCTATATATCGTTTAATAACCAAAGAACGCGTAAAAATAATTAAAACTTACTACAAAGGTTGTGATTCAAACGTGGACACTTTTCATGCATTACGGGGTGACTATGGTCGTCAAATCGACCTACTGTGCACGAAATTGGCATGATTATAAAAAAAAAATTTTAAGAAACTGGAACCGTTACAGATATGGTCAGGCCTGTGCATCATCATAATATACGCCCCGCTAAAAATATCGCTTTTGTTACTGAAAATGTGGCGGATAATCCGAATTTCAATTCAGAGCGCTAACCGACTGTAATTGAAGACTATGAACTGTACAATATGTGGTTTCAACAAGACGGTGCCACGAACCACACAACATGACCGATTTTCGCTTTATTGCATGAGAAGTTTCCAAAAAGCGTAATTTCACGTATTGGCTTCGGTGGTCAATCGTCCACTTAGATCTTGTGATTTGACGACGTTAGACTTTTTTTGTGGGGCTGCGGCAAAGACCGCGTTTACGCAGATAGTCTCCAAACAATGGAGCATTTGAAAACCAACAAGTTATCGCCGAGATATCGACCGAAATGTGCGAAAAAGTCGTCGAAAAGTACCCCAAAAGGATCCTCTGCTGCAACCAATCCACAGGCAGTCATTTAAATGTCATTGTATTTCGTACATAATGCAACCATAGCTTTATGTGTGCTTTATTTAACCTTGCTATTGAAACCGAAAAATAGATAACCCAGTATAATAAATAACATACAAGTATGCCTTGTTCAACACGGCATTTGAATGTAACCATTGTCACTGTCATTGTCAAACACGAAGCATATTGGATTGGGGCTAAATAAACTATCACTTGTTTTAGTACATATAAAAAAATATATTACGTGTAGTATAAAGAAGTCTTCAATTGTATAGAAATCGGAGATGTTCATGCAAAAGTTTGTGCTTAATTTTTTCTTTGAAATTTTTAGTTCTTGGACGTCAGTCTTATCAATTTGGTTTCGTAATCTAAAAAGACCGCTTTGTAATTTATTGAAAAGTTTATTATAAATGTCAGTTGATTTTTTCTTTGTCCGCATTTTGTCTTAATTTAATTTTTTTTACTTAAAAAAATAGAAAATGAAAATAAAAACAGTTTAAAAGCTATTATAAATTCCGGATGAAATTTAACAATTTCTTCTGTGAGACCATAAGAAGACTTATTTTATTCTTGATTACATTTTTGCTAAATCGTATTTTTCTAATGAAAATCCTCTTAAGACAGAAATCCATATGGAATTTCAATTCAGTGTAAATTATTAAATTTCTTATTGCAGTTAAATAATCCACAAAAACATTTACACATATAAACTATATCCAACTGTTGTCTCTGTGCGGAAAAGAACAAGTTTATTACAAAACAAACAACAACAACAACAAAAAAACCAAATAAAATCCAAAGAACCTACTACTGAAACCATATGAAATTGTTACAACATTTTGAAATCGCATTGTATGTACAAATTGAAAACATAAATAACATATACAATTTTTTATTTGCAACTAAAGTGCTTCGAATATAACAAATTAACTCAAATACAACAAAAACAATAACTTGTACGCTTTTTATTGATAGTTATAAATAGCCAAAATACAGTAACTACACATACAAATAAATTTAATTGTGGTTAAATAGAAAAAAATCAAAAAAAAAAAGAAAATAAAAATAAAATCAAAACATTAAGTATGTAAACTAATTACCAGAAAATCCTATTTAAATAACAACTAAACGCATACTTACACACACATACATATAGATAGCAAATCCGACAGCAAACAAACAAAATCGTCAACACAAAAAGGATCCAAGAGTGGTGCAGTGAACCGTGAAAACAACCAAAGCTTCCATCTGAAACGACTACAAATAGAAATAGAGAATAGTTACTATTTTATGCAGAATAATTAAGAGAATTTAAGAAGATAATTAGTCCTCCGCCAAAGAAGAAAAAGCAGCAGGAATAGCAAACTATTTTTGTGACATTTACATACAGATACAGATATATATTTTCCATATAAGAATTTAGTATTGCCTAGCCAGAGATTCCAGTTGCTCCCAATTGCATAAATGTTACACTACCAGCAACAAGAAAAATATCCACAATTACAATTACCAGCCCAACAATCACAACAACAACAACAGCAGCAGCAAAAACAAGTTGCCCCCTTAAAAGTCTATTATCTACGCCTGAATACAAAAGAGGGCTCAACAAAACCTGGAGCCGACGTCAGAGAGACATTAAGCTCCACAATGAAAACTCTAGCGCCAAATATACGACGACGGCGTCGCTGTGAGAGACATCATTTGGAATTGTACCAAGGCGTTGAGCATAAGCACGGAACGACATCCTCCCCCACGACGGAGATACCGTCCAAATCGAAATCGGCCTCAACATCGCCTATAAGTGATATGGGAGGTATACCGGCACCACCCATAACACCACCGCCGGCATTCCTGTCGGAGGGCTATAGGCGTTCATCGACCCCGTGTAGAAGTGCAGCAGTTAAGAGGACATTAGGTAAGAGGTTTGAAATTCTAGTGTATTCAATAATTCACCATCATTCACACCCAATAATTTTAATGTTAATGTTAGTACTACAGGAAAAAAGGGAGTGTATGGTTTAGTAGACCAATAAAAACATCCGGGTGAGCGGAGATTACGGCGAATTAATTGCTTGGTTCTGTGACCAATATTGAAGTACTATGACAGTACCTTTTTCACTAGTTGTTTTGTACTGCCTCAGTATTTCATTTAAAATCTGGCCATTGCGCTAGCAAAGTTACATTTTTCTTTTTGTTTTTGCTGTTTTGTTCTTGGCAATAATTTTGTAAATTAGATTGGAAAGGAATCTAATGAGAAATTTGGAAAATTCTATTATTTACCCTATTTTAAGAATTAATTACTTATATTTAACCCACATAAACATCCACAAAAAAAAAAAAAAAAAAAAAAAGAAATGTTGAAGCAAGTAGGTCGCTTCTTGCTAATTTATGCAAGTGAATGTCAGTGGTTGTCAGGACGTAAAAGTACTTACACTATTAGAGGATGCGTTATTTGTGAATGAAGCCATCTGCCATTGCGTTATTTGTCAAGAAGGCGGTTGTAGAATTCTCGTCAACAAGTAGCAGAACACTGCACTTCTCATGGACGTGGCATAATTTTGTCTACAAAATAGCAAAAGTGATCACTAAAGGTATCACCAAATTAATCAACCGCATTTCTAAAGCTGGATCTCTTTTGGAAATGAAAATAAATGGTTTCCTTTCATTTGAATGTAAACCGAGAAAATACTAAAAAGTGACCGCCATCAGAGTTGAAGCATTTTTGCGCGCGTTTTAGAGCATTTTGCTATATTGATTATACTTTAAGAACACTATAATATCAATATCATTGAATATATAAAATTTGTATATTTTGACTTATTTACCCTTTTTCAATTTTGACCCTTAATATGTGTGTCGAAGTCGTAACTGAATCTTCAGTTATGTAGGATGAGTGTTTTACAATCACTCTATCAAAAAATTTTCACACGAAAAACACAAATGTGGTTATTAGATGAACAATATGCAGATGAACAATATAGTTTCTACTACATGTAAAAAAAAGTAAAATACACTAACCGACCATATCTTTTGATATCAAAAAAATAAACGTACAAATTTCCAGGCACTGTCATCTTGAATAAGATGCGCTTGAGACAAAATTAAGTGAACATTGCGCCAATTGGCCTGCCTGCGCTTAAATAATTTCCGGCATCCTTTAGTTAGGACTTGCATTGATATTGTCCTTTGAGGCGTTTTGTTCAAGCATAAACAGAGAACTTGGAAAGGCATTCATCGTCTTCGAAAGTGTATAATTCCTGTGATACATAAAACTTCGTTAACTTAACATCTGTCCATTGTTCGTCTTAACAATAATTATAAATCCCAACATGCGCCAAAAATTTAGTTCAATATCTAGGTTAATTTCAACAAATAATGTATTTCAAGTCGTAAATATCACAAGGCCTCAACAAAATGGAGAAATTACGACTGACATAATCGTATAGTTTTATATAATAAAATTTAAATATAAAAATATAAATACTAATAATGAAAATAAGTAAATAATAAAATAAAATATAAATGAACCATAAATAAATTTAAATTTCAATATTTACAAGAAAGTTGAGTTGAGGTTCTTGTTTTAAAATTGCTCTCCACTACTATGGAGTCACAAGTAGTTAATTCAGTTACCAAACTTAACGTTCATACACAGAACATCATCGGCATTGTTGTGAATGAAGACAAGTAGATTCCGTTTTAAGTAAACCCAACTTTATTTAGATCATTTGCAAGTTATTCTGCCAAATGGTCTTGAAAATCACAATAAGATTTCGCAGCCGTTCGTTTCATTTGCTGACTTTCTCTGAACTGAAAAACAAACTAACCGGTTAGCTAAAAATAATTGTCCGGTAGTCAGAAGTATACAAAACACTTTAAATATAATCGCTAATCTGGGGCTTTGAATAAACTGACTGACGGTTTGTTTGCTTGCATGTTCTCAAACACAGAAGTATTTGTTTCTCAACTCCAATACTATGGCAAATTCGGTTTTATTACGTTGCACATACATATGGTCAAGCTATGTAATCAAGGATCATTTCTTTTTAATTTATTCACTGTGTAGATTTAGAAATAAGTATCAAAATCTAGTTGGGATTTAGCATTCAGTGTACTGTATTGATGAAACAATGTCTCGTCGACAGTTTATACAACACTTTATAATCGGTTTGTTGGATTTTGTACAGCTAACAAAATACTTTCTAGGACATTAAAGTCTATCAAATTCGGGTGGAAACCACAGATATATGAAAAGTTGAGTAAAAATATAAGACCTGCATTTTGCCTGCATTTCTCCCACACTATTAAACTTCGAATAATTTTTACGATTTGCGGAAAATATTGAAAAGCTTGAGGATGGAAACTTCGTTATTTTGTTCAAATATGAGGGAAATATTAATAATTATATTTTTGTCTTTAATGATCATAATTGCATATTATATTTTTATAAATTTTATATTTAATTTTTATTACGTGTTTTTTTTTTTTAACTTATTATGTTGAGCAGGTTCAATCTAATAGATGATTTGTTGCATATTATAATTTACTTATAATTGGCCGGAAGGCTTTAAATTACAAGCCAAAAATAAATAAATAAATATTGAAGGGGCAGTTAAATTTAACTATTTTACTACTTTGTTCAATAGCAAATACATTTGAATTCATAATTTAGTTTTTTTATAAATTTCGCTCAAATTGGTGCAACATTGTCGACAAAAATTGAAAATAATGGCCCACCCATAAACCGGTTGGAGGGTGCTATAAAAAACTTTAGAATAGATCAATCTCTCATATTTTTGACTAAAAAGTAAGCAATATTACTTATAATCCATTTACATAACAAATAGTTGAGCCGTACCATGACTGCAGTTATAATCTGCAATTTGCTGTAAAGTCAGTTTTTTTATCTGTAAGTTATGAGTACTAGGCATGCATGGGACCATTTCATTCGTTGAACCATTTCATTAACTATTTCGTTACAATTATTTTAAGCCAATTGTAACTAGTATTTTAAATAATAAAATGGTTCGACTTCATTACAATTCATTTATAAGAAAAGTTTGCTACACCGTATCATTTCTTTTTCAATTTGTGGTTAACATTTCTGTTTTCATCTGTTGTATTTCTATACATTTTCAGCCTCCCATTTCCTTGCAACGATTTACATTTATTATTATATATGCAGCATCGTTGCTTCTTCTTCCTCAACATGCCATGGCTCGTCTGAAACCATATTTTTGTTCGAAACTTTGTAAAAATTTTTAAAATGTAATTTTTTTTATTTGACTTTGGAGCGCCGAATTAATTTACTAACTCTAGATGAAATTTGCTCTTTACAATCCTTTAGAATTTCCTTTACGTAATCATACGTTTCAAAATAAATTACTGGAAAATCCTGCAATCAGAACAGTCTCTTCAATTTTTTGTTCGCAATCTTTGAAAAAGTAATTTATTTATATCGACGGATTTGCCCACACATTGATGAAACATCAATAATTTCTGATGGCATATGTATGAGCTTTATTTGATGTAGACTGGGAGGGGAACCAATAACAACTACAGCTCAGTTGTATGATATGAATAATTAAATCATATTCAAAAGTTTTATGGTTTCATGTAAAATCAAATACAATTACCAGTTGAAAGAGTTTCCAAGTTACAGGAATATACATATTTTTACTCGATTTATTTCATAAAATGCCTAAAGTTACACAAAACTCTTTGAAAATAAAATATTTGATGTGGTTGTTTAATATTAAACACATAAAAGGTAAAGTTTTCATGTAAAGAAAATATATATTTTATGTACACGTGTGTAATTTCTGTTATATACATGCTTGTCGATATTTCCTCTATATCATATACGTAAATAACTATTCCTCTTTGCTGTTAAAGGACATCGCTACAACTGGGTGTATGCAATACATTTTTTATGTTCATATTTCGTTTTTGTTATTGATATGAATACAGTGATTGAGCTCGGGTTTCTTACTTGCACACAATCACAGTAACAGAGCACGCCAGCTAGCTGCTGGTTCACATGATATTGTTTTCGGTGCCTAAGGGTATGCTATAGTTTCTGGAAATAATTTATTCACTACAGGCAGGCCATTTCTTTCGCTATACGAGTATGTATCCCCCTCCCACTCAAAAGTGACATTTGTCGTTCATATAATAACTTTATCGATTGATACAGCAAATCATATTCATTGTTAGTACTTTTTTAACTTTGTTTTTTGTCTATCGGCTTAAAGCATGAAAGCTGTATGGATATGAAAAATTTGACAAGTTTGTCATAGCAATTTATGTGTTATGTGTGCTAACAACATCATTTAGACTTTATCTATGCACGACAATGTTTTTGTACAGCATGTTGTTTTTGGAACATACCTTTATCAAACATAAAATGGCTATTACAGATAATAAAAATAAATATTGATGCTCTTTACTTTACATTCATGTTGGCATGCAGTTTTACCAATTTAAGCATTAATTTAATGGCTAAATTAGATATTTATCGGCCGTACCCATGCCCCTCAATGATTAATGCCTGACTGCTTTTAAGTTGCATAACTATTATGCCGTTCTGGCATTGTTATAACGATTCACCTCTATGGAACATTTTGAAAGTTTAAAATGTTTGTTATCAAATTTTACACCTCATCCTTAGAGTTTATAAATGTTATGTAAGCAAATTAACAATTTCTCTTCTCTCTGGTTCTTTTGTACTACAAATTAAGTGAACAATGTTCACCGTTTTGGAAACAGCTCCGAGCTTAATACCTACTCCCTTGCCAAGACAGGACAAACTTTTGCAAAACCTGAGACATGTGAGTGGGTTGAAATAAAACCTTTTTGTTTTTCCATTACACATTTGTGCCAAAGTTTAAGATAAACAATTTGGTTATGATTGCACGAACTATTTGAATTAATGCTGTGTATTATAATCTGAATATTTTATTTGCAGTTATTTTTTTTTCTCTGCCTGCAAAAAATATCTTAGTATACTTGATTTTTTCTCGGGGGAAAAAAGATTAAAGTTGAACGTGATTGAATAAAATTGTGATATTGAATTTAAAGGGTATATTTATATCGAATTTAAATTTAGTTATTTATAACTATTTTTACCCATTACTTAACTATAAAGTTGGCCAGGAAATATTGCATACTTTTTGGATGAACTGTTATTAATCATTTCAGTTTAAATGATGTTCTAGGGAGTTTAACAATCCTTACCTAATGTAATTATCCAGCCCAGAAGTAGAAACTAGAAAGAATTTCTTGTTACTTTTGAAACAATTGGTATTATTGGTATTATGATATATTGTTTTATTGTAATATTTCGGAGCTGTTAATGTTTTCTACTTCTCCAAGCTCCATAAATTTGGTACAATACATATATAATATATAATATATAATATAAATATATAAATATATAATATAATATATATATAATATAAATTAATTAATTAATTTACATAGCAGACATATGGCTTCCTTTAAAGTAACAGATTTGTTTTATTGATTTATTTTTGTGTTATTCGATACACCTGATATTGTGTATATGTGAATATTGCAATTCGCTCATCGTTTCCCATATCCCAAAGCCTTCCACTTGATCAAATGAAACATATATATTGCCAGGCTTTCCAAATAACTCTGACAGAGGAAACTGTGGTTGAAGAGAAACCAAATACAAGCATCACCAGCATCCAACAACATCCAGTCATCGCAACCCATTCAGATGACAATCAATGGATCTTAAGTAAATAAGATTTATTTACTTATAAATACACTGACACTTATGCGCACATACGAGTATGTCAGTGCATCTGTATATATTACTATACATGCAAATTTATATTAATAGAATGTGGGATATCCATTTTGTAATAAGGAATAAATTAAATACCAGGACTTGTCTGTATAGAAATCCTTTCGATGTTTCTCAGACACACATAGGCGAGCGCTCATGTACAAGTCAATGTATTTGCATTCTGTAATGCCTTCCATCGGATCCTGAAAACTCGCCAACCTGCCTTACACCTGGTAGCAGTACACATGGCCTTTATCATCCTTCCATTTCCATATCAGAAATATTTGCACAGATTCTTGTTAATAATTGTCATAAAATACCTTCTCATTGAAGGCAGTATGGAAGTTGTTTGTCAATTAAAATTCTGACGTCAATTTTAAAAAAACGGCAGTGTCAAAAAAAGCCAAATGAATGACTTTAAGCAGATGCTGCTTACAAAAGTGTCATGTGGTAAAGCAGTAAGCCAGAAGGTAACATGTGCGAATGACAACTAATGAATTCAGATTTGAAGCCAGGTATTAATATTATGTACATCACGAACAGGCAAATTCGTTGCAATAAAATTATAATAAAATAAATAACTTTAGGTGATATTCCCAAGACGTACGTAGGATATCCTACGCTATCCAGCGTCTTTTGGAGAAAATGATACAAGAAAATACACTTGATGGAAGAACTTTCAAGGCATGAGGGCATGTACGCATGTAGGTCTGCCTATTCTGTAGGTACACATAACAATATTTAATTTAATAAAACTATTATGGATCTAAAACGGCATGAAAGCAGTGTCTGTCATAAAAATACTGATTGTGTAAATGTGGCCATCGTAAAGGCTGATGACAGTAGACATTTCTCTGACCATCATCACAAGAACGACTTTCTGTTTATTATCCTTGTACTGTAAAGATAAATCAATATTTTGCCATATCGCTGAATGATAAGCACTTTATATTTATCATATCGATATTGTGATAAATATTTTTTGTATTTAGATATGTGTACCGATGTGCGTAAACGTTTCTGTGTATATGCACATGTTAACATCATCATAGTATACGTGTTCATATTAGTTTCAGCTTTTCCGTCCTTCAGCTTCTTATCAGAATCCGCAACACCGTCATCATAACTCCACTTAAGGAGAAAATGGAAACATTATCGTTTTAATGATAACCTTGGGAAAACAAAACGAATGCGATAAAATACAAAATAATTCCTACATCAAGTTTGACCATTAGTTTATGGCAATCACCGGTATGGTTGTAGAGAGGACAGGATATGTGAAAGTTTTGCTTAGTTCTTCATGTATTAAATTTGTCCTCACGAACGAATCTGACATGGATTTAAATTTCCATCTACTGGAATCGTAGCGTCTTGAGACGCCTGGAATCTGTAGTGAACAGACAAAAATTACATTTATTTATTTCCAAGCAAAAAACGAGCTTACAAAGACGTCAAAAAGATCCGTAACGCGTTATCCGGAACTAGTGAAAATTTGGATAATCATTGGTAAATTCAACATGGGCTTGTTATAGGGGAGGAACGCTATTGAATTTGGCTGAATTTCAGTACATTTCCAGTGAAAACAGTATTTTTTGCTCAAATTTACAGATTCATTTAAGCGAAAAAAGTTATTTTTCTAAGCACTTACGAAGCAAATAGATACTTCGTGGGAAAATGTGGGAATCTTCATCATGAAGATGATTTTTTGATTTATGAGTTGATCTTTTTAATTAGGTTTGCCTTAAATATATGTACATTTTCATTTTGACTTCTTACACGTAATTTTGAAGGCACAACCTCTCCCAATTCGTTAAATAACGCTCACGTACACAACAAGGACATCTAACATCTCTTCGTTAACCGCGGGTGGGAGGTGGAGGATACGAAAAAAACAAATAGTAGATAATCGACATCATCTTTTTAAACTCCCATACCGACATTGTTGCCGCCATCTTTTCTCGTTTATCGTGCTCGGCATATTAATCTTTCCGTGAATGTGTCTCACTACGGCATGTTTATCTTCCCCTTAGGCATCTCCCGGCTTCAGTTTTGGCCCGTCTGTCCGTCTGCGTGTAAATCGTAGTTCTGTTTATGATTGAATTCATTTGTAGATACAAATGGTTGAATGAAAAACATCCCAAGCATTTACTTGGCTGCTGCAACATCGTTATGATATACTTATGTCCAGATGTATTCGTGTTTGCCATGCGGCATGCGAAATGGAATCCTTGTTGTTGCCAATAAGTACAACAACCACATGAACAAATGTTGCTATTTACTTTCATGGTTCATTAGACTGTTAACAAATTGAAAATTGTACCAAACGTCTTAGCCAAAAATTCTTTCTAGTAGAAAGGATATCAGACCCATCATTTCTTGGAATTGTAAATCGATTTCATTATCTCGTACCTATGTGAAAAATGGAAATGTAATAAAATTCCAATTTAGAATAACTTATTTTGATATTGGCGAAATTTAGAAGTCTTAGATGTAACAGAATGTCAATGTAAATCGGTTTGACCAAATACATAGAAATGAAAGCAAATGAAATAAAGGATTAAATATAAATTGCAAATAATATATTTGGGGAAAGACCATGAAATTGTACATTATTGTTGTCGTTGTTGTTTAACTTGATCAGAGGTATTGCCATTGGTCTGCATCGAAAAGTGAAGAAGATAACAGGTGGCGTAGAGGGACTCACATGCCTATGTTTAAAATACACATCTGGTGTACAAAGATCCTTATTTGAAAACTAAGAACGCAATTTCTGTTGATCGCAATTGATTTGTTTTCCTTTGTCATGATTGAACGTAACGATGTACGCCTGATGTATATAAATGAAATCTGTAAATGGGATCTAATGGGATAGTTTCCAGTTTATGCTGAGACCGTTGCGGAATCATGTGCGGGAACAATTTATCGAATGCTGGTCAATGGGGAATTTGGATTGCATGGTGTATGTTTGTGTTCACTATTTTTTATTAAAAAACTGATTGTTTCCAGCAAGCCCTTTTATACTACTAACGAATTTTAGCATTCTTGTTGTTAAAGCTCCGTCTTGAGAAAAATGAGTACACATGATGTTGGAAAATGTTCCATAGAAGCATGAATATTTCTGAAAATTGAAACATATTTTCCAGCAAATAATTTGCATACCATTTTACCTTCTGTTGGCACAAAAGCTTGTAATTTGTTTGACTCTCAAAAATATAAAAAAATGTCATCATTTTCTTATTTTTCATTTGCATACTCCTCCCTATTATCCTTTTGTGGGAAGATCTAATAATCAGATAGATGTATAGGTATAGTCAATCAATATTTGTATAAAATAAACAACAACGAATGCACGCCCACGATATTGACAGCAAATAGAATAAAACCTTTCATTAAACTATCATAAATTTTCGCCGAAAAGGACTGAAGTTGTAGCCTGTTTAGCAGTAACAAAAGCTGCAACACCAACTACTTAATAAGCCTATCGATCAAGCTTATAATATCTTGTCATGGCAACTTTTGGCAAAGTAAATATTAATGCCCTAACATTTTTCTATGCGTTGTTCGTGAGATATTATTAGTTCTTCCCCTTCTTCTCTGCTGTAGTGGTTCCCTCATCACGGGTGTTCGGTTTGACATTGATAGAGTGGCTGCCAAAGCAACAGTGGGTACAAATCCTTCTTAAGAGGAAAATGAACAACTTTTCACATTCACTTACTCATTCTCTTACGGCTCCCACCCACATAATCCTGCACAACAAGTAAATGACGCAAACGTATGATAGTAATATCGCAATGAAATGAAATGAATTGTGGTGGTGGGAAAATAAATCGAAAGCAAAAAATACAAGCAGTCACCATGACACTTTTTGACAACAAGCTTAGGAATCTCAAAATATACATAATAATGCTCTTTACAACAAGCGACATTCATATGACTACATCAAGGACATAAAACATATCGAAAAGTGTTTTGGCAGTGAAAGAAAAGCCTCGTTACTTCTATTTTATCACAATTTCCATCGAGTTTACCTTTTGTCACATCACACTTGATTTCAATCGCTACCTCCGTACGCTTGATTTCTGTTGCTTTGGTCTGTAATCATCCTCTTTGCCTTAGCTGGATTCTAATCCTGCACTTAAGTGTGGGTGTTGGCAACGGTAAGTGGGTGTTTGTTTTAGCTCCGAATGACGTACAGCTTTGACAAATAGAAATGTTCTCCAATAAATTTCAAATTATCTTTTATTTTGTTCACCCACTCACATACACACGGTTGACCAGAAAATGTTACTGATTATCATTGCATCGGAGTGTGTGAGCTGGTGCAATCCTTCTGTAATGCCAGAATGTCAAACGGGTTCTGTTGCATACAAACGCACACTCTATCGCAATTGGAAAATCAGGTAACTGGTTTACATCTTTGCAGGCAATTACAGTATCATTTACAATATTTATTTTCTTAGACACGCTCTCACAAAGGTTCACATTCTAGTGGCTGCAGGACAATTGCAGTGCAGTTTTCCTAAACAAACATCGACGGTCTCTGTATCTCTGTGTAGATCTTTGAATTGAGTTTCAGTGTAGGTGTGTGCTAAAGTGTTAAAAGAAATATTTATTGTTTGCATTCCGTTGGGCAAATTGTAAGCCAACAGATGCAAAACGGATGTTGGTCAATTTGCCTAAAGAATGTAATGCTTTTTTCTCCAATTATGTTTAATGAATCGTCCGTATTGTTAAAGGGCAAATCTTAATGCAAATATATAGTCATCATAAACAGCTTGAGAGCATAATCTCCATTTTAGGATATAATGCAACGTATCGGGTTGTTCGGAAAGTTCGTTCGGTTTTTGAAAGAGATTTATTTACAAATTTATGTGCAAGTAAGCAATTATTGTAATGCATTATATAATCTTCCCCTTTTTTAATGACTTCTTTCCAACTCTCTGGAAGCTTTTTTAATTCCTTTCTCATAAAATTCGCGAGGTTTCAATTCGATTTTTCACTTCCTCGTCATTATGGAAATTCAAATCCATCAAGTGGTTGCTCAGACAGCAAAATAGGTGATAGTCGGACGGGGCGAGGTCTGGGGAGTACAGTGGGTGAGGTAAAACTTTCCACCCAAGTTCTGACAATTTCTGATGGATCTGCAAGACAGTGTGAACCCTTGGTGAGGCATTTTTATTCATCAACTTCTATTTATTTCCTTTAAAGTATTCCCCCTCAGATATAATACATACACCTGTGCCAGTGTTTCTTCTAATCCTAGAAACACTTCCAAAACGCGCTTTTTAGTATCGTCAACAGCTACTGTTTCGATTATTCTTTTATCTCCTCAATCGTAGCAAAACGCTTTCCTTTCATCGGTGTCTTCAGTTTTGAGAAAAGGAAATGTCAGCGGGGGCCAAGTCCGGTAAATACGGTGGTTGAGGAATGATTGCGGTTTAGTTTTTGGCCAAAAACTCACGCACAAGCATCGATGTGTGAGCTGGTGCGTTATCATGGTGCAAAATCCATGATTGGGTTTTCCATAATTCTGTGCGTTTCTGACGAATTGTTTCGCATAACTTCAAGGTAGTATTCCTTATTAACCGTACGATCTTGTGGCAAGAATTCATGATACGCCACGCCATTACAATCGAAGAAAACAGTGAGCAAAACTTTCTCATTTGACCGAATTTGACGTGCTTTTTTCGGTCTAGGACGAGCATCGTCATTGACATCTTCTCGGCCTTCCTTAAAACAATTGAACTTGTGTTCTGCACATAGTAGACTCGCCAAACGCCACAGTCAACATTTCAAATGTCTTTCCGCATTTAATTTCTTATTTTACACAAAACTTAATAAAGTTTCTTTGATCGATCATTTTTTTAAATAGTAAAAAAATCGAAAAGCAATCCAAAACACGACTAACCTTTTTATCTATCAAAAACAAACTGACAATCCAAAATGGCTGATATTGTCAACATATACCTATATAACAGACATGTGTACCAACATAACAGAAAAAAATGCGAAAATCGAACATGCGTAACTCACGAAATTCGAAAAAAAACGTTTTTTTTTTATCACACCTCGTACATCGAGGTTGGTCACAAATCTCAGCTCTTTTATGACCCCGCGAACGGTTGAGACTGATTGTTTGATTATTTCAGATATTTCCCTAACTCTTGCACGGGGATTAACATTAATTAAATATCTCATCTCCTCGGGAACAATTTCTTTTGGTCGTCCTGTTTTGGGAGCGTCCTTTACGAAGAAGTCGCCGGTAGAAAATCTTTTAAACCATTTCTGGCAAGTTCTTTCATTTGGTCCGTTTTCTTCACAAACAGAAGAAATATTTTTTGGCTGGCTTCAGCAGCCGTTTTTCCATTTCGGAATTAATACAGCATAATATTCCTAAAATGCTCTTTTTCGCTCATTTTTTCTACTTTTTAAATCTTTTTCTTAAAACGCTATAACCACTCACGACTAGAACGACGAGAACACAAGTAAAGAATAGTCAACAGTTTAGAGAAGGGGTGGGAGCAAGTTATGATAGTGTTTGAAGGAACTCTACGTCATGAGAAGTGACATATGGTGAACTAACGAATTAACCGATCTAACTTTCCGAACAACCCAATACTTTATTGTTCGTCCTGGGGTGAATAATATTAAGCGTGTTTTATTGACAATTTGAAGATTTTCGTTTTCTTAGTTTGACGAATTGTAGTTTGACGAATTTTTTAATATATTTTTATGAAGTAACTGCGATCAATTCTGTTACTTTACTTATTTAATCGAATATGTCATTATTCAAAGTTAAACATCCAAATGATGAATTTTCCGAGTGCGGAGTATAATAAGTTCACATTGACGATTATGAAACTATTTTATTACGATGCGCGAATTTCCGCACAGAGTCAATGAAACACCATAATATCCAATAATTCTAATCGATTACATTTCATAATTTATTATTTTATTAATATCATTTGATTACAATACTAATCATTACCGATCTTTTTTGGATAACCGTCACAATGATTCGTTTATTTAAAATGTCGTGACAGGGTTGGAATATCATCAGACCACATTTATAATACTAAAACATAAATATGAATCAAAATCAAATGCAATTTTAAGAAACTTTATTCAAAGTTATACAAACCCTAATAGAATTGTAATGAGAGTTGCACAAATTTTGTACGTATTCGGAGATACATATAAAAAAAAGTGTGCCGTGATGGTTTCTGTCAGGCTTTTATGGGTATTGCAACTCTTGTCGTGTACAAATTCAGTCTATATCGAATCTCTTCGATGTTTTTTTTTTTTCATTTAAATTACTCATTTAACTTTACAAATTTATTGCTTATTTTTATCCGATGTCGTCTGTCTATCTGAGTTATTATGTGTCACAATTACATTTAAATTACAAACTAATGGATTGAATGGAACGAATACTACTTTGTTGTGAAATAGTGTTGTTTGTTGTGATATTTTTTATTATACTTACAACTGAAAAATGCACCATTTTCATGTCCTTCCTCTCATTATAATGATGTATTCTGAAACGAAGGTTCTTGAAAAATAATAAATCGAAAAATATTTAAAATCGCTGGTAACACAACGCGTTCGCTTTGAAGCAATTTCATTGATGCTTTTAAAGACTTTCGCCGTTTTGGTAGCTGTGGGACTACTTAATGCCCCAAAAGCTCAACGATCTAAATATAATTTTTATGTACTTTATAATTTTTATTTAATTAATTACAATTTTATAACGTCCTTTATTCACACACATACTTGGAGAGAAAAAAGAGGCATAAAGACCACACTCGTATATGCATATTAGGAACAGCAAATATGACATTTGATCCATGCTGATCGTTATGAATATACTATTTCTCATTGGGAATAGAAAAAGTGTTCAGTTAAAAATAATTCGTGTTAAGTATATCACTATAAATATACCAATTTGTATGGACATTTGAAAAAATCGTATGCAATGAAAACGATTCATTTTTAACTTTTAAGGTTGTTGTCCCTGCTCGGGCAACAAAATGTTTGCCTTAAGCTTTTTTAAAGACTTAATAATTACGAAAAATATTTGGGCTGTTCAAGTAAAAAAGATTTTTATGGAAAAAAAAAATTGAAGACCGGTTGGTTTCGTTTCAAATTTACAAGTGCGGTTTTATTCTATATTTAATATGGCCTTAAGTTACAGTAAACTGCAGCAAGAAAAAATTTCCCAAGCCTTGAAAACGAATATCAAAGAAAGTGGAGACAGTTGACAGGACTTTAACGAATGCTTTGACATGTAATTCATAAATAATTCATTTAAAAGAAGCAAAGAGAAAAAGTCTTGGGAAACGCGAGTATTCATTTATACAAATGAAGCAAGCGCATTGAAGGACCGCAGGTCTTCAATCTAGGTACCAGGTACAGCTTATGGATTGGCCCTCTATATACGCCCGTTGGCGTCTTCACCACAGCCACTTGGATCTTGCCGTCTTCTCCTGGCATCACGGCTTGTACTCGGCTTGTCGTTTACTTCAGGGGAGGCAGATTCTCTTCTTGCACGACGACGAGACTGCATACGATGAGATCGTTTTCTTTGGTTGTCCACTTATTTCTGATTTGTAGGCTGCGGACGTAGTCTCCCGCACAGGACTTCCAGAACCTCTGCTTGAGCCCGCATATAAGCCGCTATCTCTTCAAGGACGAGAACTTGGCCAGTTCTTCGGGAGGAGATTCTTGCGTAATTATCAAGTGCGCTAGAGTTAATGCTTCGGCATCGCTAGGGTCTGAGATGAAAGACACTATAGGCCGAGAGTTCAGAACTGCCTCCACCTCAATTAACACCGTCGCCAGCTCTTCAGCAGTTAGCATGACGTGGTCGACGGTTTGCAACTGTAGTCCCTTGACAGACCTGACCGCGGCCTCCCACAGTCCTCCGAAATGGGGCGCCCTTGATGATGAAGATGAAGTCCACCTCCTAGCTGGCAGCGTACGACACCACCCGATACCACCCGATCTGCCTGTTCTCGGAACGCGTTGGCTAGGCCTCGCAGCTCTTTGCTGGCACCAACAAAGTTTGTTGCGTTGTCGCAGTAAATTTTCTCCGGATACCTTCTCCGGCCAACGAACCTTTTAAGAAACAAAATAAAACAATTGGAGGTCAAATCTGATACTAATTCTAAATGTACAGCCTTTGACATTGGTTATATCAAGACTAAAAACTCGCGTTTGTCACGATCGTATCACGATCTGTCAGAAAAATTATTATATCACAGTAGAATACATAAAGGGAATGCGCTTCAATTGGAAAATTTCAAATACGATTTCGATATCTACTTAGTGACATGTTAGAATTGATTCTCTCTACACGTCAAAGATTAAAATCAGCACGAAAATTGGTCTACCTTATAACATGTCTTTAATAGGAATTTCTCAAGCAATTTATTTTTTACAAACTGCGAAAAATTAAGTGGTGAAACACCGAAGCGAACAAATTTCATTTAGCAATATTTCCGATAATAAGAAATAAAATTTGTTCGTCATACCAATATGTTCAATTATATTCACAATAATTCATTATATAAAACGAAATGAATGCTGAGAGAGTGTCAATTCCGTAAAGGGATACCATCATTGATACTATCGAGGATGGTTTCTGGTACAGTATAATTAATGACCAAGAACGTGGCTAGACCAATTATTCGTAAATGATATTATATTATCCACAAAAACCTGATTTGCTGTTATTTCGGTTCGTTTTTGAATACTCCGCCCGCCTCGTCAAGCCAAGTCAATGCTCTCAATGGTCAAGCTGTTGCACAGTCAGATCTTGAAGGTGTCTAACATAAATTTTCGGCCTCTCTTGGCATAAACCCTGCAGTTATATACTAAATTTGATAACTCTTGTAAATTTATATGCATGAACTTTCCAAATCAACACCAGACCTCTCAAAAACCAATCAGCGAACATGGTTACCTGTTATTAAATCCTTCAAATTCCATACGTATTTGGAGAATACTTACGCCTAGTTGACATTACGTATTGCTATATGCATTGAGTATACTATTTCTGTTAATTTTAAACATCTCCGTTTGGAATAAAGGTTAGTATTAACTCTCTATAGCTACGCAATTCTGTTCTATTTCCTCATTACCTATAACTCAGTTTTAGATGCTTAAATACTCATTTATTGTAATAAATCCACGTCATTGACAATAGCTTAAGGGTGAATAATGTTCAATTAAGGTTTCTTGGAAAAGAATTCCTGTATTTGGTTCATTTTTTATGTACTCTAAGTAGCTGTAGCTACGCCTCAAAACATTTTCTTTCCCGGAAATGTAATTTTGTTTATCTTTCTTATTTTAGAATTAAATATATTTAGAGTCATTCGTAGAATTTTTGCTAATGTGCTATAAATTTCTTTATCTCTTTTCAGGTGAGTGTGTATAAAATTGGCGTTGACTTTTGGATTTATTTGTAAGTAGTTATGAAATGAACTTCCTTATTTGTATTGAAAAATCATGTTATTGTATTCCAAGAAATGGTGAACAATAATCAGGTTAAGCAGCGATTTCTCGTGTATTTAACGAGAAGGCGAACAATAATGAAAAATAAAAAGGCAAAATTAAATTGAGGTCATTGAATGATTTAAGTAGGGATGTGAAACAAACAGTACGCAGCACAAGCTGCTTTTTTTTTTTTTTTTTTTAACTCACACATCTCTTAGCTGATGATGATCTATTTGTTCATATGTGGACGTCGAAGTTATACGACGCTTTTTACGAAGTAAATAATTAAGCCGTTAAGCCAAATAATATCCTCAATTCCATAACAAAATATTTGATGTTAGACGGATACCAATTATCCAATCAATAACCGAATCAATCTGCAATATGGTAATATCGTTTTTTGCTTACTAAATGAAAACTAGAAAATCAAATCGATTTTTACAGTTGCAGAGCTGGGAACACTAGCCCGAAGTTTAATAGAAAGCCTTACTGAACAGGTTTAGAGAAATTGATATGCGGTTGTAGTAAATTTTGTCAGAGAATTATCCACACATGTAATTTATACTTAGGCAATTGCTTTATACTTATAAGAAATTCGTATAAAATAATATTTTTCGACATCATAGTTTAACATCAGATTAAATCCACATCCACAGATTTTATGTTCGATAATGAATACAATTTCGGTTGGCTCGTGACGAAAATATTTCAATTCTGCACATGGTTTTTATATCGATGGCTTATATTCTATACCCCTTTACATATATGTGATGGAAAATTACTTACAGGGCAAATTTCTAAATCGTTTTATTTAGTACCATCTGACATTACATCAAGGAAAAATTTAGTTCTACTGACGCCGACAATCTTGATGTCTTTGGAAAGACGTTGCTTTTTGCCATACATGCAATTCGGTAAACAGTTAGTGTCACACTTTCAAAAGGCACAAATGTGTCATCGAAAATTGTACCTCTAGAATGAAATATGTTAGACGCGGTTGCGGCCAATGTTTGAAGTCAAAACATAAATTAATGAAATTTTCCTTTTATATGGTAATAAGAATTATGATAATAAGGATCCAGAATTTAATTTGTATACATTTTTTTATATTTGAAAAAGTACCTGCAAATAAATCGACTTATATATGTTTTGCGATCAAGCGTTGTATATTGATTAAAATATACGTCTACTTCATATAATCTTAAGGTCTTACCCCAATACAACCATCTGTTATGGTCTATCTATGACCTACTACTACTACTACGGCTACTACAAACCACTTTGTATGATCGTAGGATCAGCCCCAAAACAACCATCTATCAATATTTGAGCGGCATCCAGGTGATTAATCTTCCAGTTTGATAAAAGCTTCTCCAACGTTCAGAATCGTCATTAAATAACTGATCCCATGTAGTAAATCTGAAAATAAAAATACGTGCATGCTCGCGGCACCTAAAAAGCTATTCAGATGAAGCCAATGAATTCGTTTATATATGATATGTGTATATAAGATATGTACGAGTATATATGAAAAATAAAGTGAATGTGGACCTTAAAATCCATTTCCATTTCTTAAAAGTTCGAAGAGGAATCCTGTTATTATTCTCCAGCACTTATAAAATGTCTGAAAACCTTCAATTCTTACATTTTTGCTATTCAACTGTCAATATACTGATGTTTGGTAATTCGTAATGCTTATTCTTATTACTTATTATAATGAAAGCCTAAACTCGATTCAGAAGCAGTGAAAATAGGCCCACTATTATGCGATCATTAGGTCGTTATTTTATGTTATTAATTTATTCAAACTCATAACTCATATTCAAACTCAATTAACATATAGAGAGGTTATAAATATGTTAGACGATAAAGCGAAGCATTTTAAAAATCCAATCATTCGATTAAAACATGGAATATTAAAAGAAGTTTCTGCAAAACCGATTACCATACTTTGTCCCACGTGTGTGCGATTGATATATGAGCACTACGATCCCTCTTTGTGTTTCCTTAATAACAGAATATGATGAAAAACTCTCTCCCTTGATTATTCCATTATAAATTCAAACTTTTTCATTTCGTATACCAATCAACTACAATATTCGCCACTACCACCGCCTTACATATCTAATGTAATAATGCTCCAACCCGAGTCAATTTAAATTTCAACAACGTATCGAAAATATAAATTCGTATCGATACTGAGGACATTCATTGAATTCTATGTTGAATTACAAAATTCTGCAATCAGCAAAAAAAAAAAAAATTATAAAGAAAACTTAGTTAAGCACGAGACACGAGCGCAGTAAATCAATATTATTTTTCCAGCTTATGAGAAAGAGAGCTAAATTGATGAATTTCATATAATTTACGCGTATGCCACCATAACGAAATTAATTATTTATTACACTCATCATGCAGCAGACATTGGAGGGCAGAAACATTTTCCTCATATTCTCTTCACAAAATCTCTCGTTGTATGCAAGGAGGGGAGTTTATTTAAAGCACAAGCAGGCGAAAAAAAAGCCTCTATATTGACATTGTGCGGCAAAAAGAATGAAGGAGTCATAAAAACATATCAATATTTTCATAGCTTAAGCATTCGCTTCCATTAAAGCGTAGAATAAAATATGTGCTTGGCCGCCTATTAATCGCTGTCAAACAGTAAAGTGAAAAATTATATTGCACGCCACAATATAAATGGACCACAAGAGAGACAAAGAAAAAAAACAAAAAACATTAAGGTTAAATCTTAATTATTTAGAATGCAGTAACATGTAATAGAGCCATCACTTCATGTACCAACATAAGAAGTGTAAACGATTTGGAACATATTCATAGAACTCTAATCGGCCCCAGATTTTAATGCCTGTCTTATTTTGTACGTTTTCCAGTAATTTAGAAACAACATTTATGACTGGTACGTTCTGACAACAGTCAGTTTTATGTCAGTTGATATAGTTATAGTTATTGCGGTACAATGATAAAGCCCGCACTTGGACACTTAGTTGGCATAATGGTTGTGATGTGTCTGAAAATAAAATACTAAATCAAAGAAACGCACAGGGTCGAAGTGATCTGGGCCATTTCGTAGAGTCATTTTACATGGTGGAATCAGTCATCATTTGGTTAGGTAATGCGAAATCTTTCAAGATCTATGAGTTGTCTTCCAGAGTTATTACCTTTATGTAACAGTTCGGCCATGACTTCACCATCCAATATTCGGCCCGAATCTCCGTCTAAATGGTAATGTACGCATTAATCCTTTAGGTCCATGATATTTTGAGTAGACGTCCTTCGCTCAGCAGCACTGTCACCAGTACTTCCTTGAGATCTTAATGATTTCGACTCATCATACCACACATTCATAAATACGTTATCATCACAGAATTTATTTGGAATATGTAGGGTTATCCATTCAATGGTTTAGTGGTACTCGATTACTTGGTAACACCCTTGTGACTACATATTTAATCACCTATTCTAATGTCGCGCAAAAAACTATGACATCTTCTTGACTTTTTCATGTAACTGGTTAAAAATCAGCGCCATAGATCAGCTGGTTGTCAATAACTTTGACCATGCATTATCCTTTTTCCAGATGCAATGGATTTTCCATAACCACATCTAGGTTCTCTAAACCCCATATGGGACAATTTTGCTTGTTAGGCTAACCACCAAATGAGAATTGAGCTTCATCGCTGAAGAAAATGTTATTCGATTGATTGCCCTTGTTTGAATCACAACTTCTCTATAAATTTTAACTATTTTTACGCGTTCTTCGATTGTTCAACGATCCATGAATAAATAACACTTCAGATAACAGGTATTTAACAGCTGATAGCCTTGCCAGGCCGGCGGTTTTAACATCACTAAATGGATAACCCTACATTAAATTGTTCCTCTTGCTTATTAAAAATGTTAACTAAGTGCGGAAAAATGCAAGAAGTACGTCGTGACATTAATTTCATGAAATTAGTAGTGAAATACTTGACTTAATAGTCGCTAAAGCGACACCAAAGAATCTATATATAAAATTTTACAATTTCCTTAAAAAAATGTTTCAAAATTTCACTTTTATATAGAAAAATAAAAAAATTAAAAATATAAAAAAAAAAATATAAAATATAAAAATTTAAAAAAAAATCTTCCTTACGTGCATTTATGTCATTATTTTTTTATTATAATAATTTTATTCTGGGTTCCGAAATTTGTTCAAAATTGGATTAGGACCAAAGAACTTAACATGGATTTTTCAAGGAAAAGATGTTCTTGTTCTATACAGACTTTTCAGTGCTTCTGAAGCAGTGCTTATAAAGTAATCAAAAGTTCAATATTTTTACTGTCATTTTCACTTTATACTCATTCACGTAATCATTTTAGGATTAAACATTATTTTAGGTTCACACTTTTGCTCGCCACTGTTGCTATTCATTGAATATACGTTGTACATTTATTTTGATTTATAAGACTTTT
>JAHXMU010000066.1:979764-1001020 GCA_019455685.1 Philornis downsi
GCTGATAAAGTTTTGACATATAATAGAAATAGCCCAATTTTCATTTCTATTGTTTGAATTTCATTGTTGTTAGGGGGATAAACAAATACATAATAGCATGCAAATAGTTGCTTTAAACATCAACTCCTAACTGTAGGCTATTGATAACATAACCATGCCATGCTTTAATGTATGCTGTAGTGTTGTGTAAACAATTATTATTAGTTATTGTAATTTATAATCTAAAACGTAAACATTTCGTACATGAATATTGACTTCCAAACAATGAAGTATTTGTCAAAATTTAAACTGAACTGAAAACAATCGATGTCACAACTCTATGAAATTTTTGGCAAATGCCGCACAATAGCTCCAGTGACCGAAAATTCAATATTTGCATTTTTCTTTGGTAGACAAATTGTGGTCGTTTTTCATAAATACCAATTGAGGTGATTGCAACAATTTAGGTCGAGGTTCATTTAATTTATTGCCTTAATTAAAATCGACAATGATGTTTTGGAAGAAACTTTTTTGATAGTAAAATTTATGTTCAACTAACTGAAAAATTCGATTTCATAAAAGTCCTACAATCTTAACTTTGACACCTTTAATTTATTATATTGGCAGTGCGCGTTTAATTTTACCATGCGGGTTGTAAGCTTGCACATCGTGAAAGGCCATAAGGCTCTAAGTCGCAATTAGACACTTTGATTATGATACAACTTTGTGTAGTAAACCTGAAAGTTATTTTCACACATTTTTGGAGAAAGGTATATTTCTATTTGAGACAAACAACATTGGTTATTATGAATCGACGAGACAATTTCTGCAAAAAAATATATTGATCGGTATCTAAAGGCTTGATATGGAATGAGCCCCATTTGGTATTTACTTGGTACAAAAGTAAAAACGCACTGTGTTTGGAAACGGGTGCGCTGACTGTCTGACTGGCGGTCCCAAACCATCAATCAAACAGCATAATAAAAAAACTGGTTAAAATGTATTGATATTGATTAATACAACTAAATCACTTTTATTACGTTATTACATTCAGCAATTTCTAATAGTCTTCCAATTTACTTCGGGGTATTCATCTGATAGAGTATAATGAAACTATTTTGAAAAAAGAGGAAAATTACTGAACAAATTGGTAATTCGGAGATGATCATATTTGCAGAGAGGTATGAATTTGAACAAAAATTGAGTGATAACGTATAATTTAAATAAGGTAGTTTAAAATTTGTAAGCCAAAATATATTAAATTTAAAGTTTACCTGACACATTTGATAAATCAACAACGCTCCTAACGAGTCAAGCGAACCAAGCATCATGTCATATTTCGTTTGAAAAATCAAGGATACAACAGGGGAAGCTCTTGTCATTCCACAGCTGAAGACCTTGGTCATGGCCGTTTGTCATGTTCCATCTATTTTGTTTTTTTTTATATTGAGTAAATATCAACAAAAGCGTCATCGTCATAATCATGATGATATGGTGTCATATCAACATTATCATTGTCATGGACATGAAAAGACATCAATGCCAATCCTCCTTTAAACAACAATAAACACAAAGCTAAACAGCCACAACCATGGATATTCAGTACGGACCCCAATATTAACAGACGTCAGTGGACGGCAGAAGTGTGCTAAAAACTATCCCACAACATATTCCTGGCGAATAAGGATGAAGGGGAGCCACCTGCTCAACATAAAAGATGGATGTGATACACAAAAGCCGCACCATCTTCATGGTAATGACCAAAGTTATTTGGATTTTCATTTTTCTCCTTCTTGACGGTCGTCATTATCATCATCATTCTTCATCATAATTCTTTTGTGCATTCTTTTTATGCAGCCCGTCTCCTCCTCCTCCTCTCTTCTGACCATAACAATATAACAACAATAGGGGCTTGTTTTCTGTCTAAATGGCGGAATTTAGGATCTGTGAGGGAATGTGCCATAAAAAGTAGAGCGCCCAAGGTAATAGTTGAAAATGGGTACACAACAAAGAATTTAAAAGATGTAGTTTATTTTCAGCTGAAAGTACGAGTAGTTATGGTTGCATCAATTGAGGCGGTTGCAAGTTGCACAAATAGTGCTGGCATTACTGCGGAGTGATTAAAGATTTACAGACCCAGTGTGCTCTTCTTTGTGGTTCTTATTTGAACAGGATAACAAGAATTGCCAACCTTACATATCGTGCTAAGAGAAAAGGGCATGAAAACTGTGTAAAATACCAAACATTTCGTAACAAATTTGTACGTTTCACTTATCTGCAAATTAGTGAAAATCTAACTGAAATAATTTATTGTAGAGCGGTAGCAGCGATGCTACTCACGCGAGAATAATTATAGCTACGATTAAATTTACTATACTGTAAAGCAATTTTAATAGCATTGCATCTTTTTAAACAACATTGAATTTCTGTTTGGCTTTATTCTTGTTTCGATGGCCGAACAAAACCTATACTACAGTTCAACAGAAATTTGGGGGGTGACGGGATTCATTACCTTCATCAAATGTGTGCACTAGATGAGCGCAGACAAATCCTGCAAACAAACAAAAAAAACGCTGGCTACTTCTCCATTTTTACAGACTGGTGAAATTTCGGTAATTATGTCAGATTTCTTACGATACAAATTAAAATTAAAAAAAAAAAACAATTGCAATAGACTTTGGGTTGCCGAAAACAAGAATATATTTAATTACTTCCTTCCATGGATATTATTCATTCGCATTCCATCCATCCCTGAACCATCTCTGGCCCAAAATATTTTACAAATTATGAAAAATATTTAAATAGATGTTGTCTCAGTTGCGCAAATATGCCACCGTATGTCCTTCCACTTATTCTACGATCTATTCTCTACTCATGCCTGACTATTTAATTTTAATCCACATGTTATTTATTTGTGAATGCTCTATTCTTGGTAAGGTCTTTTATTTGAAAAAACTAAGGGAAAATGCCCAATTCATGGATAATACATTTTCATCTTTGAAAACATCGGTCTTATATTTAAAAAGGACGTAAAGGAAAATGGACTGGCAGTGCTGACTTAACATAATTAATCTTATGGAATAATCCACCTCCGAAGTAAAAGTGTCAAATTTGGGGCGTAGTGTAATTTATATATATGTATGTACAAATATATATATATACATATGTATGTTATATATATATTCTTTTTCATTTCAATTGATATGTTGTTTGCTATGTAGAATTTCAATTCATGTGAATGAAATTTCATTTGGTTTGTTAAGAATTTCAAATGACGTAAGTCAAGTGTTCATTGATGAGCTTTGAATTTCAGCCGATGTATTTGAATGTCGTCTTTCAAATTACAAATGGACGGCCTGAATTTCAGTTTAAATTTTTTGTATTCCAATTGAAAATGGTGAAGAGGACGCATATGAACTAAAGCGCAAATATTATTATACGTATAAGTTTCCTAAAATTTATCAAATATTCCTGCATTTAAGAACTTTAACATAAAGACTTACTAGACTCTGGGATTTTTGTATCAATAAGTCATTTGATCCTTAACGGAGATATATCCTTATTCCATACGGTAATTTTTAGCGACTCATATACGAGTATTCGTCGACAATTCAAGAGTATATTTAAAACAACATCCTTTTAATCAGGTAAAAAATTGCAGCCTAAAGTACAAATGACGTATTGCTTAGGCTAATTTTTCTAATAACTACATCATTTAGTATTGCATACAACGATTTCTCCTAGCCAATATAAAAATATTTCTTTCATTTTCTTAAAGCAATCGTCATGATGCGCTACAAATATTCCAAACAATAACAAACAAATTTAATTATACATAGTGTACTCGTATATGTTTCATAAATCAAAATGAATTGAATTTCGCAATTTTCTACTATGCCCTGAAGCTAAAAAGTCGACAGTGAAATATAAAACTGATTGCAAGTTTTTGTTCCGTCGCTCACAATAGTCCGCTCTCTACTTCAGATGTTGTAAAACAAAAGAAAGCACTGCAAATTCCCCTCTTGTTTCTTCCTTGAGCCTCAGCGAAATAAATTGAATTTTATAGCATTTCAAATGTTGTTCGCATAATAGAAAGCGCACACATAAACACTTGCAGAAGTATTCCAATAAGCGTTTTGCTGCCTGTGTCAGAGAGCGGAGATTTAATGCTGAAATGCCGAAATTTCATTACATCGAGAAAGTTTACACGAGGAAAGAACAAATGTGAACCAATTGTTTGCACTATAAAGTACAATTTGTATTTATTAATTTATTTGTTTGCTGACAAATAAATAGCAAGTTTTTATGCTGCCTACATTTGGGCTGATATTAAATTACAATTAAAGTAAACTTTAGGGTGAACATCTTCCACGAGAAGCAATGAAAGCTAATACTTTGGATTGGTAGATTTGGACAAATATTTGGTGTCTCTTTTCGTGAGGGAAAAGAACAACCACATTTTATAAAGTTAAACATAAAGTTAGATGAAAAAGAAAAAAACTTTTTCTTTTTTCTCAGTTGAAAGTTTTGATCACAAAATAACTCCAGTCCTTAAGCATCATGATGCTTGTCATGTTTATAGATTCACGTAATTCATCGTAGCTTTAGGAACGTTTATAAAAATATTTAGCATTACATATAAGTGAAGAATTTATATGCTATAGCGTTCATACATTCCAATTTTTCAGAAAATTAGTTTTCGACTTGCACGAAATATCACCAGAAATATGACTCCCGATTATTCAATCAACGAATAATCGGTTTATTACGACAAACAAAGTTGCCGCAACATTCTGAATCCATTGCCATTTCAAACTAAATTGGGGTTTTCGAACAGAAATAAACGTATTTATAATGCATGTAAAGTATTAATTGTACGTGTTTTATGCGCGGCAAAAATCTTCCAAAATGTCGAAACAGTAGAAGAGTGGAGATTGCATATATATATTTCTAATTGTTTGTTTGTGACCGGGGCCAAAGTTTTTAGAATTGACGCAATGGTCGATACCATTCCATATCCATATCCATATTAATTATCATTTCTACCAAACAGGTGGAAAACATTTCTTTACAGAGAAATAGTTGGTGAACCAGTTCGTTTACGATTTGTGACTAGTCTATTCGACTATTCTGAAAGAGATTTTCAATTTTGAAAAAGTTTTAAAAAAAATGGTCCTTAATGGGTCACCAAATATTCTTAGGAAAACTTTGGTTTTTAAGTTATGTTTATGAAAATGGTCTTTAAGTCTCCTTTTGTTCTGGGAATATCGCGAAAATGCAATTCCATGTTAAGTATATACAGGGTAGCTAATAAATATTGCTACGTTGAGAAACTTAATGTAAATAAATTTTTTTAGATCATGCAAAATATATTTTTTTATTAATTTAAGAAATAATAAATTGTTATTAAATCTTTTTGAAAGCTCTTAAAAGTAAATGAATTTAAGTGATCTGAAGCATGTTTGTTATTCATTACTAGCTGGGATTTCAGCGGAAATTGTTTCAATTATCATTCAAATGCATTGATTCAAATTGTTCAAAATTATTAGTTTTGTTTTGTAAACCAACGAAATGAGGAGGCCACTTTAAGACACCATCAGTTAGAGATCTCAATACATCTGTGTAAACATATGACCATCCACATACGGTATGTAAAGATATGAGTTTTTCAAGTGGCTCCCACTTTTTTAAAGTTCGAATACATTAAATATTTAATTTATGTTAACCGTTGATTGAATTTGCGGCATAAAAATGGATTACTTGAAAACGATTACCAACAGATGTTTCAAACTACTTATCATTGTAGTCTAAAATAGCAACAATTTCGACTTGCTCTGTAAAAAACTAAAGCTTTTTTGGGATATTTTCTACGTCTACAGAAAAGTATTCTATTGTTAAGGATAGGAAATGTGATTCAATATTAAATAAATTGGACCTCTACAATTGAGAATTATGCGTGATTAACTGAATATGCTGAAGCATCTTTTTCGATTTATGAACTGGGGAATAGAAATGAGTATAAATGATGACATCTGAGCACATAAAATTATCATTAATTAAGACAACATTTTAACTTTGTCCTCGTCCAGTTCCTTCAAAACGATCTGAATTATAAAATAGAATGTACGAGATTATTGATGAGGAACAATGAAGACGAAACGCGTTTCTTTTCTATTTAATTATAATTACTTCATTAAAATATGTCTTGAATTTATATTCATATCTATCCACAGAAGCATCTTTTGATCTTTGAAACTCTTTCCACCTCCAGCATCATTCATTCGATCATTTGGAACTTTCCTATAAGAACTATATTTCGTCACATTATAAATACCTTAACGGCATATATATAATATTACCTATTAAGTGACTCCAACGCCCGGGATAGTGTTTGTAAAATTTCAAATTATTATGTTATCCTCCAATGCATCCTTATTATCTATAAGATTAACCTCGCCTCAATATTTTATAGTTAATAAAACATAATATTGTATAAAAAATATTACGAAGCGAAAAACAAACGTGAGTTTTTGATTCTTTTTTTATCTATAAAGTAAAGTAGAATACGTGCGAGTTTGTTGATTTCATTTTTCTTTTTCTTTATATAATATTAATAAATTATAAACAATGAACAGGTAGATAAAACAAAGTTTTTCAATTTGGTAATACTAGTACTGATAGTGTTCTAATATCCTAAGAAGTGCAACTGTGACAGACATGCTGGAAAATTTTGAAAACTGACTCGTGTTGTGAAGAACAAATCAGAGTAATGCAAATAGTTTAGACCGTGAAAGCGCAAGTTATTCTTTATTAGTTCCTTTACGTTGTTTTTAGTTTTGAAGCAATGACATTAACGTGATACACTGTGTTGTTTCGAATTCCGTAGGGTTTGGGCGAGTTACCTCTTAACAAAATGAAGCTTTTTTATTGAGTATATTTTGTCTTTAAGACTTGATGTTCTCATATTACAATGAAATATTTGAACGGCATTTTAAGGATAAAGATATGTGTTTAACTCCGTTTTTGAATTTATTAAAAATTGGTCAGCAATTATATAACCGTTTCGTCTTGTTGTAATTAAGAGTTGCGACTAAATAAAATACATGTAATTGAGCATTTGAAGGACGTAATAATGTTATTGTTCAAATTGGGAGATGTTACTGTTTAGCTACATCTTATCCTTTATACTGTATAAAAGGATACCTATTTAAATTACTCAATGGTATGTCTTGCACCATATCGTTCACAGTAAACGTTTTCTTGTTGGGTTTGTCTAAAAATAATGTTGCGTTCAAATATGAAAACATTATCCAGGCAACAAGTGCAATTTTGAGGAGAAATTTCACCATTCTACAAATATTATGTCAAAGTGAAATACATTTTACGAGTTGTGCACATTCATATCGATTCTATTTACACTACAGAAAAGCATATGTAGCTGTCATACAGTTTAATTTTGAAATATTTACATTTTTCTCAAATATTTACGGCTAAAAAAAGAACTCTAAAGTGCCACATAACAACATGTGTCACATTCATATAATTCAATGATCTGCCACAAATAGCCATTTCATATATGCTTTGGTAGTAATCTCACATGTAATTTGTGGCATCACGTAAGACGGCCATAATCAAATTGATATAGAATAAAACACTACAAAATATACACAATTTGAGCCGCCTTATGCGGACTAAGCCCCAACACAACCACGTATATGATATTGTTTATATTTCATTATAGTTTCTAAGTTTAATTATGATTGTGATTGTGAATGTGTTTGTATTGGCCCACTCATTTTCTGGTTGCCATCGTACATTATGTTTCCGTATTTATGAGTGAGAATCTTGGCACTTTTGAGTGTGTGTGTGTGTGTGTGTGTGGGATCTGATCATAATGTCTTAGTTTACTTTCACAATGTCGTAGGTCGTTGTACGTTTCTGCTGTATTGGCTTTCGCCTAAGGTGAAGTTCATTAAAATGCCTACGACTGTATAAGAAGGCCATTGAAAATATAGTGTGAGTTCAATACGAAAACGTGCGGGTGACAAAAAGAGGGGATGTGAGAGGCCGGTTGGAGCTTCTTGCTTTTGTTCTGTGAGAGAAATATGGAGGAATATTGTTCAAACATCAATTTTCATCAATAACACTAACCAACAAGGCTTTTGACTAAAGCAACCAAACATCCTTCCTAGGGCAATTTGGTGGGCTAAATTTTCGAATCTGTAATTGGTTTTTCTCTATCACGTCAAGCTTTCGAGATACCAAAAAAAATGTTTTTATTCGTTTTATACAGTTCGTTTTAAAGTGAGATGCAGTATACACTCGTACATGCATTTTAGGTTGATTCAGATTTGCATGGGGAAAATTTTCCTTTCCAAACGTTATCTCGTGTCCTAAATTGTGTGCTTTATGTTTTGTCCTTGGAATGAAGTAAACTCAAATTTCATCTGATCTCCATTTCATTTTGCTCATTTTGCACATAAGTTGTTTTGAAAAAAAAAAACTAATGATACCAAAATTCGCCCCGTTCTGTCCTCTATGCCGATTTGATACATTTCACGTCACTGTGCAATTCACTTCCATTAGATTTTCGTACACGCTCTGCTACTGTTTGTCCTGTTTCACCCAATTTGGCCTACTACTGCAATATTGAGCCGCTAGAACAACGTATTAATCCTTGTTCTATTTACAAAAACTGTGCAATTTCCTTCTGAAAGTTTTTCTCCGAACATATAACGTTACTAGCCGACCCGGCAAACGTTGCTTTGCCTTCAAATTTTATTTTTATTGGAAATGTTTCATTAGCAGGAGCAGAAATAATTGCTTTTTAATTTGTGGTTTGTATGGGAGGTACCACTCCCCATTGTCCAATCCCGCCCATATTTGCAGCAGCACTTAAGATATGTACACCAAATCGATGTACCAAATTTTGTTCAAATACCGTAAACAGGAGCAGAAATATTGGATATTTAATTTATGGTTTGTATGGGATGTACCACGCCCCATTGTCCAATCCCGCCCATATTCGCAGTAGCACTTAAGATATGTACACCAAACCTACGCACCAAATTTTGTTTAAATACCGTAAGCAGGAGCAGAAATAATTGATTTTTAATTTTTTGCTTGTATATGAGGTACCACGCCCCTTTGTCCAATTGGACCGAATTGTAAATCTAAACCATCCCGGACACCACCCAGACGCATATACAAAAATTTATGCAAAGCGGTCCAGCCGTTTAGGAGGAGTTCACTGACAACGCCCGTACAGTAGAATTATATATATAAAGATATAAGCGATTGTTTTGAAAAAATTGAAAAATAAATATCTGACTTTATTCACAGAACCACCGCTCATGTATTTTCATAAAGTTTTTGGGAAGCAAACTATTGGCAATAACCTCATAAGCAAAATAAAATATGAACTAGAAGGAAACTCGGGTCCTCTACTTTCCAAGAACGAAAGACGAAATTTAGACTAATTTATAATAAAGTGTTTCCCTTTTGCCTTACCCCATAACTTTTGATTTTCGCCTTAAATGTTGCCTATATTATTTTGTCAATACATAGAATATATGAATTGAATCTGCATCGAGAGTACATACTTTGAGATTTGGCAATTAATTTTTTGGATCAACCGAATCATATTCATATTCATATAGAAAAACATTTGTAATTTTCATAAATATTCTATCGAATATCAATAATTATGCACTAAAGAGCCTCTACAAAGTAATACGATTGTACACCATTAAAAACTGGATACCTAATGATGTTAGTTTGTGGATTCTGTTTAAATCAAATTACGTCTTGTTCTTGTTTCAAAACTACATATAGATGATTGGAATTGTTGGCGCGATTATGTTCATCTAAAATGGCAACGCATTGTCGATAATATTTTCATTTTCCAATATACATATATCTCCATTCCATCGGAAATTATTAATAAAACTATGTAATTATAAACCCTATATCTGAGCACAATTTTTTGTTTTGAAAGTCATATCAGTTTTTGTTGCTTTCTGAGATCTTCAAAAATGTCAACCGTTTCAAAGGCAACAGGTAGAAAATTAAACATTGGGCGACATAAATTTGACGCCTTCTAACTTCGATCCCAGTAAACAACAAAATTACCAACAGCATGACAGCTGTAAGGGAATACAACAATCCTATAGCAAATAACATTTTACAAGGATTTTACACCTCCTTAAAGCGATTAAATAGTATCAATTATTGATCATCGAAATTGTACTTTATAATGCAATTTATAATGATTTATAAATAAGAGTGGTTATTTGGCGACTTCCCGACTAATTCGTCAGTAGTCTAAATGGACATAGATTTCGGGGGAATAATCTGTTTTTAGTTGAAACTGAGTGCAAACAACTTCAAAGAAAATTCCACTGTGTGCTAAAGTTGAAGCTCGTCTAGCAAGTTAGGCTAAATTTTGCAAAAACCTTGATCACATTTTAAAAACAACAAAATTATCTTGGTAAATCCAAGACATATCTCAATCATATCTACTAATTTCACGTTGTATCATATGTAAATACTCGTACATACATATACGGAATAATCTCTAATATAAAGGGTGTTCCAATAAGAACGCAAGATTTAAATTTTAAATAACACACAGATATTTAAAAAAAAAATCGTGAAACTTTATTATATCGTAAAGTTTACAGAATGAGGTTATGTATGGAACAACACATCGGGCAGATGGCCGCCGCGGCTTTGCTGGCACACACGCGATCTTTTAATGAAATTTACAATGACCGTTTTGCATAAATGCTGCGGTATTTCATTAATGCAGCGTCCAATTTCGTCTTTTAAGACTTTAGTCGTCGTCGGCTTATTCGCGTAAACCATCGACTTCAAAAAACCCCAAAGAAAAAAGTCTAATGGTGCTAAATCGCGCGACCGGGAAATGACCGATGCAGCAATTGAATTGTTTCTCTGGCTGTATGGCATATGGCGCCGCCTTATTGAAACCACATGCCCTCCACATTAATTTCTTCAATTCTAGGCACGAAAAAACTGGTTATAATTTCACGATACCGAACACCATTGACTATTTGCACTTGACATGCCTCATTTTCATAAAAAAAAGGTCCAATGATTCCTCGAGTCCAAAATCCACACCACACAGTGACACGTTGAGGATGCATTTGTTTCTCGTGAATCACTCACTGACGAAGCCATCAAGATGGAAATGGACCTTGTCACTGAAGATGATTTTATTGGCAAAATCAGCATTTTCATGTTGTCTCTCCAATACCCAATTAACGAACTCCCTTCGCTGTCCATGGTCAGCTGGCTTCAGTTCCTAAGTCAATTGAACTTTGTATGCATGAAGATGCAAATCTTTAGACAAAATTCGCAGCATAGTGGATTTGGAGAAACCAATTTGCTGAGCTCGGTGTCGAATTGAAGTGGATGGAGTTTAAGCGACATCATCACGTACAGCTGCGACATTTTCGTTCGATCGACCTGGCCGAATGCGCGTTGTTGTCTTTACATCACTAACAGACCCAGTATTGGCAAATTTATCCATTAATCTCTTTACAGTTGACTCTTTTGAAGCATTATTGGGACCCCAGCAAACAATAACAATTGTTCAAATGTTAAACAATGAGACTTCGAATGGCGCCAAATTTAATTCTTGCGTTCTTGTTGGGACACCCTTTACTAATAATTGCACTGCAATATGGTTCTTGAGAACAGGAAAGATAATTTTTTACATTTTTTGTCTTCTCATACAGACAAATGAAGTAAAAAACAAAAGAGAAATTCTGCGCTTAAATTGTTCATTTAGTTAGTTAGTCAATATTTGATATAGCGAAATCCGTGTGCTGCTCCGTCAGTGATATTTAAGAAAGCCTAAGGATTACGGCTTCTAAATAAGGCATATTTATATTTTAAGGCATATTTATTTATATGTAGTCTCGTACTCTATGAACCTGTTACTGGAATCCCACTCCTTCGTTCGGTATGTATCAAGTGCCAATTGAAATGTGTTAAACTATGCAAACATCGTTCCATAGTCCAATCTTACTTTTGTCCATAGATCACTGTAAGATGTTATATTTGAAAGAAACTTTGTGCTTGATTCCAAGTCGAGCTTCAGAATCACTTTACAATATCCCATTGATGTAGTATTTCTAAACTTGTGATTTTTAAACACTTTTGGAGTTAAAAAGTATTTCCAGAGTCCTTATCCTCATACCTGCGTATACATTTGGAACTTAAATGATGTATTCTACTGATAAAGATGTTATCAGCCTGGGAATAAGGGTTCATATGCAAACAATTTAGGCCGGAAGACCTTTAAAATCTATCAGATTTCGTTATTGCTTTTTTATTTAGTTCCCCCTACATGTACGGAGATATTTAATTGTTGGTGTGCATTACTAAAACGTGCCGTACACATTTGTTTACTATCTTCACATCGGTTAGTAATAATCGTATTAAATTTAATTAGCTAGTAAGAAATTACATGGAATTATGAGAATTTATTTATCTCTTCCAAAGTTGTTGCCACTTTTAACCTAACATTTCCGTTGTTGTTTTCTTAAATGACTTGTAACTTGTTCACACTTTTCTATTTTCCGTTTAATTTTATCAAGTCCAGATTTCTATAGAGATCTTTCGACATTCCAATCACACCAAATTTTTTTTTAATTTTTCGAGTGTTCCCCACCTTCTTCTCGTTAAGCTGCGGAACCCTCATCAATATTAACGCCAAGTCGATATTAAAAGTTTGTCACTTTTTCAGCTACATTGGCAGTTTTCACCCAACTCTTTTCCCACTTTTTTCCACAATTTATTCAATATTTCTCGTAGGCCACAAAGACAATTACAATTGACAGTTTGCTACCCATATCAGCAAAAAATTCTATGAAGTTTTATTAGCCAACACCGGGAACAGGAAGTGAGATATCGCTATACTGAAACGGCGTTAATAGGAAGGAGAGCACTGTGTTCTTTCTCACTCTCTTTAAATTGTTCAGTTTTAATTTCGGTACTATGTAATAAAAATTAGTAGCAAAAACGAGCCTCTATATATAATAAACTAATAAATAAATAAGAAAATAAGATAAAAAGAAATAAAGAAAAAGAAGAAAATAAAAAGTGAATAAGGAAATTCATTGCATCATATTTCTTTTGGTTGGCCTTCAAACTTATTTATTTAAACGAACAAAGAGTCGTAGATTAGCTTGAATATTGAATATTAGACAAAACATATTCGAAACTGGAATTATAGTCAATGTATTTTCCCTCCTTCATTATAAAACAGAAGGCAATTTTCTACTAAGAAAAGATTTTGAAATTCATTTGAAATTGATTTTTTCTCCCTATCACAATTCGAATTCGAACAATTTTGAAAATGGATGTTTTGTTTTCACCTCTTTCCATTTTCAATATGCTCATTGTTCTAATGTAGGTAAAGCCACTTTACAGAATAATTTTCAAAATCAAATTTTTGGCTAATCTGTCTCTTGCTCTTGAATAACCGTCCTCTCATTTTTGTATTTTTGAAAACAACCAAAATTCGAACTGTTTTATCTGGAGAATAAGTTGGAGGTCCAACTTCTTCAATATCTGGCACATCGTTGTGCTGTTAGTAGTTAAGGTTTTCGCAACAAACTACGAACTGATATTATTCCGTTTTTTCCTGGTTTTTATCGTTTTGCTCTGACAGATGTATTCCTCCCCTTGACATTGTATAACAGAGCTTAATCACATGCTAATTTTTTTCATTTTTTTATCCTTCAGATAAAGG
Source organism: Philornis downsi (assembly GCA_019455685.1). Classification (NCBI taxonomy): domain Eukaryota; kingdom Metazoa; phylum Arthropoda; class Insecta; order Diptera; family Muscidae; genus Philornis; species Philornis downsi. Next base: position 993,524 of record JAHXMU010000066.1, read on the forward strand.
TAACCGTCTAGAATCTGTTTTTTCATAAAAACTTCTTCGTATTGAACGAAATTTTATATTTGGCTTCAAAGAAATGATCATTAATTGGATTAAGGATATATACCTATAAAAAGCTCAACTTGATCATATTTATGAATATCGTTTTGAAAAGTAATAAACGTAGTTCCGTCATTTTTGTTTGTTTTTAACTTTTTATAGCGACCAATTTCATAATTTCGAATGAAACCTTCATCGGTTTGTATGGAATTCTCGTAATGTTGTGAATTATTTCATCGAATTCGAATTAATAAATCTATTTTATTAATAAGAATTTAATGTTAACATTAAGTTTTGCTAAACACACACCAATACAAATAAGGAATACAATTTATGAAAGTTTAATGACGATTTTCATAAATTTGTATGATTTGTTTCTTAATTGTTCCAAACTTTATCATATTGATTTATGTCTCATACGTCGTCTGACTTACGGTTTTAATTTTTATATTTAATTAACCCTTGCAAAGGGAGTTGATAAATGCTGATCCTGCCCAGTTTTCCTAACGAGTTTTCTCATAACCTCAGAGAAATTTTATATATTCTTGTTCCAATATTTTTGACTACTTAACTTAGCTATAAATAGCTATTTGCTATTTGCGGCTTATACCACTGTTTCCTCGACGACATTATCTGTTCTGCCCTCAATTTCTTATCATGGAAAAAGGTCTAAAATCAGAAAAAAATGTATGCCCAAAAAATGGTTTAAAATCAATTTTCATTTTTATCACCTAAACTAATATTAGCCAAAATACTTGTACATCTGGCAAAAGATAACTCTTGGTTAGTATTATGATCACAGATCTTCATGCTAAGTTGTAGGAAAAACGATCTAACATAATAAATGGAATCAACTATACTCACAATTAGTTTACCTCGCTTTTGAGGCAGCCATTAAAAATGCGTGCTCGATTCTTTTTTCTTCTTTTCACATAAAATTGAACTAACCGTTACGGATTTGTATTTATTTGGAAATTTTCTAATAAGCTTAAAAAATATGCATACACATTTCATTTGAAGCAACCAACAGCAGGAACGAGAAACATAAAAAACCAAAAACTAACTATTGTATTTCAAGGAATCTCTCGAAAGTATGCTTCATTTCAATGTTGCCTCATTGTATGCTATTGAAAAAATGTTGAGCTGCTGCTATAGAAATTACATTATTTGCAATTGGTTGAATGAGCCTTGTATGAATGCAAATGTTTGGGTATGTGAGTGGGAGAGTTCCTGCCAACGTTTGTACATTTACTACGATGTAACCTCCATTTGTGTGTTATGTAACTGTTAAAATTCCATTTGTATACAAATCGTACACACGCTAATACCTAAAACTGCACAAGTATACACAATGTGCTTGTGGATATTTCATTCTTTGCGAAGATTGTCATATAGAAATATTGTTGAATGTACGACATGAAACATGTGGAACACAATGAATCCTTAAAGGCACTTGCAACTATATTATAATACTATAACCACCCCTGGGGATTTTGGGTTTTGGACCCTGCCTGTTGTGTAGGATAACAGCTGCACACGTAAGGCATATGTAGATGACAAGTAGACAACGGAATTATCATTTGCTAAATATTTTACATATTTCAACATTATATTTCCTAAAGTAATAATGGTAACAATTTTATTTTAATTATAGACTAACTGCAAAGGAAAATGTTGGCAACATTTAAAGTCCCACCGTTTCACTCAGTTTCAGTTTTTTTCTCATTCCCAAAATCCCCATTGTTTGTAGTTACGATTTCTTAGTGAGCAGCTCAATGATTTCGTCCATTGCCAACACACACATACTGTCGCACTTCCTTAAATATGCAACATTTGTTAAGACATTTATGTGTGTGTTTTTATTCGAGGGTACGTGGATATGTTGCTATTGTTTAGTATACCTTTTGGCATATTTTATAAAAGTAAAATTTTGCAGTCTTTTTTTGTTTTTCTCCACTTTATGCAAAAGTGCTTCTTCCGAACAGTTGTTTGGTAAAGTGTTTCAAAGGAAATGCTAAGGAAAAAATAAAACGAGTACGACCGGTAACATATTTTTTCTTTAAAAAATGAGAATAATGGTTGTTATTTCAAACATTTAGGTAAGGTAACACGTTTCAATATCTGTACTTTTCTTTTCTTATGCTTTATGTCCACTTTTCTTTGTATAATGTTAAGTCAAAAACTTGTTGGAATTTTTATTAAACATTTGTCTTCTTTTTTGTTTCTCTTTGCAGGTATGTTTTCTTGTCTTTGCATCTGCAGCTGATTATAATTACAAATAAACAAGTATGAATTGAATAATTTGAACTGATTGATTTATATCACATATTGAAACTTGGCAACATGTCTAATTTCAAATATCTGAAAACCAGCTACCAACTCTTACCTGGATCTATTTCTAACGTAAAATATAACTGCTTGAAATATAACTTCTTGACAAATAATTAAGATTTTCTCTTAATTAGTATCAAAAAGAATTATTATTTCGGTGCGGATATAGTTTCATCCAGACGTATGAAGCAGAACCATATTCGTTTGCAGATTCAGTTGGGATCCATACACTTTATTTTGTTTTCAGTTTTAATTCAGTTTGACAAAGTTGGGAAAAAGTCGTATTCGATTTGACATAGAAGGACTGAAATACAACAGTGTGAAGTTTATTTTCAATCATGAATTTGGCTTACAAATATGATGTCGAACCAAAGAGCTGTACTGATTCAAATCTTCCTTAATTCTAGCCTTAATTGTTAGCTGCAGAAGCCAAAAGAGATTTCAGCCATTGTCTAAGAAGCGCATGTACTTTCCAGCTCTAGTTAACCACTGAATATTGAAATAAATAACCATTATTTGCGCTAACAGCAAAAATTAGCCATAATTTTTTAAATATTTCCCAAGTTTCGATAAATCTTTGGCAAAGTCAATACAATTTTATGGCATAAAATCTATACTGCAATACTCTTGGATGAATTTCAAATGTAATTAGTCAGCAACTCAAAATATACATCTACATATATATTACGAAAAATTCCATTGGTTCAAATGACTTTTTAATTTTTTTTCTACATAATATTTAAAGCTCATCTAAATAAACACATACTGCATTAAGGATTATTGCAGACAAACAAAATACATTTCGAAATATATATTAGAGTATTTAAAGGAAGTGAAGACTATTAATTAACATCATTCTTATCTGTGTGCATTAACTTTTTGATTTCTTTGAAAGTTTCTTGATCATTTCTATTTCATGCAATGATTTCTTTACAAATTCGGTAGCAAAATAATACAAGAAATTGAAAAATAATTTTGTTTCATTCATTTGGAACGTCATTACAAACCGTTAATTATTTATAATGATTCAATTTAATGAGTAAAAAACAACATATGGTGTAATTTATTATGTGAACCAAAAACAACAAAAAAGACACAATCTAATTTAGTTTCGTCAGAATGCTGACAAATATGTCAACACTTTTCGAGACAATTTTTCTCTTTTTCCTTTCCCGTGTATCTCTCTCACTTCCAGCACCTCTTTTGACTGTCTGCCCCCTTCTAGCAAAGTCAGAATGTTTGTGTTCGCAAACATATTTTCAACACAAATGTCAAACTTAGATCGATGATGGGCATGGGAAATATCTGCTATTCAAGCGGTTATGAAAGTGTCCGAATGCTGCGATGTCGTCGTGCCTAATTTCATATGAGATAGCTTAACGTCCCAAAGAAATAATTAAATAATATGTTGTTGTGCAAATATTTTCTTGGCAATAAATTAATAGGGAGGGAATTCAAATTTAAAGCTTCATAGCAATCTACTGGCAACAACAAGTGAGAAAAAAATAATAATTTATTGTGATAAATAGAATTTGTCGTGAGAGATTCATCTAGATATTGGGCGTAGAAACATATCTGTTTTACCATTTAATGGCATCTTATTATCAATTTTATGAAAAGCGCAGAAATCAAATTAGATTCGTAATTAAAAATATAAGCAAGGGGGAGGGAAACACACACAAGTTATTTCATGTCATGCCGGATGTACGTTTTGTCGACTTTTTCCACTTTCATTTTAATTTCTCTGTGGCAAATAATCGCTTTTGCAAAATGTGTAAGAAGTAACTAAGTTGATCAGACCATTTGTCCAGACAGATCTATACATACCCACATGTCAGTGCCGCAAATAATAATAAAATAAGAAATACTTTGCGTAATCATTCACTTGTTCTGAGTATAACAAATATATCATATAAATTCCTTTGCCCATTCACTATTTTCTCTCTTCCTAATCTGTGTGTTATAAACGGTAAGAGCCTTGTTTCGAACCTGACAATGCTGGTTCGAATAAACAAATAAATGCTTAAAATGTTGAGATTCTTTTGCCTGTGTTTCTCAGTCGGTCTAATGATTTGAATGTAAAAAACAATTTCGGGTTGCTTTTAAACGAACTGGGCCTAAGACGCATCGGTGTTAGCATGATATTTAGGTTCCCCAACTAGTCGCCTTCTCATTTTAGTTACCATCAAACGGATGTCTGATGGCATTACCAGGGAATACTTGCCCGAGGGTCGGAAGTCGGGAGCTGCTTGGAAAATTCTGCAGAGGGATCTGGTTACTCCCAAGTGAATAACAATCAGAGGGCCCAAAATTAGCAATTTCCCCATTCCATTCAAAGTTATTGGTTTCAATGAACAAAGAGTCTATTCGTTTGGAACGTTGTGTGAACGTTGACAACTATGATTTTGAAGTGGTGGAAGAATTCATATACCTCGGTTCCGCTGTAAACAAAACGAATGATGTCAGCTTGGAGATAAAGAGGAGAGTATTGCTTGCTAACAGATGTTACTGCGGGCTAAGCAAGCGATTTAATGATAAACCCCTCTCTCGACAAACTTAAAACTTATGACCTAAGCAAAGTCAGTGTGCAGTAGTGGAAATAAAGGAATTTTTCTTTTTTGCCTAAATTATCTTCAATTTTTAATAAAAGTCGGTAGTTTAAAAAAAAAAAAACAAAATTGCGATTAAAAATTAATTTTATGTGCCAAAATTAAAAATATTTTCCAGTTTTGCAATTGATATTTTCAAGCATTATATTCTAGCGATTTGCGTAGCAATATGAATCATTTCTGCAATAGATTTCGTTCCTATATATTTACCGCAGTGTTTTTATGCCATAATGTTGTGTTTTATGCAAACTAATTATTACCTTGCACCGGTCTTAAACAACTCTGCGATTTTTCATGCGGTTTTTGCGACAGTTGCCATCCATGAAGTGTGAAATATGTTGTTACTGTAGTCAGGAACATCATCATTTTGTTGTATTATATTATAGTTAAGTCAATTTGCTGGAGTAGGCTCTGCACAATCTCGAGTGTAAATTAGCTGCAAATAGGTCTGTGTTATGGTTTGTGACTATCGAAAGACAAGCTGCTTACCAAATTCATGCCTCAACATATCCATTGTTTCACGAGCAGTGTGGCATGTTGCATCGTCCTGATGAAACCACATGTCAACCAAGTTCAACTCAGCCAACTGGAGCAAAAAAAAAAAAAAAAATCGCGTATCATGGATCGATATTGTTCGCCGTTGATGGTAACGTTTATTCCATGGTCGTCTTTGAAGAAAAATGAACCGATGATGCCACCAACCCATAAACCACACCAGACTATCGTTTTTTCGGGATGCTTCGGTAATTCATGTATGGCAGATTCGACAGTTTTGCTTGTTTACGTATCCGAATTGTTGATTCAGCAGGTCGATTCTGATGACCATAAAATGATCGTATCAAACGATGCACATTTGTCACATAGCACAAATTTTAGTAATAAATTTCAATGATTTGCATCGTTGCTCGTTTGTTAGTCTTTCCATGATGAAATGACAGAGTATACTATACACTTTTCACTTTGACAGATGACGTTTGGAAGCCATTACTAACCAGTGCTGCCAACCTGAAAAACTTAAATCTTAAAAAAATCACCCTATATAATTAATAATTTGGCAGCAATAATGTTGTTGAGTATATAATAAGTAGTTCATTTTTTAGATCCTGTGATTGATACTTAACTATTAAAAATTATTTATGTTTATCAGTCTCAGAAATGTAGCGACAAATTTTTTGATTTTTATTTTTATTATTTTTTTATTTTTTTTTTTTTTTTTGTGATGAAATTTTAAACAATAATCCCCTCAACTCGATTTTAATATAGATATATACCAAAATTCTCGTAGCGTTGAATTATAATCTACTTTCCAAAATTATGATTGCGATAGTACTCATAATTTGAAAACAGTACCTAAAATTGATACGTGCATAGATCAGGTATTTAATAACTATCCGAATAGAATTTTTGTAGATTGTTTTAAATGCAAGCTATCAGACCATACTTTAATATGTTGCAAGTTTAAAAGTGATTGCAAAAATTTCTAGAAAAATTATATTGAGATCACTTAAACATGCAACGATTTTGCTACTGCTAAAGAATTTTTACAAAATAATTTGCCTGTTAATTATGAATTTCTTCATGTATTAATTCTAACTAAGCAATTACTACGTTGTATAGAAATGATAGTTGAAAAATAACCGTTACATAAACTAGTAGAGAACAGTTACAGTTTAAGCTTACGTCCTTTAACAAAAATCTTCAAAAACTTATGGATTTGAAGGCAAAGGAATGAGAAAATCGAGGGATAAGAATAAAACTGAAGATACATAAAAGAGAATCAATAATCGAGAAAACTATTGTGATGGCAGTTTATAGAGAAAAAACGCGGAATTTTATAAATAACGCAATTTATCAAATCAAAGATGATTGTCCAAAACTAAAGGCCATGATATCATATTGCAGAAACTGTTTTATTCTGGAGTTGAAGAACGGGAACTTCTTTCGTTTAAAACTTATTTGTTCCATAGAAATCAGTATGTGAAAGCAAATGCTTTCAAAAATTTCATTGAGTGTCCTTTTTTATTTGATTTGTCTGGCCAAATGTTTGTGTTTGCTGCTGACGTGTGTTTATTTTACTCTTATAAAAATGATTTAGTGTTATGGAATCGCATTAAAAGGGATATCTCACTCATTGTTGAATTTGTAAATATAAACCGATTATGCCTGAATCCTCACAAGACAAAACTTATCAATTTTCGGCCACAGTCTGTAAATTTGAACAAGAATTTGAATGTTTACGTTAATGGGAAACCCATATAAGAATGTCATAATGTGCAGTATCTGGGTGTTATTCTTCCAAACAGTTTATCATGGGACATGCGTATACTCGTACAGAGCGTAAAGAAGAAAATAGATTTGGCAATAGGTATTCTCTAAGGAATGAAAGACATATAAATAAAAATACGAAGCTGCCTATACAGGGTGGCGTACGAATTTCAATACAATAAGAAATTCATATAAATTTTTTTAATCAATGTACTTTATTTATTTATTTTTTTTATTGTATAGAAAATTCAATTTT
>JAHXMU010000066.1:1007496-1037981 GCA_019455685.1 Philornis downsi
AGAATATTGTTAACTTTCATCTTTTTTTAACAATACAAAGTTACAAAATAATAAAACAACTTTCATATAGAATTCCATAAATCAACTTTGGATTAATCAACTTTTGGTGGGAAAATGTTCAAAGATCGAAATGGATATTCGTGTTGCATTAAATTCAAAAATTTGACTTTTATGTGCTTCGTATTTACGAAATCTATAAAAGATAACTTTTTTCTTTAAATTAAAAGAGGTTTGCAATATTGGCAACATACAGAAATCATATGAAGTATTGTCTAGAGTTGCAATACATCGATTTCCACCACTCAACACTAAACGGATGGCATCTGATATTTTTTATTCGCCCAAATTGAAATCTAGCTTGTTGCTCCTCCACTCTCATTGAATACTTATATTGGAAAGTTTGGTTTTATTGGCAAGAAAAATTTAAAATTTGTTTAAACAATGTATATCCTTAAAATGCGTGTGATTGTAATAACTTATATATGTTTATACCTTGTCGACAAAGTTAAGAAATGTCAATGAAAACAAAAATTTCATGTTTTTTCAATCTCCAATATTTATAATTCAATCTGTTTAAAATTCGTAAAGCCAACATTTCTATATTTTGAAGAGTTTAAAAGTCAACTTTTCATATATTTAAGAAAGCCGAAAGCTCGACTTTTTATTGAGAGAATCGAAGTGTCGAGTTTTCACATATTTCAGACTCTTGAAAATTCGACTTTTTTTCGAAAGTTATACTTTTTTTCTTTTGATTTACTATGAATTTACATTGATCATCTGTTTTAAATTTCAGTTGATGATTTTTTAATTTCGGCTGAATTGAGTGAGTTGAAGAGTCGAGTTTTCACATATTTCAGAAACTTGGAATTTCGACTTTTATTCGAAAGTGCTTTTCATTCGATGTGCTTTGAATTTAAATTGATCTGTTTTGAATGTCAGTTGATGGGTTTTGAATTTCAGCTAATGTATTTTGAATCTTAATTTATGCGTTTTAAATTTCAAATAGAATTTTTGAATTTCAATCACAAATTGTGTAGTCACCATAAACTTTTAGGTTCGTCCAAAATTTGTCATCCAAAGTTTTACTTTTTTTCATTTGATGTGCTTTGAATTTAAATTGATATGTTTTGAATTTCCGTTGATGATTTTTGAATTTCAGCTGATGTGTTTTAAATCTTAATTGATGTGTTTCAAATTTCAAATAGCATTTTTAAATATTAATCGGAAATTGTGTTGCCGTCATAAACTTTTAGGCTCCAATTCGTTCAAAATTTGCCATCCAAAGCTAATGGTGGTTTATTTTCTAAAAAAAAAGTCTTACCTTATCAGAGTACGGTGCCCTCTGGCAGAAAGAGAAGAAAAGAATGTAAATAAATTGGCATTTTACTATTTTCATAGAAAACCATAAAAAATCGTATTAACAAAAATGAAGGCTTTGCATTCGATTGCCCTAAGAAACAAGATGTCAATCTAGCTGCTTTGTGTTTTCTATCTTTAGGAGAAGCGAAATGGATGAACCAATTTTTTTTCAACTTTTTCACACACATTTTCCTTTAACCAATAACATATATGCAGATGAGAGTTTTTTCTTTAAAAAATGTAAAACAACATCAGTTAAGATTTTCCTGTCAAAATGTCAGATTGAAAGTTTTGGATATAAACTGCCGCTATATAGTAATGAATAATATACAAATATTTACACGCTGTGGGATTAGTACGTAAGAAAAGGAGCACTGATATACAATTTAGATCTACACCCGAACGTGTTTCAAGCAAAGCAAATCAAACGAAAAACGTTTGCTGTCATATCTAGGGTGTCTGGTTTCTTTTTCAAATAAGTTAAATTTCAAGCACTATGCCTACCAACTTATGATTCTCGTAACACCTCAATTTGATAAAAAAAATATTCACATTTTTATTGAAATTTTAGTTAAAACCAATAACTATGCCATAGAAATGATTTTCTTTTCTTAATGTTCATAAATAAAAGCCATAAACTGGTTTAAAAAAAAAACGCTCTGCTGTGATTGAAACAATTTTAGAAGAACACTTTCAATGGGTTCCTTTATGAGAGTGTTCCAAAAATTTATAAATAAGTAGTAAATATTAAAAAATGTTCCTTTATGAAAGACAGCAACACTAGAGCGGAATACTTAAATATGTGGTAAGTTAGGTTTATTTATTTATTATATTTGTCTATTTATTTATTTGGCTTATAATCTAAAGCTTTCCGGGCAATTATAAATAAAGTACACTATACAACAATTCATCTATTAGATTTAATCTGCTCAATAATATAAATTTAAAAGAAAACACGTAATAAGAATTAAATATAAAGTTTATAAAAATATAATATAATTTAAAGATGATACGATTGTTAAAGACAAAAAAATCTGAAAAAGACTAGAAACTTAGAAGTTAATCGGTATATAATCTGGAAATATAAGATAATCGGTATATGATAAAGGCTGCTGACAATTTAATTGAAAACAAAATTTTACTGGAAAGTCTGAAAGCGTTGCAGAATGAGTCTTTTGTAAGAATCAGGACATAATTTAAAACATTTTAAATGGCTTGGTAGTAAATTGTAAATTCGTGCTACTCTTACTACAAAAGCACGACCCATGAATGTGATTTTTTGAGGAATAAGAACCCGCTTATTAAGATTGGAATGTAAAAAATTAAACGAATTAAAAAGAAATTGAGGACTACACAGACGAACAACTTTATAAAATAACAACAAAGATCTCAAATCGATATAATTTTTAAAACTGCAGTCCAAGAAACGCTTAACATACAGTGTTATATGAACACGACTACTCAGTGAATACAAACATCTCATAACTCCATTAAACGCCATCTGAATTTTGCTCATATTTTGTTTATTAGTGCCACTACATAGCTCTAAACAATATAGAATGCTAGGCACAATATAAGCAAGAACCATTTTCTCCTTAATCGATATAGGCAACACAAAATCAGTGTTATAAGAACTTCGAAATGAATAATTTAAACGCCGGACTATTTTATTCACATGCTAGCTAAAGCTTAGTTTGTTACCTAAAACTGCTCCCAAAATTTAACAAATGGCGTATGAATTATATAGTGAATGAAATTAGTCATATTTGTAAATAAGACTTAATGTGAAAATTTTCATTGCTCCTTAAAAGCCGTTACTGCTATTACCCTGAGACGAAACCATTTCTTTAATTTAAATATAAAACCTTTTCAAAAGTTGTCAAAGCATCAGCCATGAGGATACATATTATTCCTTGCAAGATGGTACGGCCGAAAGTTTTGTATTTTCAACCTTAACCTGGAATTGAATGATATCGTCACACCTCTTATAGGAGTGCATTCTTATGTATTCTCTTATCCTTTTTCCCCATGCAAATTAACATATTTCGGCATTAACCAATATTTGTCCCACATTTGCTTAATGTTGAACTACAAAAATTAAATGTTTATTAATTTATTTATACTATACGAATTTAGTAATTTGGGAGATTCTTTCCTTTTCAATTAAGGGCAGAAGTCCGTCTTCTTTTCCCTGGATTAGCGATCTTTTCTTTCTAGAAAGTTTTCATTTGGATATTTTCTGGCGTTTTTCTATAATTTCCATAAGAAATTCGAAATTTTATTTCAGTAAAAAAATATTTCTTTTTATTTATATGTGTTTTGTTTCGATTTATGAATATGTCTCTAACAACGTTCCGTTTAACCTAATGATTTTCTTGATACACCTTTTTCGAACAGTATTCCATAAGAGAAATGTCTGTTTAAAAACTGCATACCCAAATTTGCTCATTCGATTATTCTACATTCATTTGATTTGAGTATCGAGATTTATAATGTGGAAATGAAATGATTATAGATGGTTTTATGTTGAGCATCCTGTATTTCACAGTTGTAAAATTTCAAATAATTTTATTCTAAATGCATTCACATTTTGATTATGCCATTCTGGTTTATTTCCGCAATAAAAGAATTTTAAAAATACTTTCTTACATTAAAAGGGATTATTTCACATTTTTATTGCTTTTCAGAAACTGGAAATAATTATGTCGTCGTAATCCTACGCTAGAGAGAAAGAGAGAGAGAGTACAACACATTTTTATGATTTGTACATGACAGCTCAAGTCTGAATTTGAATTTCTTTTGCTTTCTGACGCCACCTGCCCTTAAAATCAACTTAAAGAATTCATCAATAAAATAATATGCAAACTTTCTGTCATAGGAACCGTTTTCTTTCCCCTGCATAACTTTATATACCGTTTCACTCATTTCATTTAACAAATCCGATTTTGTATATTCGATTAATATTAGCTCTTCATCTTCATACTGACCTATTAAAGGGAAATTAATTTAAAATTTGTTTATTTCACAGCAGAATTCCTAAAATATATACGTTTGATTGTGTATTAACTTTTGTTAATTTAAAGACAAAACAAATGAAAAGGCGTGCATTTATTCGAATTCGAATGTCTTTATATATCTCTGCAAATCTTGAGCATTAAGTTGAAATGTATTTATTATTTTCGGTTTCTTTCATTTCACTTAGAGCAACGCTCACATAAGCAAATTCTTGTAAAATGAATCATCTTTCAGCTGCATCACATGCCGCTATGAATCTGTATTCGTCCATTCGTTTATCAAACGCCCGAAAAACACGCTCACAAAAGAAAAATGTCTTCGCAGAGAAACGTCATAATGTCGCTAGGACAGTAAATGTGGATTGCTCAAGAGCATTTTGCTGGCAGACTTACATTTCGCATTGTCCGAGATACGCGCGAAAATGTCCATGGTTATGATTAGCCTCCCCTACACGCCCCCAAATAAGCGCTAGAATGAATAAAAGGCAAAATTTCCTCGATGGGAATACAACATTAAATTGTTCTGCATGTTTGTGCGGGTGTTTGGATTTGTAATAGAAGAAGAAACGCCATAAATTTGTGTCAGTCGATTTTTTTTCGCAATAATAATAAACAAAAAATGAGAGAAAAACGTGTCGTCTTTTTTCTTGTTTCACTCCACTTTTACTTGCGCTGTGTGAAAGGGAGTCATTGACAAAGCATATCGAATTAATAATATATATTAAAGATTTATATGAATTTATTTTATCACCATTAGAGTGAGATTTGTGTTTAATCCATTTCTCCTTTCAATGAAACCGTAATATATTTCGTCGTTTCATTTTTGTTCTGGAGCGGCAAATTATTAGAAGGTGTATTTTTCGTACGAGTATATTTAAGCAATAATGTAAGATTGTGAAGAAAGTATTTGCTTTTCCTTTTATGATAGCGCGATATCAAAGTCAATAAATTTTGACTCTTTAAATCGATGCTGGGAAATATACTTTTGAGGGTGAGGGAAATAAAAGAGTTTCGATTCGAGTTCAAAAACTTAAATAGTTTTATTGAATATTCTCAGTAGTGACTTAACAGACGATGTTGTCGTGAAGATGGTTCAGGGAAAAAAGAGGACGAGGCCAAGTTGTTAGCAACCACGAAGACTATCGTCTTTTTGTTTTAGAAAAAATTACAGTTTAACTTTGAAATTACTATTTAGAATAGTTGCCAGCTGGTTAAGTGATTTAACTATTATACACTTGTACAAGTAATAGCTACCAAATACATAAAATTCAATAAATTCATTTCTGTTATACAAATTTAAATTAGAAATTCATTCGCTTAAAAATATAAAAAGATACGAAAAGAAATATATGTACATATTAATTCAGTAAATAACGAAACCGCGTTAAACAATTGCTTATAATCAATTTTAATTAATGTGCACAGCAATTTGTTACTCAAATTAGCCACTGCACCACAAAGCTACCCAGCAAAAGAAGTGCATTCGCGGAAGCTGAAATTCACCGCAATTTTGTGAAGCAAAGTGGTGAAAATTTGACAATCCCCAGTGAATTTACTATAGGTTTGTCATAGGAAGGAAACGTTTTTATAGCGTGTCTTCTTCACATTTTGATGAGAGTTATTTTGGCCATGAAAAAGTAATAATTTTGTGGAATTAGTGACTTGACCAAAGAAATTTTTTTTCTTTTTTTTTTTTGGGTCAGAGTTTTCAGACCGAAATGTGTGTGTTTCTACAGGGTAGCGCAATAGAACGTGCATATTTAAAAAATATATTAAAAAATAAATACAAAAGGTATGATTAAAATAAATCTAAGGCATTGTAGAGAAATAAATGGAGTTTATTTTTTAAAAATAACATCATCTAAATGGTGACCCTCTCTACGACGGCACTCCTCTAACCGCAAACGAAAATTATTGAATACTGGTGTAATGGCTGCCATTTCGCCACGGATTTTCTCCTTGAGCTGAACGATGTTTCTTGGATTATTACTGTAGACTTTGTGTTTGAGGTATCCCCACGAAAAAAAGTCAAGAGGCGTCAAGTCTGGACTACGTGGGGGCCATGGGATATCACCTCTTTTCGAAATCAGTCTGCCAGGGAACATCTGCTTCACCACCGCCATGGAGTCATTTGATGTGTGACAGGTGGCTCCATCTTGTTGGAACCAAGTTCTGGAATTCACTATTCTTGAACTTTCAATTTCTGGAGCCAAAAATCCGTCCAACATCTCAACATAGCGTTCCGTATTAACCGTGACGTTTTGGCCCCGCGCATTTTAGAAGAAAAAAGGACCAATTATTCCTCTGCCAGAGATTGCTGCCCATACTGTCACTTTAGGACTATGCAATGGTTTCTGGTGTTTGATTTTGGGATTTTCACTGTTCCAGTAACGACAATTTTGACGGTTTACGAACCCATTCATAAGGAAATGAGCCTCGTCAAAGAAAAGGATATTGTCAAAATTGGAAAATCGATTAAGCATTTCATTAGCAAATGCGAGCCTTGCTATGAAGTGAGACTCTTTCAATTGTTGTGTTAATTGCAGCTTATATGGATGCAGTTTAAGATCCAATGTTAAAATTCGTTGCAAACTTCGTCGCAATAATTGTAAGACAGACGATCTCTTGCGAGTCGACATTTGTGGATTTCCTCGTACTGACTCCATAACTCTCTCAACATTGTCTTCCGTCCTAGATGTTCTTGGGCGACCATTTGCTTGTGGTTTAAATGTTGAACCGGTCCCCTCAAAACGCTTTACCCATATTTTAATTAAATTAGCACTCGGAGCTTCACTAATTCGCCGTAGTCCATATTCAGCACAATATAGTCGCCTAGTAGCAATATATGAACGAGAGTTCTCGTAAAACGCGCGCACGCAAAGTGCACGACGCTTCCCGTCGAAGTGATTCATAGCGACTAAAACTCCATGAGCTCGCCAACCCAACGATATAGGCGCCCCCCGCCCGCACCTTTTCTACCCCGCAACAAAAGATGATGCAATATGCACGTTCTATTGCGCCACCCTGTAGTATTTAAATGCAATTCAAATTAATAAGAACTATTGAGTGTGTTTAAATTTGGAAGCGGTATAAAAAATGCTTTTTTGAAAATGATAAATATGCATACATTGCGCTATTGGAAGTGGTGAAAATGCCATTATTTTTAAATGGCTTCTAGTTTTTTTGCCGGGCATTATTTGAGTAGTTAGATAGATGGGCAGGTAGGTAGAAATTATTACAACAGTTGTTACAATTACTGAATTTCAACTCACAGCAGAGCTCCTTTTTATTAAATAGTTAGATTATCGCATCGGTAAGAGTAATCTTGATCCAGGGATTCTTTTGGAACGTCACTCCTCCTACTGTCGCTTTATAAACGCCTACTCTCGTATTTACTTTGAGATCGCATTTAGTTTGTTGCGTATTTAATTGTTTATTGATTTAAGAAGCTAATAAGATTTTCCGCTTTATTCAATAACACATTGTATAAAATACTTAATATTTTTAAATAAACATTTAATCATTTCCTGTTTGTCTGCAAAAATTACTAAAAATAATAATAGAAAATAAATAAATAAAGAAATAAGAAAGAAACGGCTGAAAATATGAAGCCAACATGGTGTCAGTGATAGGTGATGCCTACTCATCCGACTGCGCGGAAAACAATCACATGAGGAAAACGTCATTTAAACAGCGAAATAAACACAAAGCGCAGAACCAAGTGATGCCACCCCCACGTGCAAATTTGCAAACATACGTTAATACGCAAACGGGCTGCCAAAACTGTGAATGAATGAATGAGAAAAAAATGTATAGACAAAGAGAGAGAAAAGAATGAAAAGTGGTTGAATGTTTACTCTCTTCCATTTTCCACGTATTCCAGTCTTATAGTAAAACTGAAAAGATATGATTTTTTGTTTTTCTTTTGCATTTGATAATTCCGGAACGTTCAATGCAAATGTCACAGATTCAACGTAGCACTTTTTCCTCTTATTGTTTATAAAAGCGCAATCCATAATCACATTTACACCAAATGTGGTCATGACCACCAAATAATCATCCTCTGTTCTTTTTTTTCTGTGATTCGTGAATGGAATAGAGAATAATGGAACAGAAATCATTAATCAAAACCAAATTGTTTACAAAAATTGAAAAAAAAAAACAATACGCAATACATTGGCAAAAGTCAATTATAAACATTCCAATCGTAAAATTGAATTTCGAACGCTCACACAAAAGCCAACAGCAGGTAAACAAATAAAACTAAATGCGATTCGTTGCTATCGCGTGAGCAGAGGTTTCATTGCTTGATAAATTAGTTTTGTTCTTTATTTGACACCGGCAAAAATATTATTATTAATATTATTATTGTTATTATGCAAATAATTGCGGTGAGCCCAAAGTAATTCCATCTGCTAAAGACAGGCGAATTTTATAATAATTTCAAATATAAATCACTAATTTATATTTCAAAGGTAGGCTATAATATCCAGGATATTCATTCATGAATCATTTGTTACTCATTTTTTGCAATGGTTTTTATGATCATCATCGGCAGGTTGCAATAATCGAGATTGTAATTCACATCCCAGATGCCATTAAAATGGTAAATGAACTAATAAAATTCAAACAGTTAGATAATTTAATTTCGTACTATTTTATTGTATGTAAATTAATTAGAATTTAGTTTTTTTTTTGTGAGATTTCTATGCGGTTTTGATAATGCAAAGCAACACAAATATTGTGTTTGAATGAATCCTTTGTTGAAATTTTGATAATATTGACCGATGTATCGCATTCAGCTGCTTCCTGTGTTCACAAGTCTTTAGTGAAATTTAACAGATTTTAGAGAATTCTTTTCATTCTGCTGTTACGAATTATAATGTTTTTCAAGCCTATTATCCTTTTTCTCAAAATATAAAAGGAGCATCCAATAAAATGTGGGTATCCGAATGTATTAATATATGAATCGTTGTTAAATGAAACGAAAATCTAAAGCCGTAAAAGAGGATAAAGGATTTTGCAATAATATCTACATAATATTTTTATAGGACATTTATATAAGAAATTGACAATTGTGATACATTCATTTGCAAAGGGCTTGAATGACATGCAAGAATTTGGTTGCGCCATATATTTATGGAACATTCTAATCTATTACACTAACTAACATATGAGCCCTTATTAAGTCCACTTCAATATTCTTTGAATATATATAAATATACTTGCAAAATTTCACTAAATATGCCAAATGGTTAAATGCAATAATTTGTAATGGCTTAATTTGCGCCATGTCACTATGAAGACAGTTTGATATCTTATGTGATGAAATGTGCTTATCGCTGTGATATCAGTATTTCATAATGAGAAATCGTTTCGATATCATGAACGTAAGGCAAAGCATGCATTGCATGACTTATGAACATTGCAGAAACGTCAATGGTAACAGTACCTTCAAATGAATCTCGCACCGGCAGCTTACTAATAATTGCACAAATAGCGACGATTTCCGAAAAAAAATCACTGTCGACTACAGCCTTTTGGCCGGAGAAGTCAAACATATTTAATATCAAAGAAGGCCAATATAAATATTACCATCAATGGAGCCCATCCTATAACAATGATCAGCGTTTGTTTCCGAAAAAAAAGAGTGCCATCGGTCTAGAACGTCTATAACGTCTGCCACTCACGAAACAGAATCATAGGTGATGGTGAAAACACATCTGAGCTACCGAAGGGTGTATTCGTTGGGAAGCTTGTGTCCAAGTGGACTTCTGGCGTGTCTGTGGTTCTGGTAGTTTAAATCACTTATTTATTTAGCAAATCCCTAACCTCTTCAACCGTATTAGGATTCGGTATTTAGGGTTTGTGCTTCGAGCTATTTTAGTTCAAATACTATTAATGGAAAAAATGGAAACCTTTGTCTCCATTAACTGAGGATCAATCTGCTCTGCTATTGATTATTTTTTGTAGGAATATTTGAATGATTCTAGGATTTCGATGTACGAAAAGTGCTCTAATATTTTAGTTCCAACATGCAATACCCGCCAATATTATTTGTTACAGTTACACTAGACAACAGGGGTACAAGAAATGCTACTTATCGGTTTTTAATTTTGAATCAGCAACTTCTTACAAAATCATCCTTAATAGTATTAGTGTGTGTAATAAAAAAAGAATGCTTCGTAGTAAAATTTCACTTTATTTGAAAACAGACAGACGAAATTGAATTTCTGGACACCGAGTTTTAGTGGTTAATTCGAAAGAATTATTTTGATGTATGACGCATACATTAACCTGAATGGTAAACCCCGTTTAATATGTATACAAAAAAGGTAAAAGAAGATCATCAACTACATACACGAAGTAAGACGAGTCCAAATTCTTAAAAATGTACAAAGCGCATGTAAACGTATAATTTTATAAAATATTTAATTAGCCAATTCAATTTAGATACGGAGTTAATTTTAATTTGTATACTTCACCTATATGAAAAATGATATCCTCAACATTTTTTCGAATTTTTCATTCCAGCAGTTACTAATATTATAAAAATAGAAATTGCACAACATAAAATTGCAATCTTTCCAATAGCAAAACTCACATATTCTCGCATACTTCTGCCAAAACATACATCAGTGTACCTACCTATACACTCACGCGGGCACACCCACCCACATACCCAAGTGAAATGTAGTAGTAGGGTAGAAGTAAACAGATTAAAACAAGATAATGGCAGATAATTAAAATCTGATCAATTTTACTGATTGCTGATTGCTAATTACGTAGACACCCACACGAGTACGTATCCATACGCACACGTCGTGACAAATAAGGGATATGCAGTGCCATTTTCAACTTCCAACGCGAGCAATTATAAACATTCACATTTTGAACAGATGGTAACAGGCATAGAATTGTATTTTGTGTCCTACACACATAAGTACGATCATCAGGCAAGAGCCTTCTGGGCTTTTGTATATAAAGTGACATCTGACAGCCGAACTGAAATCAAATAGATGAAATACAATCAACTTTTGGTTAAACAATAACGCTTTGAAAGCAAATATCTTTTGTAGCAATATGTTGTGGGTATGAATAAAGTCTAGGAGTGGAGGTAGAAAATATAGTTTTCCAATATGATTGATATCTTGTGTGACAGAAGCAGGGCGGTGATTCTTTTGATGAATGTGGATGGCAACGGCCAGTATATCTCAATATTGATAAAATTATCAAGTTCGTATATCAAATATTTAATTTCAATATACTTACATATATTAACCGAAAACAAATGACATGTTTATTAAAGATTGAACAAAAAAGAAATGAAATGTTTGAATGGATTTTGGAATAGATATCCAGTTTAATACAACGCATAAAACGCATTGATTTGGTAGTCACTTGGCATCGCTTGATTATATTGAAGCCACCCACACACAAGAATTTGTCCGATGCCGTAAATCAAAATGGTTGTGATAAATCATACCGATACCATTTATCTATCAATTATAATTCGATATACTATAAATGGATTAGGAATTCTGGTTAAAATATCTACCTTCTTGTTCATCATTGTTGTTAAATCATATTAACTTGTAATATTCGGATTCATCCTTTCTAAAATTATTAAAAATGAGAATTGTTTTCCCTCTGTTTCCTTCTCTTTGTAATGCAATTATTTATTCTGTAACATGGCTTTGTTTGTAATACAACAAATAAATCAATTAATGAAAAATACTTACAATTTATATAATTAAACAAACAGACAGAATTACAGTACGAATTCAATTAAGCAAAATGATTAAAATACAAAATTCGTACATTGGATTATACCCAAAATTAATATTTCAAACAACCGCTATAAAGTAATCAATCAGCATGAAGTTAATGTCAAATGTCAAATGAATTAAAATGAAATCAATAAATTTAAGAGAGTGGAAACATTTCGACAACGAATAAGGTGAAGAAATTTGAAATTATATCGCATGAATGCGAGAC
The DNA here is from genome assembly GCA_019455685.1 of Philornis downsi. NCBI lineage: Eukaryota > Metazoa > Arthropoda > Insecta > Diptera > Muscidae > Philornis > Philornis downsi. Next base: position 1,019,868 of record JAHXMU010000066.1, read on the forward strand.
GAATACGCTATACTCGGTCCATTTGTTTTGAACGTGGCAAAAATCCACTTTAAAAATCTATACATATTTACAGTAGTATTTTTTATCTATGGACTATGAGCCCTTATAGTGGTCTTTTTTCTGAAAAATAGTTTCGCTTTTAACCGTAAACAATTATAAAATTTGTTATTTGCTTTGTTAACTTCATTTTCATTCTATTTTAAATGTCTAAGTTTTTCATTTAAATTCTCAAAATCATTCTACTATTGTATGTTATAAATTTATATGTCGATTTAATAACGAATAAAACAAAGAAAAACCACTGAAGACGTTTATCGGTTAGAAGACAATATTGAACGAGTCTAAAAATAAAAGTGCTTTTAAACTCATTAGGCTAGAGGAAAGTTGCTGTCTTTATTCATTAAATTATCACCAAATGTATTGCAAACGCATCGATGTCTTACAAAATCGATTCAACTAATTTCGGATTGTAAGTCCGTAGCTTACTTGTCTAGCATATCATAAGTTGGTTACTTCGCTTCGAAAATCTAAACATATTGATTTGGAATTTTCGTTCATTCAGTATCGAATGAGCATCTTGGTTTTATTTATTCGGCAAATGATCCGAATGATATCTAAACGGCATTGGTGGTTAATGTCTTAAAAAAGCGGTCGAATGGAATCTTATTGTCAATGGCCATCTTTTCAATTATAACAATTATGGTTTTTTTTCACATTTACTTGAAACTTAACCTAGAAACTTTCAGTTTTAAATTGATAATTTGCACATATGTTGGTAAGATTGCGATATCATTTAACGAACTCAATCTAAGTATAAATACGATTAACGATAAAGCCTGATATCTTTGATATAACAACGTATACGCTCCAACCCACATGTTTTTACGTCCCGGATATGCCTAAAACGGACATGCTATACATTCAAAAAGGGACTCCAAAAAAAGGAAAAAGGTATTCGGAATAGCAAATGAATCGTTTTATTCACTCAATATGCATTTTTTCACGCGATGCTTTTAAGAAAAATATTTACATTCGAATAATACATATATATACTCATAATACGAATAGTAGATTGCCCCTTATAACGGGCCGCAGATCTGTTGAGCTGTCAACTGTTAAATACCTGTCATCTGAAGTGTTACTTATTTACAGAATGGTTTGCCATTTATGATATGGATGATTTAACAACGTAATAACACGTAAAAATAGTTAAAAGTTACTACAAAACTGGTCATTCAAACGTGGTGAATATGGTCGTCATAATTGACCTACTGTGCAAAGAATTAACAAGATTATAAAGAAATTTGAAGAGACTGAACGCGTTACAGATGTGGTCAGGCCTATGGATCATCGTAATGCACGCCCTGCCGAAAATATCGCTTCTGTTAGTGAAAGTGTGGCGGATATTTCGAATTTCAATTCAGAGCGTATGATAACCGACTTTTTTGGCCCGCAATTAAAGATTCGACCTTTGGTTTCAACAAGACGGTGCCACGGGCAATAAAATACAACCGATTTTGTCTTTATTGCATGAGTAGTTTCTAAAAAGCGTAATTTCACGTTTTAACGACGCCAATTAGCCGCTAAGATCATGCGATTTAACGCCGTTAGACTTTTTTGTGGGGGTACATCAGAGACCGTGTTCACGTGGATAATCTCCAAACGTACTGGCCGAAATGTGCGAAAAAGTGGTCGAAAACTACCTCAAAAGGATCAACGGCTGCAACCAATCCAGAGGTGGTCATTTAAATGACGTATTTCGTACATAATGACAATATCCAAACATTATAATGAAATAAATGTGTGTTTTATTTAACTTTACTTTTGAAACCGAAAAAGGGATAACCTTGTATAGGAAATATATTAAAATATAATATAATAAAATATATAATATATAATATAATATATATATATATAATATAGTAAAATATATATTAAAATATATGTATATATGTATATATATAGATAAATATATTTAAATATATATATGTAGATATATTCTGTATATATATTTGGTTTATTGAGTTTAAAATTGAGTTGAGCTTGAAATCGAACAAAATCAAGTCCACAAATGGGGTCTTTTTCCAACAAATTTAACATTACTTACTTACAAATTTAACAATTAAAAGTGGTCGTCTTAACCGTAGGCTGGTCCAATGAAAAAATTACAATACAAATATAAAACATATATTTTATCTAAAAAATGGGTTGCATAAATATGTAGTGTATGATAAATGATAATTCCCTAACAATCTAACACTTGTTTTACGATTAGTTATCCCTTATATTCCTTTACATTACATTACATCGTTTACATTATGAACCACGCTGTGGCAAGTAAGCAAAATCAGTCCCAGTAGGACCATACAAGGACTGAATCCTGCTCTTAAATGATGCTTCACATTTATTCTTTTACATTTATTTCTCAATTTCCTAATTCAAAGCAATGTATGAAGATTTTTGGTAAATATGAGATGAAGTCAACACATCTAGGTAAGTGAGATGGATTTAGGCCTCATTACTCGTTTCTGTTCTTTTGGCGTAGTTCTACTTTTTGAGGTTTCACGCATTGCAAATTAAAAATATCGTAATATCGAAAGCCTATTCCCGAGTGTCATATTGTGTCTTTGATTATATTTTTCAGATCTGTTGTAAATTTTCAAGAAAGGAAAGTTTTCAAATGTACCGTCATTCTATTTTTCTACAACGTAATCACTTTTCAATACGATATGCCGAAACCTGTGATCCCTAAAACTACAATTATTTTCTTTTGTTTTATCAATTTACCAATATTATTAATACTGCCGGTAGATTTAGATGCAATTTGCTCATAGTCTAAAATATTTGTTAAAATTTTAATCGAAATCAATTAATTTACAGGGAATTTAAATTCCTTGCCATTTAAAATAACTTGTGGATCCCAAGATGCTATCGTTACAGATTTTCTTGAATTTTCTCTTTTTCTGGGGTATTTAGCTCAAAAAGCCTAAGATTTTTGGATATTATATAACTATTTTTTAAAAAGCTCACAGACGAAAATTTATTTAAATTAAAAAAAAAAAAACAAATACTAATTTCTTTTGTTATAATATTAGAAATAAAATGAATACTAAAACAATGACAAAAAACAAAAATTAAATATAGTATTTTTTAAAAAGTAAGAAATTAATGAAAAAAACATTGGACAAAATAATAAGTACATTTAGTTAAAATAAGCAAAAAAGTAAAAAAATCTAGTTTTTTTCTGCTAAATTGGCTGAGTTTCGTTAAAGGCCGGTATATCCACCTTTATTTCAATTATTTTGTTGACTCTTTTTGTCATGCTGGCAATAAGCTTCCTGCAAGTTTCTACTGGTGTTTCATACCAAGTTTTTTGAACAAAATTCCATAACTGATACTTATTTTTAAGAACCTCCTTTCCAATTTTTTGTTTCAACTCTCCTCAAAGATTTTCGATTGGATTTAAGTCCGGAGGTCGACTTGGCCAGTGAAGAAGGTCAACATTTTTATTTTGGAACCAATCCTTTACCAACTTAGAAGTATGCTTCGGATCGTTATCCTGCTTGAATGTCCATCTAAGAGGCATAGTTCAACATCGTACTTTCCATGATATCTTTGTAGTGGAATCTGTTCATAGTGTTGGTAATTGGATGTATCGGACCGACACCATACCACGAAAAATAATCCCAGACCATAATATTGCCACCCCCGTGCTTAACCGTCTTCTTTGTAAAGCGAACGTGGAATTCCTTGCCGTTAGGGCGTCGAACATTCCGGGCAGTCGTTTCCAAATACATTAATTTTTATTTCATCGCTCCAAAAAAAATGTTTGGCCATTTTTTCTCACCGTCTACTCTGGACCAATTGGAATGACTTCTTACAAACGCCAATCTAGCCTTTAAATTTTTTTTTGTCTAAGCAGGCTATCCATCCTGGTAAATGTGCTACTTGTAATCTACGACGAACCGTTCGTGATGAAATTACATTTCCAATTTCTGCTGATATCGCTCTTGAAGGCACAAACGGGCCTTTCTTCGCAAGTGTTACAATACGGATATCTGTTGGTTTTGAAGTTTGTTTGAATCTTCCACGAGTTTTGACGGCCTTTTTAGGCTTTAAAGCATTTTGTATAAAAAATAGCGACCGGCTCATAGTTTCTGCTATAGAACGAAGACTTTGGTCACTTTCTCTTAGCCTTGAAACAATTTTTCTCTCCCCCGGAGAATAAGGACTTTTTCGACCCATGACTGATTTTTTCAAACAAAATATTTTGTTATGAATAAAAATAAACAACAGTAAAATAACTAGCCTTTCCAAAAAGATTACAGCAGACTGAGAAAATATTAAAGAATTGAGCAATGTATGTATTTATTATTTCGACCAAGTACTGAAATCACACCTGAACAAAACTAACTCACAATGAAAACAACGGGGAAGCCCCAGTTTTGTTTGTACTTTAAAAGACATTACCATATTGAAGTTATTTAAATAAAAACGAATTGCATGTTTACTTTCCGTTAAAGTAACTAAAATTAAACATAACGCAAAAATAAGCAGATCTACTTATTTTTTCGACTATATGTGTATATTATCTACCTTAATTTTATGAATCCAAACCTACACATAATGCCTGTTTAGTCCATCATTAAGTTTTGCTCTGAATTCAAACAACTAACAGCATTCTCTGTACATTTTTTCAGCCATATTTAATTTAGTCCAATTAATTTTTGCTTTTACCACAATATCTGCCTCATGTCTTATCTGCAGGGACGTTAAATTAAATCACATTTTCATATACTGGCAATAAGAGGGCTTATGAATTAGTTATTGTAATAAAGCCAGATGTTATCATTGCACAATGTAAATGCTCGTCTAATCATCTCTTATCTTATATTAAAATATTCCCATTCCTTGTCTTGGGCTTACTCTTGCGATGCTTTCAAGTAATTTGGATTAGGTAACTCATTAACGAATTAATTTGCCTAATTAAGCAACTTCTTAGAAACGTAATGTAGTTTGACGAAGTTACTTTTACATTAGTTAATTGCTAATATTCACTGTTAAAATTTCAAATTCTGTTAATTAGTTTTTAAATTTCGAACACTCAGTCGAAGTTTGAACATAACTTTAAGTTGTGGTTAACGTGAACCACAATGAATTTGACATGTGAGAATGATGTAAACATTTCCGAGGAATGTAAATTTTGCTTGATTTTGATCAAATTGCCCCTAAAATACGCTAAAAAGTTTTTAGTTCAACATAGTAGCTATGAGATATGATGCTTCGCAAATCCAGTACTCAAATCCAAGATATAACCAGCTTTGTGGCCAGATATGCTAAAAAACGTCTTGTAGTATTGATCAATATAACATGCGTACGAAAAAAATTCAAAGTTCTTTCTCAAAAACTATAAAGGACGCCACTCTAAATTTTATATATGGTAAAAATTCATAATAAAATCCGTTAACCTCTCAACTATGCCATTCATGAAATGTTAGGAGATTTTCTTTTTCCTTCATATACAGATCTAAACCTCCATAATAATCTCCCTATACAAGCAACAAAAACATGACACACACAAACATAAATTGATTCCACTCAAGTTAAACCGTTTATTATCACATACCACTTCACTGTGAAATGTTTCCCCTGTTCAGTCGATACCATACTATAAAACTTCCGCCTTCCTTCGTTTCAAATGGGACCAATTAACTGCGCCATGCATTTATGTGCCAAAAAAAATTATTCTCAAGTGGATTTGCACAGCTACCTTACTAACTACCTAATTGAGAACTCTCGAATCTGAAGAGCGTGCATGGAATCGTATGCACCAAAAATTCCGCACATAAATTATGAAGCTGATTCCCCGCTGCCATCCGCCACCTATTATATGTCGCTGGTAAGCAAAATGCTGCACCCCATCACACCACCAGCTCATCATAAGACCAAAGACATCGACGAATAAATTCCAACATACGCTCATGTGAAAATTGATTTGTTAAATTACAGTTTTATCTACGAAATCAGAAAATGACGACGAAAACATGCAGCGCATAGTTTTGCGAATATTTTGGCAGCGGGCCAACAAATGCCAACAAGCGTTAACAGAGCCAGAGCTATAGGAAGCACTGAGGATATATGGTGGAAATTTACAAGTATGTATTTTAAAAGATTCTGACACTAAAACATGGAGTTGAACAATGCACTATACGACGGAAAGGAGGAGAAAGAACCACTTCCACACGGCAATGGAATTCAAATTTAAGGTGCTTAAGGACATCTTTTATAAAGGAGCCCATGTAAAATATTTACTCAACTTATCATACTGACACCGAAAGCCTCCTCCAATGTGTTTTTATGTTATTTTATTTATTTTTTGGGAAAAGTCCATGATGCGTTACTGAAAAGAATTCACGGCCACTATTGTTTTTGTTAATGAAATTTGCAAAGTAAATGTTGAAATTTTTGTACAAACAAAAAAATATACAGTGATACCACGGATCAACGAATACTTCACTAAACGAATGTGTAGTTTAACGGCCGTTTAGTTGCATTTACTAATTTATATCATCTGAGAGACTTCTTTAAACCCCTTCCCTCCCATAAATGGAATATGAAGGAGCTTCTCAAACTACCACTTAGAATCGTCACTGAACACGTAGTCCTTTTCGTTGAGTCTAAAAATGCTACGCGCCCAATTTTTTTTTATCCCAACTTCATTTGGAGAGTATACTCCTTGTCATTGATAGTTGAAAGAATAGCAGCAAAATGTGAATTTTTTACCGGGTCTGAAACACTTCGGAATTTCTTGAGCTCACAATTTGTTCTCTTTAATAATAGTACATACATTATATCGAAGAACCCCTGTACACGCTTCCATCGTTCCACTCATTCGAGTATAAAAAATTATATTATAGTTGCTGAAACACTTCGGAATTTCTTGAGCTCACAATTTGTTCTCTTTAATAATAGTACATCCATTATATCGAAGAAACCCTGTACACGCTTCCATCGTTCCACACATTCGAGTATAGGTATAAAAAATTATATTATAGTTGCTTTGTTGTTGTCATTTCGAATGTTTGGTGGCTATTCTTATCTTGATTTATGTCTCAGCAAAACTATTTTGGATACAACGGCGTTCAGGTAAACAATCTAGTGGCGTCAATTAGTAAAATATTTACGATTCTTTCGTTTCAGACTTGACATTGGATGGTATTTTCAGTGAAAGTAAACACACATTAATTGAAAATTGTTTGCAAAATATCTGGCATTTCTGTAGTCTGAAGTCATTATCCAAATATTTTAAAAATTCTCTTATATATGTGAAAATAAAGAACATTCATTGTTAAGTTTTTGCAATTTAAGGAAATCACTTTCAAAATGATATTACAAATAAATGTGTGTAATATTGGAGGGAATCATCGAAATTCTAAAATGATGTACATTAGATTTGAATTTTATGTCATATTATTCGAAATTTTATAAAATAAAACAAATGTAATAGTGAAGCGTCGTCCGGTATAAACCTTTCATTCAGGGTATTCAAAAATTGAATTGACTATCGTTGATTAATCTTGTATACTGACGGTATTTCGGTGCTATCATATGATACGCCAATACAAAGTTAGGAATTTCTTTATATCCGGAAAATTGAAAATTCATTCATTTCGGACAGGCAACTAATTACAAATATACGAAGGCGGTCCCAAAACTAGCCGACCTAAGAAAGAAGACACACAAAAATTGGGGAAATTTTTGTTTATTTTTCAACATAATTTCCTTTTAGTTCGATGCACTTTTTCCAGCAATATTCAATAGCTTCTACACGCTGTTTATAGTAAGAATTGGTAAACTTCATTCAGATTCCGTTTCTTTATTGTTGATAAATGTTTTACCACCAAACCATTTTTTCAAGTTTGGAAATAGAAAATAGTCCGAGGGAGCTAAATCTGGCGAATAAGGTGGCGTGATGAAGCAATTCGAACTTTAATTCATTAAATTTTGACCATCGCAAAGTGGGTGTATGAACTGCAGCATTATCTTGATGAAACAACACTTTCATTTTCGCGAAATGCGGTCTTTTTTCCATAATTTCATCACCTAAATGCTGTCATAAGTTAGCACAATATTAGCCGTTTTTCTCCTTTCTAAAGATAATCAATAAAAATCATCCCATACGCCACGACCTTGCCTGCAGATGGAACTGTGGTGATCCCATGTCTCATCCATAGTTATAAATCGACGCGAAAATTCGGCTTTATTACAGTGAAACAAAGCCAAACACTCTATTGAAACATCTCCACTACGGTGTTTTTGCCCTATTGAAAGCAAGCGCGGCACCCATCTTGCGCACAGCTTTATTATTCTTCAAATCTTCGGCCAATATACGATTTATAGCACTGTTTAAAATGCCTACTATTTCAGCTAGCTCACGCACATTTAGCCGATGATAATCCAATACCATTTTGTGGATTTTCTTAATCGACCACTACGGTGTTCGTCTTAGCAGCTTGTACGGATCGTTTAGACCCTACTAAACAATATTTCACAGTCATAACCGAAGGAGCAGACTCCGCCAGAGTAGAAACTAGCTCGGTTTTAATATTGGTTGGACTGAGACTTTTCAAATGGAAATATTGAATTACATAACGATGACCAATTTGTTCCATGTTTACAAATGCACCGAAATCGTGTATTTTTGATGGCTCGAACAAAAATATTAAATAAGGTGGCGTCTTGAAACTTCAAGACATATGTTTTGCAAGGCTGTCACTTTTCACGAAAATGGTTGTTTTTCAAACTGCTGGCACCTTCTATACGTCAGGTCGGTTAGTTTTGGGACTGCCTTCGTAAAATTTGATTTGTCCTGGCCTAGATTGCATGGCATACAATAATTCAGGATTAATATATAGGTATTGTAATTACATTTAATATTTTGTAATTAACCGTATTGTATGGTAAATATGCAATATTCAATTTGTAAACTATTCCCTCTCGTTGGCCACTTGACTCGTATCTTGCATACTCGTACATGTTATAGTCCACTACTATTCCATTGATTATTTGAAGGTAACTGCTTGTAATAAACGTTATGCACAGTGTCGGCTATGTGTAGCAACTTTTGTTGGTTTATTAACTTTTGAAATAATAACTTGATTTATCACTTTTTTTTCTATCAAATAATTTTGTTTTTTTTTCATTCATTTTTTTATTGGATCTTTCTTTCGAAATTTACATTATGTATTCAAATCTTAATCCTATCTTAAACTAAAGTATCCTGCCATTGCCGGATCTTGTTTTTGGCGAGCAAAACTGTTTATCACCGGACCAAGTCTAGCGTGTCCTTTCTTTTTAGCCGTATATGACCGGGAAAATGTTGAAGGTTTTGAGCGAGTGGGTTTGAGTGGGAGGACAACTTCGATACATATGACCTGTTTAATTTTTTTATTTCCTCGGAAATATAAGGAATGTTTAAATCTTTGTGCATGTTATCATTCCTAATATACCATGGGGCACCACAAATTTGGCGCAAATAATAGAAAATTTCTCCCATGAAATAATATTTGAGCCTTTAATCCAATTGTAAACTTTTGTCCGTTTTCAACAAAACAGTTCTTAAAATTAGCGACATCAAAAGCTCTGCCGATATTAGGCATAGACCGTGTAGGGTGCCGATTTGAACATAAATGATAATGAAAACATGAAGTGTGAAACTTCGTTGCCGTTTTTTTAATTTCTGGGCAGTGTATTCTGAAAAATTTGGCCAGCGCGGTAAAGAACAGTAAACACGGAATACAACAAATTGCATATTACTCAAAAAGTAATGAAAATGTTACTAATGGGTGGACACATGACTGAATCAAATTTACTACAAAATATTTGAAGAGTTTGATACTACCAGCATTACATTGATATAAATAAATATATATATATATGAACATTGATATAAATTTAAATATGATGTATTTATAAGAAAATTATTAATCGAAAATTGAAAATTTTTTGGAAGCAATGAAATCCTTCCCTAAGGTAGTTCAGTTTTTTGTGTGCCAATAAGTCATCCTTCTGCATTTGAATTAAGAAAAAGAACACTGTAGTTTTCGCCATTTTATTTGTCGCTACGATTTCAAAATAAGGCCTACTTTTGGGCTCGATGATATCTTTGCTCGAAGATCTCTGTCGTACATCCTATCTGCACGAGCCAGCATAGTGTCTGAGTGCCATGTCAGAGATTTTCTATTGTAAGCTCTATTTTATCAATTAATTACCAAGAATACCTTTATGCATTTTAAGCAACGTTTACTATGCAAATAATTGTGTTTCAGAACATTTCCCATGTTTCCTTGCCTGTATCATTTGCAATCTATTTAAGCATAGAACATTTATTTTCTATACTTCGCTTAGCCATCTACCAATGTTAAGAGCATTCTAAGTCAAAATTATATTAAGGAATTTATATTGACTCCTTGTATAAACAACAACAACAACATTCCGTTTGAATGTATCTTTTGAACAAATATTCTAATCGCATCTGGGAGTCTTAACAAATTATTATTCAATTGAGCATATCGTCTAAGTCCTTTTGAAAGTTCGATATAACAGTTCTCTTTTGAGTCTTAGCTTGGATTTGTTTTTAATATTTTCGTGGTCCATTTGCTTTCAATGTATCGATGGTGTTTTCATTGCCATTTTCATCTTCATTGTGGCGATGTTGTTTTCCTGCAGATGATGTTTTCTCTTTGATGGGTATCTGTGCCTCCCGATCAGTGTAGGCGGCTTGTTTATTTTTATCGAAAAATTGCTTGAATATCTGCTAAAAATAATTTAATATTGCTATAAATAATGCATATTTACAGAATGTGATTAATTTTTAAGAAAATATCAAAAGAAAGAAAAATCAAATAAAAATAATTAGCATTCAAATGAAACATAACAAGAAAGTTTCTTTGTACGTTCAAGATCATAATGTAAAGAGGTACTATTCGACTTTAAATTCCATATTTTATCATCATCAGTCATAAAAGCTTTCTTGCCTTACATATCTTCTACAATATAATTGTGCATTTTCTCATTGCTAAATTTATTACTAATTTTTTATTCCGCGAAGCAAGCAAGCAAGTCATTTCAATTATATCTCACCCTCTACATATTTTAGTTTAATTATACATTTTCGTCTTCTGCATTCACAAATTCCTAATGATTATTTGAAAATTTGTTAATCTTTCAATCTGGAAATTGCTTGTTAAACAAATTTTGACCTCTTGACACAAATAAGAAGTTCGCGTAAATCTGAATATTTGTTGCGAGGCCACTTTGCGAATTCCTTGTATACAATAAGCTAGCACTCTATCAAGAAATCATGAAAATGTATAATGTAGTATATTTTGTAATATATAAAGTCATTGGATAAATTGAATTTTCATTCAACTACACCGAAACCAATTTGCAAATGGTGAAATGAAGTAGAAGAGAACGAAAATAAAAAAAATAAAAAAAGAATTATTTGCTGGTACATAAATTTCTAAGGGCTGCTGATGTTGCCCACTTTTCGACCTTTAAACTTTTTCCATTCGTTCTAAGTTTTATTCGAGGCACTCGGTCAGTTATTCAATTGTGCTCCTTACCTCTGGTTGCTGCTCATTTTCAACCCACAACTTGATGAAATGGCCGCAAATTGTAAATAAACATAATTTAATTTGTTATTATGACCGCCATCTATGGCCAAAGAAGTCAGTCAGAGAGGAAATGCAAACATTCGAACATTCAAGTCATTGATGCTTGAAAGTTTAAACAAGCCGAACTTTTTCTCCTCCTGTTCACTGCAAATTGTGCTGATCAAGTGGCTGACTGCTACAGATGGGCATGAAGCAAGACAATGTGGCGACTGCTTGACAGCTGGACGATACTTTTGAAAGAGAAAAATTGTTATTTGTTATTGTCTATTGTTTGTAAATCCTTGGTAGGATTTGCATTAATTTGAAGAATTTTAATTTTTAAAGACTATTTGGGTATGAATGTCTGTATGGGAATTTCGTATTCCAAATTGAATCATTTCAATGCTGCCATGAACTATTACGATTTTAAAATGAAAGCAAATTTTAGGAAATTATTATAATGCCCTTAAATTGGCAGTAATGTTTGAATATGAATCTCTTTCAACTTCACAATCTTGTTTTTGTTAAACTGATTGTACTTAATATATCTTATAGGAACACATTTGGATTGTTTTTCTCTAGTATATAAGTTTAGTTTAATGCTCTGCTGGTCGTTTTGAGAAAACATATTGATACCATTTGAAACACATGTGTCATCCCTCCCACCGCCAGGATAATACATACCTTTAAAATTTATTGTTTTTTTTCCAGCAAATTGGATTAAAAATTTACAATTCGTCAATATGTTCAGGACATGGCCTTGGCTGCGATTTCTATCTCAGGTGTTCGAATTTGTGTTTGCACTGAAAGAATCCCTTCCCTCTTGTACAAGAGAATAATATTCTTAATTAAAATTTTTATCAATTTTCTACTTATAAAAAAAAATTGATATGTCTTGAATTTGCCACACATTATTGTAGTGAAAATATCAAATTCGATCAATGAACAGAATATTATATAGGGTGATTTTTTAATCGTAGTTTGAAATATTCGATTTTTCAAAAGCACTCAAATTTGTATCATATTTAAAAATTTTTTATTGGAATCGATGAAATGGTCTTTGCCATTATATTTTTAAAGATAATTTCATGTAAATGAAAAATGTCTATTCGGAAGGTCCAATTTTTCATCACTTTTTCGAGCATTTCGGCCTGTATTTCACGAATAACGCGTGTTGTGTTATCCTGTAAGGCTTTAATAGTGTTCGGCTTGTCCACATAGACTAACGACTTGACATAACCCCACAAGAAATAATCAAAAGTCGTTAAATTGCAAGATCTTGGGGGCCAACTCACAGGGCCAAATCGAGAGATTAGCTGCTCACCAAATTTATCCCTCTACATCTCCACTGTTTCACGAGCAGTGTGATATGTTGCACCGTCCCGGTTACCAAGGGTAACTCAGCCAATTGCGACAAAAAAAAAGTTCCTTGTGGTTGAGTAACACATGCCCAATCGCTGAGAACGGCGATGAATTGACATTTCACGATCGTTATTAACACTGGTCGCTAAGGCTGCAATATTTTCCTCGGTATGCACTCTACGCACTCTACGCATGCGAGTCGATGGTTTTATGTCCAACAAAGTAAATTTGGTTCAGCAGGTTGATTATGACGACTATAAAATAGTCGTATCAAACGATGCATATTTATCACTGAGCACGAATTTTGGTAATAAATTTCAACGATTTGCATACGTTGCTCGTTTGTTGGTCTTTCCATAATGAAATGGTGGAGTATACTGTACACTTTCCGTTTTGACAAATGACGTTTGGACGCCGTTGCCAAAAAGTGCTGCCAAGCTGAAAAACTTAAATCTTAAAAAATAATTCTATTTTAACAAATAACATTCATTCACATTTTCTTAATTACAAATGGAATTGAAATTGGATCGAGATGGAATTACAAATGTTTAATATATCTGATTGAAGATTTCAGTTAATATTGAAAATTGACGGATTATTTTATTGAATCAACTAAACGTGTGATTGGATAGTGGGTAATACAGAAATTGAATATTTTAATGATTCTACAAGAACGAATGGCAGTAAAGAAAATAATGCTAATTTTAAAAATATAAAAAATCAAATTCAAAAAGAAAATTTAATCACATAACCATTGTTTTGGGAAGCCATGAATTTGCTCATGTTGGTAACACTTTTGATACCAAATATTTGGTTTTATCATAAGGCAATAAATAGATCTCATAAAATGAGTTTATGGGCTTCCCTGTTTCTAAACGCGCAGAATATGAAAAGAAAGAATGCTATAATTCCAATATTTGTTGGTGGTTATTAAAGATCAAATATTGGCTAGCAAAAAAATTGGAAGTTCTCCAAAAGTTTATACATTTTTTTAGTGACTTGTTGGTAATTGTGCTTAAGATTGCTTTCAATAACGTAAATATGTATTAATGTAAATATAAATACTAATAATAATGATACTTTTAGAAAAAATTAACGGTTTGAATTAACGAAATGATTCACTTTCAACGGAAAGTTGTCATCCCTTAGAAAGTTATTTTGTGGCATCTGTTTTTAATATCAGCGGCATTAAGTAAAAAAAAAAAACTAGAAATTGGCAACCAGTATGGAGTTAATGCATTACATTAACCAGCTAGACGTGGGTCGGTAAATTACAGGGAGGGTCATCCGTCTTTTGGTTTCAAAAGTAAAGTTAAATATGACGCACATAAAGCTATGGTTTCAAGGAAACTTTTATTTCATTATAATGCTTGGAGCTTGTGACGAATCACAACTTTTGTAATAACTATTTTTACTTCGGTTGTTAAACGATCCATATTAGTATAAACCTTTTTCTAAATAAATAACACTTCAGATGATAGGTATTTAATAGCTGACAACCCTGCCCCCCTGGTTTTGAAACCACTAAATGGATAACCCTGTATTACACTCAATCTAATTGAAAATTTTCGTCATATAACCCCATGAATGTACAACATAAATTACTTTTGTGAAATGCATCCAAAAATGTAACACCAGAACTACATACCAGCACTAAATAAATATTACTGAATGGTTGTCAAACTGCCAGTACTAACCACTTATGGTAATTCAATATTAAATCCATTGCTCAAAATTTAAAATTGCAGCATAACTGAATGAAGAGTATACTAACTATTCCACACGCTTCGGTCATTTATCTTCGCTAAGATTTGCAAGGGTTTCTTCCGCCCGGCCTTTACGACGCAGTTCAACTCACCATTTTCAATTCGATGTTGTTTCTAAAGTGATTGCTAGACCCAAAGTAAAACCAATTTGCAAACAAAGCTCTATGTAATTGTTTCTCGAATTTCGTAGGTATATCGGTTATCAGACTGCATCCTTGGCGTACGTGATTATCATGTGTCTAATATAGTAGATAGTACCGGTCCTATTCACATCAGATCTTCACTTAACCATCTGAATTAAAATGACAAAAAGACTATCACCTTGGCTGATTCTGAATGCCACCGTTAACATGTGCCAGTCTGTGTCATTCTGCAAAGGTTCATCAGCTCAGCAGGGATGCAAAATTCCGACATGGCTTTATATACAATTTTCGGGACTGTTCTGTAGAAGGCAGCTTAATAAGTACTCGTAGTACATGTCGATATTTCGTTCATGTGTTTTTCTTGGATCGTAAATATCTGATCGCTGTTAGATTTGCTGTCTTTAAGCCCAATCAGATCGACTTTAGTCCCTGATACACTAGGCTGGAGATGAACTTGTGTGGGATGGGCCAAAGTTTTGACCTGCTTAATAATCACATACATTTTGATCACATTTTTTAAACACGGAATATGGTAAACTCAGGTTTCAATCAGCCGCCATATTTTTGTTCATCCAAATCGAGGCGATAAGCTAAAGAAGACACCTCACCAGCGATGGTAAACCACCAGGATCCGTATTTTACCGTTTTTAAGTCTGATATGATTGCCGTTCCGACCTCAAGTCGTTTGGGTGATGGATACCCGATTTTCTGCAATTAGCTACTTACAGGAGAGAAGCCGGCCCCATCGCGGCCATTGACATTTTCATTATTTCCGACTCGTATAATTCCACCTCCTAAGCAGATAGTTTACGTCCATATTTTTTCTTTTTAACGACTTGTTCAAAGCGTATGCAAAGCCCCATGCAATATTCTAGCAGCGGGATGCCTTTCTAATAAGCCGTCGAATGAGTGAAAATAAGCAGTGGCTATTTCGTGGATATGCAGCTTACGTGAACAAGTTTTCTCAGTGAATCGCTACGTATATTTTTCTATCGGCTTAATCTTGTATTACCACTCAATTACAGACAGGTGGTGGTCCGAATCGAAATTAGTAACTCAGTTCGAGCGTACGTCCAAAATACCGAGAGCATGCCTACCATTAATTATTGTCGTATTCTATCTGACACTTTATATTTTGCTCAGCAGGGCAGCTGATTATCCTTGTGAAATTTTATAAGAGTGCTACGTAAAATCTTGTTGCTTACTGCGGTGAGGACTATTAATCTAAATCCATTTCAGACTAATCGGCGTGAATAGTGAATTTTACAACGGTTGGACTGAAGGCAATTTCTCCGCCCTTTTGTAGCCATGATTGCGGTCATGGTTTGCTTTTAAACTCTGAAATATCATGTACGGTCACCTTCTTGTGTAAACTTTGAGGTTAGACGTAACAGTCTCATTCCAAATATATGTAAATCCGCATCCGAATTCGTATTTGGTGCCATGATAGCTGTAATAAATATTATAGCATTTCTTCATAGCTCAGTCATATTTTGTACTTTGTATTTTCTAGACGGTGATAATATCAGTCTTGTATTTTGCGACAATGCCCTGGTTGATGTTATCTAACCATCTGAAATGCATAGTTGTTGGAAAGCCACTTAGATTGCTCAACGTATTACAAATTAATGTGTTTGTAATATAAATATATTATTATTTACCTGAGCCCATCCGTTTATTTTAATAGCTTTAAACAGCATTTTCAAATCAGCTGAATAACTTTACAGTTTTATATTGCTTCATTTTTTCGTACGGTTTTAACACTCCAAGAATAAACCTCGATTGCAGCTAATTATAAATCTGTCACACTTAGTTGTTCTCCTCACACACGTGCAGACACGCATATTATGAAATCAGCAGAAATTCCAACGTGTGATTAATATAGTTTGTAAAGCCAATAACCGTCAACAGTCAATTAACAACAATTAAAAAATATGTTTTTTTTATCAAGCCACCAGACCATAAAGATTGCGTTGCATATACTGGCTGTGCTGTGTGGTACGAGATTTAAAGTGAGTCAGTGTTCATTTTTTTACACACACACACACACACATACATACATTTATTACACTTATTTTAGTTGTATGCTTCCTAAAAATGGAAATATGCACAAATAGAATTATTGTAGTTTTGTCCGTTTTTACCTCCAAAATATGCAGAGCGGATCATTTGATGGGCTGTCATTTTGTCTAAAGCAACTTTCGGAATTAGTAAGAATTTCACTAAAGATCAGTCAGTCAGTCGGTGGGTCAACAAGCAAAGAAGTGTCAGATTCTTGCGGACTTTAAATCTTTCTTAGCTTCAAACAGTTCTTGCAGTGTCGGTTGCGGAAATTAGCTTTATAGTTGCCGAAACGTTAGTGCGGATCTTCTTTTATATTCGTTCTTGGTTCTGGGAAATTATTGAACCATAAATAAATGAATATTTTAACAAGATATGCCATTTTCAAATCAAATTAATCAAATTAATTTAATCAAATGTTTAAAAAGTTCTATTGATTACAAACTCTAGTTTTTATACATGTAATAAAATTATTACAGCGTGTTTATAACGGGTGGACCATAAGGGTGTTGGCGGTTTAAATATTCAATTTCTCGGTAACGCGCGGCGCGGGGTGGCGGGGGGATATGTTGTTCGCTGCGCCGCTACCTGGAAATTTAGTCGCCATGGAGCCGTACACGGGAGTGCAGCGTGCATTTTGTGTCCGAGCGTATTACGAAAACCATAAATCAGTGATTACTGCACGACGTTTGTATCGGCATGAACACGGTTTACACGATTTAAGTGAAGTTCCAACCGTCAATGTGATACGAAAATGGATCAGAATGTTCGAAACAACCGGCTCAACAGTACCAATTACGGTTCGTGGTCGCCCAGTTTCTGCAAGATCAGCCGACATTGTGGAGCGTGTTCGTGTTTCAGTTCAGCGAAATCCGCAACAGTCAACACGTAAGAGAAGTCAGTCTTTGGATGTCAAAAGAACAACTTTACGACGAATTTTGAAACGTGATTTGCATTTGAAGGCTTATAAGATTCAGATAGTCCAAGAATTAAAACCCGATGATGCCAATAGCCGACTTAACTTTGTCAATTTGATGCTAGAGCGGTTCAACAATTTCAACAACGTGATTTTTAGTGATGAGGCCAATTTTCACCTTAATGGCCATGTGAACAAGCAAAATTGTC
>JAHXMU010000066.1:1045221-1104372 GCA_019455685.1 Philornis downsi
TATATGTATTATATTTATATACATATAAACATATATAACAAAATGTTCCAAATATTTGATACATTGCAAATACTTCAAACATGCGTATATTTCGAATATTTGAACTTCCTCACAAGCTCAAAACATATATTTGAGTAGTAAATGGAATATCACTAAATTTTTTAAGCGAATTGCGATAATTCCGATAGATTATCGCACTATTCCGTGTTGGGGTGTAACATACGACTATTGTTAAAAAGAAAAACATTTGTTTCCTCCTTTGTCTTAACCCAATCAGTTAATAATTTTCACTAATAACTTAACATTCTAATTTTGTTGGGATTGCGAAACATGTTCAGCTTATTTTCAATATATATTATACATACATACATATATTATAATACAATGTAATGTAAAATATGAAACACTCTTTACAACATTTACAACAATGGCAACTTTTCTTATACCACATACACGCACTCAAAGTTTGCTTTTTCACGTTTTGCTCCAACTCTTTTGCATGCTTATTATTACGAAGCACAAGTTTGATGATTTGCTTGCATTTATTTTTTCTTTTTTTCTATTAATTTTTTTTTTTTTAATATTATTATTTAGGTGCACAACAAATGTTGGAAACTATTACGATAATCATAATAGCAATAAAGAAATATTAATATATTTTTGCTTATATACATATATAGGTATAAGCATTCACAACTTATTCATAAAGACATAACAAGTACGACTGTGTGTGCACTTTTCCACATCCACAACTTAGCATTTAAAGAAGCCAACTGCCTGCGCATGCATGAATTTAAGAGAGTATTTAATGTGTACCAAAACAACTTCGTACTTTGTGCCTACATAAACACACTTCATTTTATCAAAAGAATAAACATTTTGTTGTTTGTATAAGTATTCGTGTAGAACATGTGTTTGTATATCTCCCTGTAGGCTTCCATACACATCCATAGACGAACACATTCATTCGCCATGAAGTTGAACTTAATGCTTTATAAAAAGCCATTGCAGATTTAATTTAATAAAACAAAAGAATTTTTTTATATCGTCTCTGTTGTTTATGATGATACAAATGTCGATGTGAAATAATCGTCTCAACCCTGATTTATTTTCTGTTCATGAGAATGGGGCAACTTATTTCGACACAATGCTGCAGCAACTGCCAGATTTTTTTCAGCAGCTTAATCGCCTTTGGAAGAGTCAATTCGACATATGTAATAGAAACATATTTGAGATAATTTTCTTAGAAAGAACATTTTTCTTATAGAACAATTAGAAGATTCCAGTGTAAAGTTCACTATTACTGGAGTTATATAAAAGCAGATTTCAATTTGCTAGACTGATTGTTGAATATACATGGTGTGGGAGCAATTTCCTTTTGAAGCTTTTTATAGTTCTGGAATATTATTTTGAAAACGTCACTTAATACATTTATTGTCATGTTCACCATTTCTTACAAAAAGTATAATCAGAGGCTTCATATGTTGTATAAATATTCTATTCACTTTGCTTGAACTGTAAAATAGAACAACTCTGAAGAAATTAGAGAAAATATTTAACCCTTTTTATCGTTAATATCCCATTTTCTTTCCTTCCTATAAAAAGTAATTAAAGCTTACAGCCACAAATAAATTTTTAAAATATCCAAACATTTTTACGGCCGGACGTGCAGGCTCAAACGGAAAAGCAGTTTATATGCAGTATTGAGTTTGAGTTATTGTTTGTTCTTGTTAATTCTAAATTGACCTAAATTATTTTGTTAGTGGTAATATTAAATTATGATTTAGTGTCAAATTACTGCAATGTTTGTGTATCACTCGATGAATCACATGATTTGGACTTGTAAATATGCTGTGTCGCTCATATTTTTGAATTAATTGAACTGAATGTAATTTATTTGTTTTAATCACCAAACCACAATTTTGAGATATATCATATTGTTACAAAATATGTCCCCATTCACTGATTTATTTTCTCCGCTAAATATTATTCATATTCAAACTATACTTTCATCTTTTGCTACAATTCTTTGTTAAACAAACAAGCAAGCTTGTTGTACGTCTACCAGAGACTTAATAATAGAGAAGATAAATAACATTAATTAAGTCCAGTTATGAACCACAACCCATCTTTGGGGTTGTATTTGTTGTTCTAATCGTCATCCTTAGTCGTTGGCAGCTTCCATATCCTGGGAGCATAGTGGCACTCCGCATGATATTAACGCAATCAATAAATCACATTAAATGTTATCGTTCGGGGAAATCCTTTGGCTTAATGTGAACATCTTTCCTGTTGATCTAAACTTTCTGCTTAAGTGTTTATTGTCAAGTATTTACTTGTGAAATTTTCTTCATTACGCTTGAACACTTTTTGCAATTTGTCACTTAATTTAACGCTATTACTTTAAGTTTACACGATGTTTTATAAGCAGACCAGCGCAGTAAAGAAAAAAGGAAGGGAAAACGATCAAGAAAAAATCGAATCATAAATTAATTGTAATTGGAGGGTTGGGAGCAGAAGAGTGCATTTATTTATATAAAATATTATTAAAACTGGTAACTGGTAACACAAACATTTTGTGTGTTAGAGCATTTTTCCCTCCTGCGTATCGTCCTGATAGTGCCGACCATAGAAAAGATTGAGTTTTGTTAGAAAAATTCAATCATGACATGACAGTAGAGTTTTTAATAATATGACAAAGAATAAAGCACAAATGCAGACCTTCTGTTATTCGCCCAATAAAAGTCAATGTGTATGAAATATGAGACTTAGTCCCATTGCGATAAGTTCAATGGAGGATACGGAAACGTAGTACAATACAAGCATCGTAGTGAGCTTATTATCGGGACTAAAACATTGTAAAGTACTTGAATAAAAGAGAATATTCGCAAAGTCATGGTTATTTGAGAAACGTGACTATAAAGTAGACGATAAACTCACAAGGAAATCTACTATATTTGGCTAAGTAAGCGTATCCGAGTTTTCAACACCTCTACGCGCCCACATCCTGTTAAAGGACGCAATGTGTGAAGGATACACACCTTCTCTCCCACATGAAAATGAGAATACTATTCATTCCTATTTTGCATAAATTCAAATCTTTCTGCATACCGCTATAGAATTTATTCATTCTCTTATTGCTGCTGCCAGGCAAATAGGGCGGACCAAACGCCCATCAGTCACATAGAAAAGTTTTTGCTCTTGATGTCACATTCACTCACATACGAGAGATATAACTTTCTGTTATAAAATTCGTGTGTGAACTGAATTTTCAAAAGAAATCCAAGAAAAGCGAAGCAAATCTTCCCAGAAGAAAAACATTTTTGCGAAAAAAATATACTCTCTCACACACACGTACACACAAAGGTACCATTACCTTAGTAGTGTGTGTTGTGTAGATAACTCTTCTAATTCGAATATCGAATTCGGAAACGAAGAGAGGGGTAATTTCCATGTACTGCTTCTTTAGATGCTTGAACATGTTATATGTGTATACGTGAGTTGCATTCCCTAACACTTTGCACAGGCAAATGTGTACGTATGTGTGTGTGGGTGGAAGCAAATGGATCGGTGCATGGCTTCTACATCGGGGTCTTTATAGTAGTCGCGCCAATAGAATGGTAACCATGGTGAAGAAAGAAATATACATAAAATAAAATATGAATGTAAATGGAAACCTTTACCGCTATTGATAGAAAATGAGTCAAATTCAAATAGTTCTTATAGTGCATATCTGTGTCCTCCTCTCGCATGGCTTGTTGGAACAGAATCATTTCGTAGATCATTATTTACTGCATCCAATGACAAGCGCAGTGATTTTTTTTTTCTTTTGTGGTTTACCACAAATACAATAGAAAGTCATTTGTAAAACTAATTAATAAAACATGAACCGACAGTTTTAATTGTTATAGAAATTATTATTAGTGCTACCGAGAAATATTGTATGTCAAATTATGATAAGAAATTGGACATAATTTTCAATATGCTAAGATTAAATTTGATGACTTAACAATAAATATTCGAACAGTACAGAAATTTCAGGCAGGTAAACTGGCTTACATGTACATACCTTTGCATCAGTGCAATAGTGAGCAGCCTGACAGAAGCGTAGTAAATCTTCTAGATGTTATCGATAAATTCTCTTAATTAAATTGGAGAATTATAAATTACTGAACTTCCTCACCATAAAATAGAAGCTATAGAGGAACCATTGAATCTTAATAAATCGGAGAACTAAGTTTACTTAATGGTTCATGCTGGATGAATTTAGTACGATTGGACGAAAGACACGAATTTATATGTGGGTACCCAATTTGTATGGAAGATACCACAAAGGACGTAGTATAACATCGATTTTCTCATGATTTACACAATATCGTTGAAGTCCACTTTTTCAAATGAAATTTTTCCAAAATTTTTAAATCCTACTGTAGCAAACTATTAACGTGTTGTTTATATAACATCCTTTATTCCGTTGAAGATTTTTTAGTCGTCCAATTACATTATTTTGTCAGATGAAAACCAGATGTCAGATGTAATAGAAATTTTAATTGCGTATATTAGACTTCAAAAATACGAAAAATCACTAAATATTTCGACAAAAATTAACTTACCAGCATTTTTAGGATGGTTGTCTTCAAAGACAAGGCAAAGTATTTGAGACCGCTAAACAAATTATACTATATTATATGCCAAGTATTCCAATAAAAAATATATCTTTTATTATGTTTATATCAATATTTTTCACTGCGATTTTATCGCCCCAAGACATTTCAGGGCTTTTCTTAAATAAAATCTTTTCATAGCAATACCAACATGAGATGCTATAGAACCCAATTCAGTTTTGTATGCATTCAGCATTCCATTCCATAAGAGGATAATAAAGGACCCGTGTCATGTTTTCATTGCCGTGAAATGTTTTCATTGCCATGAAAAGAAAATATATAAACGCCCTCAAATACCCCAAGCGTTGCAAATATTTAAAGTATACTTTAAGGATTTCAAAGTGAAATGAATTTTACCCGTTTTAATATTTAAGGATTTCCACAAAAAAAATCTGTATTTTCAGTATTTCACTCACCTCTCTGTCAACCGCTAAATGTATAAAATGTATGTAAAAAAACTTTCGATTTATTCTTCCATTGCTATGAGTAGGGATAATTATTATCCATGATATTTATTTGGGTTGCTTGGCATTGGTAATGTTTGCGGTTCATCCTTTAGAGAGCTTTTTTGTCGTCGCGCACGCAAGCACATTTCTTAATGTTTGTACTTACGAGTATGGCTCTTGGCACCTGTTTTATCGCCTACAATGGATGGTTGTAAATTTAGAAATGATTATTCAAGTACTTTGAATATATTTCAAGTATATGTTAATAATACTTCTTCACTGACACCAGATGTGTTATTAGAATGTGTTTATTTATTAAACTTTTTTTTGTTTTATTTATTACTCTTGGCGACAACTGGGGAAGAAAACATTTTGGCAAAAAGTGCGACAGTATCTGTTTAATATATTGTGGATATTTAAACACGAAAATGACTTCACACAAACTTGTTTATATAACTTTTCTAACTTTAAAATTTATATAATCAATCAATTATATATATATTAATCAGGGACCTTCACAAAAGTTAAGTTTTGTATCGATTCTGATATTGCTAATCTACAGCGTGGGGCATATGAGTGTTGGCGATTTAATTCTTCAATTTCTCGGTAACGCGCGGCGCGGGGTGGCGGGGGGATATGTTGTTCGCTGCGCCGCTTCCTGGAAATTTAGTCGCCATGGAGCCGTACACGGGAGTGCAGCGTGCATTTTGTGTCCGAGCGTATTACAAAAACAATAAATCAGTGATTACTGCACGACGTTTGTATCGGCATGAACACGGTTTACACGATTTAAGTGAAGTTCCAAGCGCCAATGTGATACGAAAATGGATCAGAATGTTCGAAACAACCGGCTCAACAGTACCAATTACGGTTCGTGGTCGCCCAGTTTCTGCAAGATCAGCCGACATTGTGGAGCGTGTTCGTGTTTCAGTTCAGCGAAATCCGCAACAGTCAACACGTAAGAGAAGTCAGTCTTTGGATGTCAAAAGAACAACTTTACGACGAATTTTGAAACGTGATTTGCATTTGAAGGCTTATAAGATTCAGATAGTCCAAGAATTAAAACCCGATGATGCCAATAACCGACTTAACTCTGTCAATTTGATGCTAGAGCGGTTTAACAATTTCAACAACGTGATTTTTAGTGATGAGGCCAATTTTCACCTTAATGGCCATGTGAACAAGCAAAATTGTCGGTTCTGGTCCGAGACTAATCCCGGACGCTTGCATGAACGTCCACTTCACAGCCCTAAGCTTGTCGTGTGGGCTTGGATAACGTCAACCGGTATTATTGGGCCATACTTTTTTGAGGACGAAAGAGGGCATGCGATGACGGTTAGAGCGAACAATTATTGCAACATGCTAGTAGACTTTTTAAAAATTTGCGACTTCGGTTCCAAGAGTGTCAAGCAGCCGAGGGAAGCCATTTGGACAACATTATTTTTAAGTCTTAAAAATTCCCATGCTTCTACTTTTTAAAAATACAAATATATTTTTTTATGTTTCGTATTTTTTTTTTTAATTGAATATTTAAACCGCCAACACCCTTATGGCCCACTCTGTATTTTACGAAATTATAATTTTTTGAGTGTACTGACAAATGTGAGCTTAAATTTCGTAAGACATCTCTTTACCTAGAAACAGCACCGATAATGTAAAAATGTGTCCACAAAATTTTTGTTTCGAAAATTTAGTATAAGAATGAAATTATGGTTTAGCTCTTAATTTTTCTAAGTGAATGCAAATAACTTTTCATAGATGTTGAAATATCCTTACATCGACCTATCTGTCACATGTTAAAAAATGAGTTAAAAAAATGTAGCTGAAATTCAAGATTTAGGTGTAGTATTTGATTCAAAATTAACATTTGAATCTCACATCAATAACATTGTTCCCAAAGCATACAGTTTGTGTTTCATATGTAGGAATTGCACGCAGTTTTTTGATCCATTCAACGATTTTATATACATTACAATATGTTTCATTTATTTGGAATCCAACAGCTTTCGTTTATATTAATTGTATTGA
Source organism: Philornis downsi (assembly GCA_019455685.1). Lineage (NCBI taxonomy): Eukaryota > Metazoa > Arthropoda > Insecta > Diptera > Muscidae > Philornis > Philornis downsi. The sequence continues at coordinate 1,052,360 of JAHXMU010000066.1, forward strand.
AAGAATTCAAAAAGCATTTTTAAAGTTTACCTTAAATCGTTTTCCCTTCTCGACCCCAATTCCTTCTTTTTCTAGTAGATGTCTTTTTATCTTCCAAATAACTTAGGTCAAGAAGATACATTTATTCCATAATGTTTCGTCATGCTAATATTTCTCGATTTATTGATCGTTCGCATTTGTTATCGTTAATTCAAATTAATGTTGCTCCACGCTTATCGCAATATTATTACCCGTTCCATATTCACATCCGCTCTACAAACTATGCTTGCAATGAATCTCTTTCCAGATCTATAAAATTTTATAACTCGATATGTTCTATTCTATTGATTATACTCTTCCTCGACATAAATGAAAAAATATATTATTCAGTTTAAGCATTTAAATCATATCTACTAACAATGTATTGTTGCTAGTCTGTAAAGAATTGAATTATTCATAGATTAACTAAATGAAATTAAATTAAACGAAATTGGGGACTCAGAATGAGTCTACAGCCTAATTCTTTAGTTTACAACATTTCGTTGTCTAGTATCACGTTACCTATTATTACGACAAGAACTCAAGTTTATTACTGTGAAATCTTTTGCTGTCCACAGCTTTTACCATGTCTAAACAATTGGCGACACTGTCGGCTTGTAAAAAACCATCGTTCAAATTTTCGTAGATTTTGTGGTGAATATCTCGCGATAGCAAGTCAATCTAAAACACTTTTTGCAAACACCAACTAAATAATATCTTGTTGGCCGTTGTTATCATTCCCTTAATTCAATTTCTTTTCTCAAAAAGTGGCAAAAAAGCATAGTGAAAAATTTGTGCATAAATCATTTTTGATTAAAGTATAAAATAAATTCCTTTTCATTCCATGAATTGGCTTTGGATGAACTTCCCACATTCATTGGGCTTTATACACTTTTCTATCTTAGGTACTCTGAACGAGGCCTACTGCTTAATGGCGATTCGGAACGTCAGTTTAAGTTTTCACCAAACTTTCCGATTAATCGACTACTCCCAGTTTTCGTCTGCGTATTCAGTTGACCGCAGCTCAAAGAAGGACAAAAGGTTATATCGGATCGCGAACCTACGACCCAATCACTTTCGGAAACTCGATATTAAGTAAAAAGCCTTGTTCATTATCCAATCCTATGTAACCAATAAAGCTCCTGTAAGGGGATAGCAGAAAATAAAGTGCGGCATATTAAAAAAAATTTGTTTATCGACGTTATTTTGGGAAAGTCGCAAAATGTGTATGTCATTGGCTCTCTTTCCACCAATGCATAATTATAAATCACTCGCCTTCCTTTTTCTAATATCCCTAACTAATGATCGACTTTTCTTCCTTTTTTGCACTGCTTCCTCCTCACATCCTGAATTCCTTAGACTTCCAGCTCTGTTTTCATGCCTAAACTGATTACCTTATTTTTCCAACAACAACAGCAATATCTTGAACGTGAAGCATTGCTGCAATAACCAAAAGAAAAACATTGCATATATCAATTATATGTCGAAGTATAGAACCGTCGCTTCAACCAACAACGGCCAACCAATACCAAAACAAATTCCTACACGGAAAATCCAAATATGATACGAACGTGTCCTTGCCAGTTGATTAGACACCCACGCTCCAATTTTCCCCTATTCTTCAAGTTACACTTTCCCATTCCGTGCCTTATCCTCCATCACTCTTAAACCAATAGCTGGTGTACAGGCGGCACATCTGTTAGATTTGTATTGGTATTAGTTTTTGTAGAATGAAAGATATTTGTTTCGGTTTCAGCGTCTGCTTCTATCCCCTTTCCGTTTTCGCGGTGGTTTTCTTCTTCCTCACAATTTCATTGTTAGCGTAAGACGTGCGTGATACATTGCAATCAAGGATTGTAGTGCTCTTATGGAAACACAACCCAAAATACAGCCCATGTGGCATAAAAAAACACTCATACTCAAACATAAGCAGAGTATATTTTCCATTTATGTTGAAAACAAGAAACAAAGCATTTCTGTAACTTATATCCCTATGAGGAAGCACTGAATTTTAAATAGTTGCTAGACAATAAACCTGTTTACAATTTCCTAAAAATCTGTCCAACCAGAAATATAAAATTTTAATTTTTCAGATTTTGAAAATGTTTTAAATCTTATTTGTTGTTTTTTACCAAAAGATCTGTCCCCATTCATTCTATTATCCCCATTCACCAGTGCATCATAAAGCAAACTGACCCTTTTCTGTCGAGTATATTTCCATCACTTCCACTATAGGTCCTATTTTCATCTGCCCCTGAACATGTACGTCAGTAACAATTGGCACTAGTTTCCTCATAAGAAAGTAAAGGCTTATTAAAAACTATTAGGCGCAACTAAGTTCTCTCTGTTTTTTTTTTTTATAAAAATTCTTCATATACTTTATTATGAAAACATGTTTACAAATGATTCATTGAAAGTATTGCCCTTCGCTAGCTACTACTTTTTCCCATCTTTCTGGCAAAGCTCGAATTCCGTCAAGTTAAAACCGCTCATCTTTTAAGGCTATCCACTAATCTGGCCATTGCTTGATGTCGTCATGTGAGTGGAACTGCTGTTCAGGCAGACCGTGTCCAAGTGACAATCGGACGGCGCAATATATGAAGAATATGGTGGTTGGAGTAAGACTTCACATTTCAGCGTTTCCAGTTAGGTTTCACCGGGCTTGGCCACATAAGGCCGAGCGTTGTCATGCTGAAGAATCACTTTTTCATACTTCCCCGTGTATTGTGGGCGATTCTCGCGAAGAGCTCGGCTCAATCGCATTAATTGAAGTCGATACCGATCCCCAGTGATGGTTTCGCTTGGTTTCAACAGTTCGTAATAAATAACACCGACTTTGTCCCGCCAAATACAGAGCATAACCTTCGCAGTATGAATATTCGGCCGAGGCGACGACGTAGAAGCATGACTGTTCAGCTCCCATGACTCTTCTTCTTGGATTGCTGTAATGAATCCATTTTTCATCATCCGTTACAATACGAGGAAGAAACCCCTTCCCTTTTTGTCGCTAAAGCAGTTGTTCACAGGCTTTCGTCTGTCCCTAGGCTTCAACACATAAGGAACCCAAATTTCCTGCTTTTGAATCATTCCCAACGCACGCAATCACTTGAAAATGGCTTGGCGAGTAATTCCTAATACTTAAGCACAAAATCACACATATTCACACAGCCAAAAGAATATAACATCACTATTGTGTCGAGACGGTATGTTTACCATTTGCCTAAGCTTGGCTCATGACGTTCAGGTTATGGCAGAATCGACTAGCACTTGCAGCTGACGTCATCTATTGGCAAACAGCGGGAACTTAGTTGCGCACCTAATATATGTACGGCAATTGACAGTCGGTATTCATAAGCGCTCGAAATATAAACGAACGATGACACAGACATGGTTACCGTACTTATCTAATCATATCCTCCAATGCCTTTTAAAGTAGTATGGATGGGTGCACCAGGGCTCGAACATTAGTCGATCGGATTGGCTTGGGTAAACGTTAAGAATAAATCATTTGTAATACTAGATTCATTGGGTGACACGCACCCGATAAGTCAAATTTTCGTTGACTCTAGCGATAAATCAATATTTTATTTCAGGTATGTTGATTTAGAAAGAAGCAGACTGGACGTTTGTAAATTATTGACACAGATCTGCGACCTAAGGAAACCCCATAAGAAGAGGTCTTACGGGGTCAAATCGCACGACCTCGGTGAATCGGATTCCACTTTCAACTGTTCCAGAACTTTTCAGTCAGCGAACATACAGCATTTTGCTGCATCATTTTTCTTCATCCACTTGGTTGTTCAATCTTGTCTTGGTCCAAGTCCCCATCCAAAATTGCCAAGTTGATGTCTGTGGAAGACCACCAAACGTTAAATAGCCGCGCGGGCAAAACCGCGCCCATAGTTACCATTAGGGAACAGCCATTTTGAGGATAAAGTTTTATCATTTGCTCACATTGTTCGATGTGCTGTTACTTGCTGTGACGATTTGTCTTTACTGTCTGAAAAATAAAAACTACAAAAACATAAGAGGAACAACTTAACCGCTGTGAAGTGTCAAAATCGACCCGTCCCTATTGCGAATTACTTTACAATCGATGTCGTTTTAGGTGATAGCAATTTAAAGGAAAAAAAAACAAAACAAATTCACATTACAACCCAGAATATTTAAATTAAGACCAAATGTTAAATGACAAATTCGAACGTATGTTCGGACTCTTTCACTGGACACTTAATGCTCGTATGTGTTGCCAGAAACTATTGAACTGAGATATGCTGGGATTAAAGCCATCATTTCATACACGACTGTCGTCTGTGCGTTTAAGCCATTCTACAGTAAAATGTGACAGGAAAGTCGAACAAATGTTTTGCAAAACCTCATACTTTTCTAGTTACATTTCGTATTTGGACACATTGTGTACTGTTGATTCCACTTATTACGTTGAATTAATTTTTTACAAACAATTACCTTCTTTTAATATCAAAGTACAATTCAAGATTCATGGCAAAAAATTACTCGTTTCAAAATCGTTGACAGACTATATCCTGAGTGACACCCTTTAAATTCATTGTCACTCTGAGCCTTCTGCTTAATGCTGATACTGTTTCAAAGTTAAGAGCCAACGAATAATTTAAGAGTTCCCATCTCCAAACTGCCCTTTCCATCCTCCACTGATGTCGGTTTCTTTTTTCCTTTTGTGATGTAATCCATGAAGGAAGTCATTCTCACTTGGTTTAGGAAAAGTCCACATTGTGAAATAACAATTTTAATTATTTGTTCTTTACTTTAACTAAAATATAATATGTATTTGAAATATGATGACGCTTAAGCCAACCGTCATTCACTAGCACCATTGAGTTGCCATTGGAAGCAGGTGCTGTACTTAAACACCAAAGGAGAGTGACAAAAGAACTGAATAAATTTGAAAAGGCCAAATCAGTTTACATTTTTTCTAACAAAAAACATATAAGAGCAGCAAGCCGAAAATTTAGCTAAGTTTTTTTAACTCTTTGCTATCGCTATAAAATTGGACGATGAAGATTAATATTTTAAATCGGCATCGCATCACATATGCACTGTGACATTTATTAAATTAAATGGGCGGTTATCTTTGTACACAATTTTGGAAATTTCGTTTGCATCACATAAGTGATTGTAAAAAAATCAAATCTGCTACGAAGGATAATGGAGAAGCTGTTTTAAATATGTTGTTACGGTATTTTTTCATATAGATTGACTTGTTTTATTATGTTTGTTTATTCATTTTATAACTACTTGATTCCATCAATAAAAACTCTAGATATAACCGAAGTGGATTAAACGTTTCATATGACTGTTTGAGCAAACAGCCATCTGCTGACAAAGTTGACATAATTCTAGTCAACTAGTTTTAGTTTTCATTTGCCCTCGAACATTTCATCCTCACCACACGGTACATACTAGTATACTGTTATCCATCTTTCGGTTTCAAAACGAAAAAGTTAAAGTTAAAATAAAGTTAAATAAAACACCCATAGAGCTATGATTTCGATTAAAGTTTTATTTTATTATAATACTTGAATTTTGTCATGAAGATTAATATTCCTCCAGTGTCATCTTCATTTTTTGTCATTTTTCATTTTCAGTCACTTTTTCTGAATGCAATAATGAATTTTCCGCTATCACTTCTGGGTTCTCCGAGCCCCATATGCGACAAGTTTGCTTGTTGACGTAACCACCGGGTGAGAAATGAGCTTCGTCGCTGAAGAACATTTTGTTCGATTGAAAGCTCACGTTTGAATCACCACCTTCGTGGTAAATTTTAACTATTTTCACGCATTCTTCGGTTGTTAAACGATCCATATTTTTGTAAATGGCAAACCTTTCACTAAATATATAAACTTCAGATGATACGTATTTTTGTCAGACCGGTGGTCTTGAAACCACTAAATGGATAACCCTATATATCATATACATATTCCATCCGATTTCATTACAATTTTTCTTATGTTCATTGTCTGCAATTGGGTTTATTTTCTGAAATCAAATCGGATAGCAAAATGTTTGTCAAACTGGATGTGTGTAGCTTGGTGCTGTCCTGATGGAACACAATTCCTCTCCTATTGGCCGAAGTTGACCGACCCTGGATGACGGTCCATCAGACGATCTAGTTGTTGACAGTACAGGTCCGAATTAATAGCTTTGACGGAGGGGAGCAGTTCATTGTAGGTGATTTCCATTATTTTGTTTTTTTTTTTTTTTTTGCACAATGTTTGACGTGCTTACATGACAGTCGGACTTGACGGTTTCCGTTATTCTATCTATATTTTCGACAATTGGCCTTCCAGAGCGTGGAAGGGAATCGACGAAACCAGAATTGCGCTTGATTGGCTGTTACAGTATCAGGATCATATACACTATTCACCTTTATAGCCGCCTGACTGGCATTTTTACCTTTATCTTTTCGGGTGTCCATGTTTGACGCGAGATCTTATCTTTCTAGCGCCATCTAGACCTAACCTTTGTTTTAACGAATTTAAAACAATAAACTGATAGATACAGTTGTTTGTTATAACTGACCGCTAGTCATTAATGTGGCTTTATTTTAGCTTTATTCTCAAGAAGGATCCTCAATGCAAACACACCAATGTTGATCAATGTCAAGTTATTTCCGCATCTTTATTTTAGATAAGAGAAACGTTTTACTCGACTGTGGCGAAGGGAATCAATCAATGTTTTCTATGTTATGCTAGTAAGCTACAGTGTTCACACCATCGTTTATTCTAAACTGTACCTAAATCTTGCGATACATTTAAGGTTAAGGTCTTTTCTAGTTGGTTGACTGCGAGTCTCAACTGGAAATTTGGTAGTTGAAAGAATTTTTTCATCAAACCGCTCAATTCTTTAAATCATTGAGAATCCATTTTTCTTCGAAAAATAATCGATTTGTTGAATTTTGGTTTAGCACAAATTCACTTTTCTGCTTAGGATATGCAGGAAATAGTTTAAAATTGATTAAGATTAACTTCGTTATGTTTTTGTAAACTTATATTCAAGTTATTCAAATGTGGAAAGAACCGCTTAGCTTTCCCAAGAGTAATAAAGATTCGTTACCATGCAAAACTCCAAAAATATTGAAACTGAAAAAATCTACATAAAAATTATTACAATCCGCGCACGTGTTTTGGCTATGTTACAACTATAGCCCTCTGTTCATTTTTTACCATAACACCTTGCCAGTTAATTATTTAAAAAAAAACAGATCCTTATTTCTTACTGCCGCAATTTTCACAATCTACGAAGTTCATGGCGTTTCATATTTCGATCTATAGGTTGATTTTTTAATCGTAGTTTTTTTTTTTTAAATCGAATAAAACGCTCAAATTTGTATCATATATCAAAATTTTTTATTGGAATCGATAAATTGGTCTTTGCCATTTAATTTTTAAACATAATTTCATGTGTCAAAATGTCCATTCGGAAGGCCAAATTTTTCGTTACTTTTCCGAGCATTTCGACCTGTATTCCACGAATAACGCGTGTTATGTTATCCTGTGAGGCTGCAATGGTGTTCGGCTTGTCCACATAAACTAACGACTTGACATAACCCCGCAAGAAATAGTCAAGAGGCGTTAAATCGCAAGATCTTGTTGGCCAACTCGCAGAGCCAAATCGAGAGATAGGCTGCTCACCAACTTCATCCCTCAACATATCCATTGTTTCACGAGCAGTGTGGCATGTTGGCTCCGTCCTGATGAAACCACATGTCAACCAAGTTCAACTTAGCCAATTGGGGCAAAAAAAAAAATTCCTTGTGGTTGAGTAACACAAGGCCAATCGCTGAGAACGGCTATGAATTGACATTTCGCGATCGTCATTAACACTGGTCGCTACGGCTGCAATATTTTTCTTCGGTACGCATTCTACGCATGCGAGTCGATGGTTTTATGTTCAACGACCATAAAATGGTCGTATCAAACGATGCACATTTGTCACAGAGCACGAATTTTTATATTAAATTTCAACTATTTGCAATCGTTGCTCGTTTGTTAGTCTTTCCATGGTGAAATGGCAGAGTATACTGTGCACTTTTCACTTTGACAGATGACGTTTGGACGCCATTACCGATTAGGGCTGCCAACCTGAAAAACTTAAATCTTAAAAAATCACCCTATATTTGAAACACACGCATGATTTTGCAGCACCAAATAGAAGGGTTTCTAATAAAATGAATTTTCATTCATTGCTGTTCCGTTCGCTGCAATCAAGATTTCAACTAATCAAACTAAGTTATTGCAAGAAAATACTATTTTCCGTTTCAAAAATCGTACATTGCAGCATTTAGTAATTAAACAGCATGTAGAGGGATTCTCATTTTGGAGTGAGGAAAATTGCAACTTTTTTAATAAAAAGTTTAGGTTTAATAAAAAGTTTACTTCACAAACAACAACACAGCACTTGGCAATTTCTTAGCAACTGCATGACATGTGTTGTATTATACATAAATACACACACAAACACACAATCTTATGTAAAACTATGCATTCATCACATACGAGTACATCCATATATATGTCTGTCTGCCAGGTGTAAATACCAGTTTATGCGTATAAGTATATGTGCAAATATTTATAAACCGTATTCTAAATACATTTACATACATATCCTTGTATATCTAAATCAATTGTAAGCCACTGAGCAACACATTATTAATTGCTATTGTTTTAATCTTTCCCCACTCCTCGTCCACGTCACAACAGTAGGCAACAAATGTTTAATATTAATCTACCTTGCACCATGGAGAACAAGGAGAACACACGGCCATTTGTGATACGTGAAAACAGTAGTGATAGCAGTGATGAGGATGGTTCACGCATCCCGTATCGCGATGATGACACATCACGGCAGGCGAAAATCGCACGCAAAGAATCGCTATCACTGAAATTGCAATTGCGTCCCGACAAACAGGATCTAATCAATCGCAACATTTTGCACCAAGTTAACGACAATGACATCAAAGAATCCAAGGAAGCCATTGGAGCACGTCTTATAAGACGCCTATCGATGAGACCGACAGCCGATGAATTGGTGGAGCGTAATATATTAAAGAGTAAGTTGTACACATTGCCAATAGCACCAGATTATAACGTAACGTGTTGCCCCTTTCTTTAGCACAAACACCCGCCGAAGAGAAGAAACAAAAAGAGGAAAAGAAATCATATTTATTGCGCAAATTAAGTTTTCGACCCACCGTCGAAGAGCTTAAGGAAAAGAAAATTATCCGTTTCAATGATTATATTGAAGTGACTCAGGCCCACGACTATGATCGTCGAGCCGATAAGCCATGGACAAGACTGACACCAAAGGATAAGGCTGCCATACGTAAAGAATTAAATGAATTCAAATCATCTGAAATGGCAGTGCACGAGGGCAGTCGGCATTTAACAAGGTAAGCTATAAGCAAGATCGCCCTCAAATTGAAAGCCCTCTGGATCCTTTGGCAGCTTCATGACCCCCAACAATAGATGGGCGAATACTGACTCGTGTGGCCATAGCGAAATGTAGTATGTTAACATGTTATAATATATCATATTGGCCGTAAGTGTGTTTCCAAAATGTATTCAAGTGAAAAATTACATTTCACTTCCGTATCCTGTTCACATTTTCCCATACATTTTGCCGGTTCGTTGGTTGACCCACTTTTCTGCTCCGATGCAGCAGTATTCGCTCTCACCGAGCGACGCTGTAATAACGAACGTTCACTTATTTCTCGTAATTTCAAAACGATTTTGTTTGGTCATTGGTCAGCTGTTGATACAGTAATCGTGTCAAGCAAAAAACGAAATGCAACGTCCGTGGCACAACATGGGTAGAAAGCAATTAAGTGTCATGTATTAAAATTTGCGAAACTCAAGTATACATTCTGTTTTCCTTTTTTTTTTTTTTTAATTATTTATTTTAATTGGTTTTTAGATGCTCCACAATAAAAAAAATAAACAAAAATTATTGACAGGGCAAAATTAAATTACTTTGGACTGGAATCATGTATTCAACTATTTCAACACCATCTAAAACGAAACCAAAACGATGTTATTTCAAAATAATTTTACAACGAGTATAGAAGAAATGATTTGTAACTCCTTACGGGGTTTTTCCAATTAATAATCAATGATTATTTAAGAAAATTGGAAAAACATTTCCCTGCCAGTGAATCATATTTGAACCTGTCTCTGAAGCACATATTTCGAAATTGACTACTAAGCCAGTTTCAAATAACAAATTTTAAGGCATGTCAGAAAGGCCCTTTTCCTTTTCTTTCTTTGAAAGTTTACTTATAGAAAAAGGTGGGCAAAAATCAGTATTCGTTAAAAAGCGGGTGCTTTTGGATCAAGTATCTGCAAAAGTTTTTCAATTGAATCGTTTTTTCACTACGGTAAATAATAATGATAAATGAGTCGTCAATCGAGTCTCAGTAATCCGTACATGAGTCTGTCGTAAAATCTGCCAGATAATTTTTTCCGATTTTGGAAAATAATGGTCTCAAAACGGCATTTCATAATAAATTTAAACTGTTTCTTGCGTTTATTGAACTTTTTTATTTTAGATCAAACGAACATCGCAACCTCAGAGATGTACTATGGATCTTTCAGATCTGTTGTGTTAATGTGATACGGCTCCATACATAGGAAGTTGAAAAAAATTGAACAGAAAACGATATTACATTAGTATTAACTCTATTAATATTTATCAGCTCACTTTTTCTCAAGCATTATCATTCATAACCCTTGGTGTGTATACACTTTAACAAACACTCGGTAGATTTTGTTTTTTTTTTTAAATATGACCTACTTTCAAATTAAATAGATCGCTTAGAAAAGATGCGCTTCTAATTTTTTTTTAATTTACTAGATTGGGGTCAGAGTTAAAAAGACAAAAGCAAACTAAAAGCTGCATTAATTAACCACATGGCGCAATGGTTAATGCACGCGACTATCGTTTGCATTATCGCGGGTTCAACCCCGCATACAGCCACCTATCATTATTTAAGCGCCGGTCATGTCGATGTGTCTGACAAACACTTCGATTAGTCGAGTAATCGACATGTCTAGCAAATGCTTTTCATACTGTGACGTTCGGAATCGTCGTTAAACTGTAGGTCCCGTTGAGTGAGTCTAACAAGTGCATATAATTTTATTCTACCAGTAACAAATACGATTCAAGATTCACACCTCTGCCCTTTTTTCATGATTGCGACATTTTGCCATAACGTACAGAAATTGACTTTTGCTGACAAAAATAATCGGTAGTTCAATTTCGCATATATTGACGTATTTTATCTAAGGATCTTTTTTTGAAAGAATACAAAATTCAACTAATGAGACTTGAAACCGACCTACATTTGGAACAGTCGCAGTTTCAGTTTTTAGGCTCTCGAACCACTTATTTTTAACCATAATTTTGTTTAGCGATGAGGTCCATCTCTTGTGTCAGTAAACAGAATTGATATATTTGGATTGAAAATCAACGTAGAGGTTCATGAACCGTCTATATTATTTATGGCGGAATCATTTGCCTATATTTATCCCCAAAAGTGGGCGGCCAAATCATAAATGTGCATGGCGGAAGTTATTGCGCGATGATAACGGATTATTCGTTGCCTGAAATTCGAGTCAGTGACTTCGACACTAGTTAGTTCTAACTATATTTTGTTCACAATTTGTACCGAAGAATCAGCCGCCGACATCATATTATGGTATATCACACCTGCAGACTTTATTCTTTGGAGCTACCTAAAGTCTAAAATCTACAGGCCGGCTACGATTAGAAAATTTGAAGCCAACATTATTTATTTGTAATTCGTAATGTAATACAAAAGCCTTCTTGACCGATACAATATACAACATATCCATAATATCCTGAACATACACATTATTCACAATATTATAATAACAAGAACTTATTGGCTCCCCAGCCATAAAATATAAAAGTATAAGCCGAAAAATAAACGATATGCTAGTTAAGTTTTAACATGTTCCGGGAAAAGTGACAATTGAGAGCAGAAAAAGGCGCATCTCAATTGATAAATATTTTAATATTTGCAACTACTTAAAAACATGCAATCAACATATCCGTAGTAAATATAAAAGTAATATGAGCAACTTCAAGTAATATCAAGCAGCTTTAATCGAAAAACACTATTAGATTGTGCAAAAAGCCGCAGGCCACTTGGCAGGATTTTTCGAACATGGCGCTATAAATTCTGGTCTTCTACTGGAATGAGAAAAGCTAAAATTATTACATAAAAGAGCTGGTACACCACTTTTTATTACGATACAAAATAAAAATAAATTTCTATATGGCACAAAATTCTCAAAAGAACATCCCAAGATGTTTTTCACATATTCAGAGATATGCTGCCTTCTGCGAACATTATTAGCAAACCGTACAATAACGTTCATAACTCTCTTTAATCTTGACAGATTTTCAATGTTAGCTCCTGATATCAGTTCAAGATAATATACAATCTGAGGCATAAGCTTAGCATAAACTAATTTACATTTCACTTTAAGTGGGAAGAAAGGATAAAGTTTACGTAAAGAACCATATATTCTACCCTGAATGGAGTTAATATGAACTTCAAACGTTAACTTATTATCAATAACTACTCCCAAGCATCTGTGGTGACTAACAAAGTCAATCGCAGATGTACCCAAGCAAATATCAAGATTCGATTCTAGGTAATTGGCAGAATCAAACAGAATAGCCTTGGTTTTGAACGGATTAATAAGTAACGAATTTCTGATGACACATGCCAGAATACGATCAAGGCAATCATTGATTTCAGTCTCCAAAGAGAATGATGAACGATCTGAGCGAAATGAAAGCATTATGTCATCCGCAAATACAAATAGATTGCATATGTTAGGATCAATACATTCAGCAATATCATTCATGTAAAGCACAAAAAGTAGTGGACCAAGGACCGATCCTTGTGGGACTCCAGATGTGAGTCCAAGGCAATTGGAACGTATACCAAACAACTACACAAATTGAGATCTATTAGTTAAATACGACATTACCAGTCTACAAGCAGATCTTGAAAAATTAAAATTAACTTCAATTTCTTAATCAAAGTCACAAAGTAAATACTATTAAGTGCTTTAGTAAGGTCTAATGAAATGAAAACATTTAGTTATTCTCGATTAACATTTTGTCTCACAGTGTGAGTAAGAAGTAATAATTAAGACGTAGAGCTATATCCTTTGCGAAAAGCATATAATAATAATAATAATTGAATAATATGTTTACGAACATGACAGCATTTGGATTTTCATAATTTGTTCAGCAACCTTGGACAATATATAGGTAGGCAACATTGAAATTATCGGGATTATTGATAATCCCAGACTTAGGAATGGGCACAACACGCGCAGTTTTCCAAACAGACGGAAATACAGAGCTCATTAGCATTGAATTAAGTACATTTAAAATTAAATCCGACATGTATGGAAATATGATTTTAAAGAACTGAATGGAAATACCATTAATACCAACATATTTCGATTTTACCTTACCCAACGCATTCAGTACATCAGCTTCACTGACACCACTGAACGAAAATGAGTTTTCGTCATCAAACAAATCGTCAACACTAAAATCAGTACTACAAGTGTTTCCAGGTCCAACAGCACGAACAGAACAATCATTTAAGCCGTTTACATCACCATCATACGATATTTGGCGTTTATGAGAGCGACCTATGTCTATTTATAATATGAACGTGAAATAGATTCTCATAACATCAAATTTATTTTAGTACTTCCATATCTTGGAAGGCTCATGATGATGACCTAGAAATGTTAATTAAATTAGTCGGTCATGTGCATATAAAAAGTGCGAAATTACAACGGATGCGAACAATACCAGATTTTACATTTTCATTTTGTTGGGGGGATGGACATTTAGGTTTCTCATTAACTTCGTGATTTTCTTGAAAGTTAGAAGCATTAGACACTTTTTTAGCACATCAATTATCTTCGCGGTACAGGCACAGAAAAGTAATTGATTTATTTTATATCTAACCGTTATTAAACTTCCTATAGAAATTAATTAACGTAAATTTTTACCATAAACATACACTTGTGTTTGAATAAGTATAAGCAAAAGTAAAAAGAAAAACTTAGAAAACGATCCTTTTCGCGCCTTGAATTTGCTTTCGTTAACAAAAACATATCAAGTAATCTATTAACTATTAACTTAACGGCATGAAAACATGAACAGCGCCGATAAAACTGCCTTGAAGATGTGAGGTTGAGAATGTTTATAACGCTGAGCGCCAAACAAATCCAAGAAAGTCAAAATTTATTGTTTGAATATGTGGCCGCATGATTTTACAATTCCTTCAGTAATTTCTATAATCGCCGCTAAACTCCAGGACCTATCATTAGTAAAATATACACCAAAGCTTATTAATTATAACACTATAGAAACCATCCTCGATATATAGAAAACATGTTACTAAAGTTGCATCGCAATCACGTGCACCGATTAGAAGCTTATATACAATACACAGAAACGCAATAATTTGTTCCTATATATTCATATATATAGAATAAAGATTTGTTTTTTTATTGATTGTTTTCTTTTTTCTTCTAACATTTTGAGGGGCATGGCCTTTTCGACTTATTTATAGTTGCAGTTAAATGTCAAGATCTGCAACTATCTGTAGAGCTCCAATTTGTGTTATGGACGTTATAGACAATCTAGGAAAAATAATAATATTTATGAAATTCGCATATTTTAATAACATGTTTGTATTATTTTTCTCCATTGGCAGGTACTAAATTGAATGCGTTTTGTGCAAACAAAAATAGTTGTTAGCCGAAAAAATTGAATAACAAAAATTCATCTCGATAACTGAAATAAAATTATAGTGAAAATGATAATATGGCTGATTATTTGAATGCAATTTGTATGTGCACCTAAACAATCGTTAACTGGTGGCCTCCGGAAAGGAGATTTTTCTTAACCTTTATTTCAAGTTGCAAAAAGGAGAAAATTGTATTGATAACAGATCAGAATATTATAATTTAATCCTTTCTTTTTTTGCAATAATTCAAATGTATGATTCAATCACAACCGTCTTTCTTTTCAGGTTCCATAGGCCATGACAATTGCAATGGCAGCAGAAATTAACGATAAAAACTCCATACCCAACAAAATTTTGTGCAACAAAATTTTGTGCAACAAAATATAAAAAATTTTAAAAACACATGAAATTAAGAAATCTTTCTAAAACAAAACAAAAAAAATGTAAAACTAAATGAAAAATCTACAAAAAAAAGAAACAAAAATTAAAGGAAACAACAACTCAAAAATTGTTTAAAAAAAATTAATAGAGAAGAGGAAAAAATACAACAAAAAAAAAACTATTTGGGTTTCAACAGCAACAGCTCATACAAAAACACCTAGGAATAGCTACAACAACAACGCTTTTCAGCTAAAAAGAAAGTGTATAGTTTTACACAGAGGAAAGACCGATCGCAAGCACTGGCGAAATGGAAAATTCTGGAAAAAGGAAATTAGTTATATATATGTATATTGTGTGTACAATCGAGCGTAAAGATTTGTTAAGGATTTTATTTCAAATGCGATTGATTTGAATGTATTTAGTTACCACAATTGTTTGGTAATGATTAGTTATTCATTGTGTATCAATAAAGCAATAAATTTACTATATTTTGTTTAAGAAAAATAAGTTAAAATTTAAATAGATACAGTCAAAAAGCAGAATAATTTCTATCACATTTTATTGTTATCTTAACTTATTTCCAAATTTCAAAGCAGAACTGATATTGTTTGTTGTACCACAAGCAAGGATATTATATTCTCTAAATACTCCTTTTATGTTCCAACATTTGACGTCATCAAAGTCTTCTTGCTCTTCTATATACATATTGAAATAAGAGTTATTTGATCGAGCGGCAAGTAGAAAAAGCTGAATGTTTCCATTTGAGGAACACATTTCAAGAACAACAACAAATCACTTTATTGTGTAAGCAAAATTCCATTAAGATTAAACAGCAACAACAACAAAAACAATTAAGTAATTTAAAAACAGTTTAAATAAAGTAATAATTACATTTAACAAAAAGAAAAAAAAAACAAACAAAAAATACGTATTAAACAAAGTAAGAAAAGAAGAAAAAAAATATTGTTAAACAAAAAAAAACGTAGTGAGAAAACAATAATCAACCAACAACTTAAACTGAGATCTTTGGAAAAGAAATTTAAAAATAAAAAATATATAAAACGATTATATTTTACCACAGTTTAATCTTAAACAAAGAATATAAATTGAACATTGCAAAGAAAAAAACATTTCATCACAAAAGAAAAAAACGAAAACTTATTTCAAAAAATAGCGAACAAAAATTGTTTACGTTCAAATATTGTAAATATATAACGTTTCTTTCAAATTAAATTAAAATAATTTTAGTGTTTAATTCTAACATCAACAACAAATGTCTATAATTATATTATTATTATCATTTTATTGCAAAAAGAACAGTTGACAGTTTTATAAATAATTTTGTTTTTAATTTGATATTAGGATATTACAGCTTTTAATGATTTGTATATTTAGTATATATATATATGTATATGTAATATGATATATACATACTCGTATGTATATGTATATATATATATATGTTTATGCTTACAAATGCGTTATGAAATTTTGTCATTCATAATTTCTTTCATGTATTTTTATAGCTTTCTTGTTTTATTGTGTTGTACTTGTAGAAAACTAATTAAAATATAGACATTACTTATGTTTTTCTTTTCCAAATAACCAACGACGCTGTGTGATGCATTCTTAAACATTTCTTTTAATTCGTTTCAACACAAATTTATATCAAACATCTGTTCACCCACCCGTTAACATTTCTAGTTTTTTTCTAGTGTGGCAAATTGAAGAACATTTAAATTTCAAATATCTTTACAACATACATTTCATACAACTGTCTTAACTATACTTGGGTTTACATCACCTGATATCCACTTACGCTTGACATCCCACTTTCTATTAAATTGCCCTTTGGGCGCTACAACATCCGTGTACCGAAAAGTAGAAACATTTTACGTCAATCTAGTTCGCGTTCGATACCAATAGAAATGAAATATTATTTAAGTTAAAATCATTGAATTCAACTCAACTTTATTAAATTGCAAACGCTTAGTATTTCCAATTTGTTAACCGAACAATTCAATATTTTTTAATAAAATTAAAACAAAAATTGCAAATTGTAATTATATTGGAAATTTGAAAATGTGTTGCAAGTACAATTGAGCACAATATAGTGCAGGATAAATTTGTGCAAAATGTTCTTGTTTGAAAAATGCTTTTCCAAACAAGAAATTTAAAATTGTATGCGCCATTAAATTCAACTTTATTGGGTTCAATCCGAAAACATTTCTTCAATCAACTGTTAAAAATTGGTGTACATTTCGCTCATACTTGCTACGTGTTTACTTCAATTCGTAATTTCCCCGTTAAAACTATTATGTATTATAAAACACAGAGGATGAATCAATCGTTCATTCCTAAATTGTATATTTCTTTCCACTTAAGTACAAATGACAGAATGTACCGATATTTAAAGCTCTTTTGGACGGAAATAGCATACTTAACTCTTAGTTACTACACTTCTGAGAGTGAGGGAACTTCGTAATTGACGTATCTGTAAATGATTTAAGAATACACACAACATTCGTTATAATTAATTACGTATTTTTCTTAACATTTGTTTTCGAGTGAAAGCTAACGTTGAATATTCTAACTTGTAGTCACGAAATCAAGTGTTATTTTGTATAATTTGTTTTATTTGTGAATGATCGATAAATATTGGTATAGTTTTTTACGTTATTTAATGAATTAAATAATAATATTTGTAATGATTTTGATTGCCACAATTCCCCTCCCCGCCTCATTATACACACCTTACAAGAAAACACACACAAATATATAAATTATAAAGTTAAAAGAAAAAAGCCAAGTGAAAAAATAAAGTCTACAATTAATTAAAACAAAAAAAAAAAAACAAGAATATTTTATTATTTTTCCGCTTTAAATTATAATTTTTTCAGCACAATATCAGTGATGGGTTAGGAAAATGCTTAAGACATACAAATCGAAATTGTGTGAAGGATAGCCACTGCGTTTATGCGGCGTCTACTAATGATAGTACTGTTAACGAACGTACTGTTAACGAACGAAACAAAATGATCGTTCAGTGCCAATTCATCTGACAATTTACCGTCATTAGTTTACCTTATTTTTTTCTTATTTTTAGTTTTTTGCTCCTTGAAATTGGCATTGAATTTGGATCAAGCGAAAGAAAATGCTAATATTGTGAATATGAGAAATGTAGCAGCCGTATTCAGGACACAAATACGTTTATGTGCCACACTTTTTTCTATACTTTTTTGTTAGGTCAGATGACTTCTTTTAAATCCAGTTTTTAATATTCCTTACTAATTGACATAATGCGGAGTCTAATTCTTCATACATCTACATTTGTAAAGGGTGATTTTTTAATCGTAGTTTTTTTTTTAAATCGAATAAAACACTCAAATTTGCATCATACATTACAATTTTTTATTGAAATCGATAAATTGGTATTTGCCAATTTTTAATTTTAATTTTTAAAGATAACTTCATGTAAATGTCTTCCGCGGCTCCGTCTTAAAATGTCCATTCGGAAGGTCAAATTTTTCGTCACTTTTTCGAGCATTTCCACCTGTATTCCACGAATCTTGTAAGGCTTCAATAGTGTTCGGCTTGTCCACATAGACTAACGACTTGACATAATCCCACAAGAAATAATCAAGAGGCGTTAAATTGCAAGATCTTGGGGTCAAACCGAGAGATAAGCTACTCACTAAATTCATCTCCCAACATATCCATTGTCCTGATGAAACCACATGTGAACCAAGTTCAACTCAGCCAATTGTGGCAAAAAAAAAAATCGCGTACCATGGCTCGATATTGTTCGCTGTTAACGGTAACGTTTCGTCGTCTTTGAAGAAAAATGGACCAATGATGCTACCAGCACATAGACCATACCACACTCGTTTTTTCGGGATGCATCGGTAGTTCATGTATGGATGTGGCTGTTCATCACTCCAGATGCGACAGTTTTGCTTGTTTACGTATTTATTTAGTAAGAAATGAGCCTCATCGCTGAACACAATTTTTCGATAAAACAGCGGATTTTCATTGAGCTTTTGTAAGGTCCATTCACCAAAAATTAGAAGTTGTGGTAGGTCATTCGGCTTCAATTCTTGCGTGAGTTGAATTTTATAGGCGTTCAAACCCAAATCGACGTGTAAAATTTTCCTTGTGGTTGAGTCACACATGCTCAATCGCTGAGAACGGCGACGAATTGACATTTCACGATTGTCATTAACACTGGTCGCTACGGCTGCAATATTTTCTTCGGTACGCACTCTACGCCTGCGAGTCGATGGTTTTATGTCCAACAAAGTAAATTTGGTGCGAAATTTGGAGATAACAGCACGAATTGTTGATTCAGCGGGTCGATTATGACGACCATAAAATGGTCGTACCAAACGATCGATGCACATTTGCACGAATTTTGAGAAAATGTGAAAAACGTAAATCTTAAAAAATCACCCTGTAGATACGTACATCTCATTTGTTCTACAAATACCCATTCACATGATTTCTTGATTCCAGCTGAGATGTCCAACCATACTTTATATACGTTTAACAAATCTTATACTTAATCAAATCTTAATATTTCGATACAAAATTTCAATCATAGTTGAGATCTTCGTTTTACACTGAATAAGAAGTGAGTTATTAGAAATTTGTACTTTAGAATATGCAGGAAAAGTGGGAAAAAGGGATCAATGATTCCTTTGCTGCTTATTGTCGGTTAAAATCATAAACACGACTACTACTCTTCTTAAGTTAAGTTAAACAAAAAACAATAGTACCACTCTGGTCAAACTAGTGAAGCCAGCACATTTTGGCAAGTAGACGCTGAAGTTGCTGTCAGATCCCATTTTCATTTCGATTTGCATAAGTGGAGAAAAAATACATAAACATTTCAATATGCATTGTGGTTTGTCGTCATCGCATTGCATATTAGTTGATATCCCAGATGGAGTCATGGACAAAGTTATTAAATTTCAAAATATATGTACCTACAAAAAGCGATCCAACTAATAATATCGTATGCGTGTCGAATATTCGTTATATTGGAGCACGATTTTACTCAAATTTCTTTTATATTCAATCCGCGTTATGATACAGCAGATAAGATTTATAAAATCCAATAATATCATATTCTTTAAGTTGCAGGCAATAAGATTAACATAATTATACCTACGTTTGCGGCATCGTTGATATAAATACTACTTTGATTGGATTGAAAAAATGCTTGGCTGAATAGAATCAAAAAAAAATCATTAAGTCAAGTCTCCAGTTGCACAAAACGAATCTGAAATTGAATCATCTGACAGCAGTTTTGCCATCTTTATTGACAGTGCAATAATTCTTCTCATGTTGGACCCAGGTGATTCTACTGTTTTTGTCCTCATTTCACCCGTGTGATTCCATAAAAATTCAAATGTATGTAACGTCTATCTAAGTAATGCTCGTCTACTTGTGTTCATGATTTTGTGTTACACCGAAAGAGTTAAGGAAAAAATTACGATACACAATTTTGGATATTTTCTATCGTAGCGATTTTACTTATTTTCTATCCAATACCACGGCTTGACCCCGACAGGCGAATTTTCGTTAAGATCGGTACAAATTAACCCGGGTTATTGTATGCCTCAGCCAGCTAGAGTAGTTTCCTCATTTGTCTTCCTGACTGACTAGTAGGTATAACATTTGTAGTAAACCTTAATGCAATTTCTTAAACCTTCGCATTGCCACATCGTAAGATTGAATATGAGTCATTTTGGCCTGCCTCTTCTTGTACAGGGTGGGTATTAATTTGTTTAGGACTTTTCGTTGGACCTCCGCCATAAACAGTCTGGGTATGTGTGCAGTTGCTCCACGCTATAGTCAGTCAAAGGCAGGACACATCAGCAGTTTGCTTACTCTAATGCCCGGAAATGGGGAAAGGCAGAAATGTTCAAATTAAAAACTCCAAATCTAAAGCCTACCACTTTTGTAAATCGTGAAGTTCTTATTCAGGAACGTATGACAAAATGGGTGACTCCGGATAAAATTGCAATACTAACTGATCTTCACAACACTAAATGCTAAACACCGGCACATTTTCGTTAATGTCGTCAACTAAATGAGCATACACGATGCTGAGTAGTCATGCTGACTTATGCCGGACTTTTCTATTAGAAAAATGAGAGTTTGACACACAATCCTCACTGCCAGAAATGCGGAATTTGAAATATGTTGTATCCCCAAACGTTTAGTACTGAATTTCATAATAACATTAGCTCTCAGTTCTATTAAAATAATGATTTTAATCTTAATAATAGAGACACGATATATGTTGTTTTTAGTTGAGTGAATGTATGTAATCTTGTTAACTTAGTGATGATTCACAATAAAATTCATTACAATGAAATCCTTTGTCGAATTGTACTAAAAAATTTGCTTTTGGACATTTAATGCTCTCGTTCGCATAAAATATATCGATTTTCATTTTTTACAAAAAATACTTTCATTATAAGTTCTGAAAGAAAAGTGGAAACTTTGAATACATATAAAAAAAAAATTGGAAAAAATTGGAAAATTTCAAAATACAACAATTTCTACAACATAAATTGGAATTTACTAGTTTCTGTAACAAATTTGAAAATTTTAAAAGATAAATAGACGTTTTTGAGAAAAGAACGTCTGGGATTTTCTGAAGCTAAACATGTGTTTACAAGCAACAACTTCATATTTCAAAATAATTTTATTCTGATCCCTTTAAAACAAGTGCATAACTTACATTAAGTAGTTACTCCAAGAGCCTACAGTTAGTTACTCCTTTACTCCTTACTAAAAGCAGTGACGAAGTGCACAAACAGGTTTTGTTTGACATAGGTTTTCAAATGAAATTTTCTCTTTTATGACCAGCAACAGACCAGAAGTTCAATCCCAAACGAAATTTTATAAAAACTCATAAAACGTTGTCCGTTAAACCACAATGATAACATTACGATAACGACAAATCATTAACGAATTTTCCAGCCGCCGAAATTTATCGCAAAAAAGTTTGAGAATTCCGCAACAGGTAGGAAGTATTATAAATAGTAGAAAAAGGGCACTATACAGGAACTTGATTACAGTAATCTGAATTTTCCTTTAAAGGTTTATAAATATAAATATTTTCATCAATCCAGCAACATACAACGGTATATAAAGGTCATATGCCAAAAGATAATAAAAGCTAAGACTAGAATATGGTACTCGTATATGTGAACTACGCTTATCGCTAAAAGTTGTTTGCGACATATTTATATTTTTGCGAATCCCAAAATTTGCCGGGATATATGATAACATTGTGTTGGATTTCAAGTGTCAGTAAAATTTTATTTATAAATTTCAGATTCAAAATAACTGTCGTAAGTCATTATTTCAATATTAAGCTGGATCAGTTTCCAGAAACGAATTACACTTGACGAAAAAATGCGAACTGGTTTACATTTTTATCCAACATAAAAATTACAAAGACCTGCCTCTCTCTCTCACACACTGCTTTTCCAGTTTAGATATTTATAGAAATTAATTCCAAAATTTAAAGAGAATGGTATAATTTCTATTAATTATAATACACTGGCTTTAGCCCAACTATCCATGTTATCCAAATTTAGTACGTTTACATCATCGTTTAAATCAGCCTCCATTGAGGCCATGGCAGCTGAACATCGTCCGCATACATCTGAATATTACATATGTATGCATATGTATGGTACATACAGTACATACAATAGGATCATGTAGACCCTCTTAAGACGTTAAGGGATTTTGACTTTCGTGGTCCAATGTTTATATACCGAATTCACTATTAGCCATTTTATAGTGATAGATAGATAGATATAGTTTTATAGCCCCATTACTGATTGGAATTTGTAGACAAAAATTAGCGAATCCAGTATAACTGAGTTGTGCATGACCGTGGCGCGATAATTAGCACGCGCGGCTATCGTTCGCATGATCACAGGTTCAACCTCGAATGTAGCCAATTATCATTATTTGAGCGGCCGTCACCTCACTTAGTCTGACGAACACTTCGAATAGTCGAGTAATCGACAAGTATTTGTAAATGCTTCTCAAACTGTGAGGTTCGAAATTGTATTTAAGCTGTAGATCCCATTTAGCGAGTCTACAAATAGAATACATGTATGCTCATTGAATGTGTGAAACTCTCCAATGTCTTATTCATGAGATGCAAGGAAATTTGTTTTGTTTTTTTAATATAACATGAGCGATTATACGCTCCCCATTACGAATGGAGAAATCGTTTTGAAAAATTTGTACCTACGTAATTTCATCTTGATTAACGGAAGCAAACCGACATAGAGCTCGCAAGGTAATGGATTGGAAATTGCTGTTCTATCCATCTGAATTCAAAAGGTTTTTAGCTACCCTATTGCAATACCCTTTATAAGTTTTCGCTTTTCTTATGATGTATTATTTCTTATTAATATTTACAACTATTAAAATATTATGATACAAAACAAAGGTCATATTTGAATAACAAACATTTTAACAGCTGATGGTATTAACGAATTCTCTGTATGAAAGGAAATTATTATTCTTAATAGCGTTGTAGAAAATTATTCTTCTTAAAAATATTGTAGAAAATTATTGTTATTATTTTTCCTATTTCTTGCGTAAACTATGACAACCAAGAGCTTATTATTTTATCTACTCAATTCGATCACCTGGGCATGGAGTGATCATAATTTTAACAATAATGCAATTTCTCATGTAGGCAGATGGTCATTCCAAACACACGATTTTTCCTTCTTACACTGAAAAAAATATTGTAGTGCCCGTTTAGATCAAAATGTGAATTCTGCTGATTAGAGTCAAGCCATGTCAATGAAATACATATGAACTACATTTCGGCAATTGTCTCTGGAAGGTGGCTCTCAATATCATTGCATGATGTTGCAAATCAATTACAGTTCAAATCAATTACAGAAGAAATAATAGGCCTACCTTGCCAAAATAGATAACAAAGAACTATAATTATGATTTTATTATATGATAATAACAATGAAAACACACCAAGAAAAACTGCTATCGAAATTCGTAATTTCGACGTATTAAGATTTATTTTATTTATCTTGAAATAGATTCCAGAATTCGAAATAACCATTCAAATCTTATATAACAAATTCTTAGCTCTACCCGTACAAGTGAATTAAAGGACAAAATTGTAGCATAAAATTTCGATGATGACTATCGATTGAAATTTTATATTTGTAATTTAACATTTTCTTTTTTTTTTTGACACTGTCCTCAGATTTTGAGGGAAATTGTACCTTAGTCGCAGTGTTACTAGAGTTTTCAAATGCTCTACTTTTTCAGAAAACCGTTTTATGTGTTATTTTAAAAAATAGCTTTTTTTTATATTCCCATTAGATCATATAGATCGAAATATATCATTGTTTCAGAGCTTTTGTGTGCAAGGAAACTTCAAAAGAAAAATAAAAGTTTTTATTAACATGTTCCACAATCTAATATAAGTTTTGCAGTTCAATTCTCAGAGTCAGACCTATATTGTAAGAAATCAATGTTAAAGGAACGATAATTGTTAAAAATGATTAAATGAATGAATGCTGAAAACTCACTTTTAATATACAGCGCCTTCTTATAAATATTAGGAAGTTAATCAGCTCCATTTATGAATTATAGTTTAAAGATTTTTAGGAAACGCTATTATAGATAGCTAAATGTTGTTAAATGTTGTACTGTCATTATTAATTTTCTTCGGAAAGCCAACTTTTAAGCCAGCTTTTAAAAAAAATGCTGTGTAAAATGTACATATGTCGAATAACATTTTTTGAAATGGCTTCCAGAATCTATGCCTATATTGGTTAATATCTATTATTTGAACTCATCGTCTTTTGGAAAAAAATTGTTGAGATAACCAAATATGTCCCCCATTATTTTCATGAGTTTTAACATTTAGCCTGTTCAACACAAATCCATTTGTAACACATTTCCAAAATTTTTCAAGAACCGGTTATTATCTGGTTAACATCAATTTTAATTTGTCAAATACCACTTCGTAAAAAGAAATATACCTGTAGTATATAAAGCCAGAAGTTCTCCCACATTCCATCCACCGTAGGCGAAAGGGAATTTATTTGTTACGTCAGGATGTTCGATTATGGTATTGGAAAGAACCTGGAAATAAATTTGCTCTTGATGTATATTGTAGTTCTACGGAGTGACCAGTGACAGCTGAATTTGGTCAGTTCGTGGGTGGAATATACGCCATTTCGATCGAAATCTCTCGATCACAAGAGGAATGGCTTTTGGGGACTTGATGCTTTTCTGCTTTCTAGTCTCTGACAAAGCTATTTTCATTTATATATTCATTCATTCTGTGGTGTACTTTGTACTAATCTTGAAAATGATGAAACTTTGTTTTAAAAAATCTACAAAAATTACAATCTTGAAGTAGAACGTGAATTACCAAAAACATGGATGAAATTTTTTACTAGTTACACCACTTATGTATTAAAATTGAGACTTCACGTAAAGATGTGAATTATGAAATCTTTCGTGCGCAACTTAAGCATTTGTGACAAAATTGGCGCTCCTTAAGTTCTTGCTCAATATTCTGTTTGAAAGAATGAAAAGCTAATTAAAACGTTTTCTAAATGTTTCTCATAAGTTCAAGAATTTATACAAAGCTGACTTTTAGATGTATGAAACTTGATGGATTTTTTAAGAACATTATAATAGATGTTCTGACAACGAAAGACTCTGACTGTATCGGAGCTGCCTGTTACAGAGATGAAATCAATTTGTTAAAAATAAGCTGTGAAAACAGCATTTTTTCTGCAATGTAGCAAACAAAACAATTGGAGCTGAGCTTAAATTACGTAAAAACAAATTATTCGAACATTTGTTAAGACCTATTGGAAAATAGTTTTTAATATTAAATAAATTTCTACACACATTGAAATCGATATAACCACATTCTATCCATTCGATAGGGTGGGTGGTCGCCGGAGAGATTCAGCCGCTGCCTGAGTGGCCACATCAACAAAAATGAGAAATGATTCCTTCAATTCGGAGAGTTCTTCACGTTCTTTTTTGGACTAACTAACAAGAGTATTTTGTTTTTTGTTTTTATATTACATATTTTATATTTTTAATTACAATTTTATCATTGTCCTACAATATATTTAGCAATAAATTGAAATATGACCGAATTATTTAATGTTTTGGCTATATTGGAATTCACATCACATTCGACCACATTTTTGATACTTCAAGTGTATGATGCAGAATTGATTTTTTAAAATTATGTCATTAGTTATCAATTATAAAAACATTAAATCGGAATCATTTATATTTACATATAAATGAGAAAACTCGCCTCATTCAAATTTTGTGTTTTGTTTTTTACTTTAACAATCCTGACATGGAACCGATATTTTCAGTAATCTGTCAGATTTTACTTTTTTGTCTTGGCAAAACAAAGAGAGTACCACCACTCTCAAGATCATAGTTTATTATTTATACATATCGTACCAATAGAAAGTTATTAACGATATCACACCCACAGTGAACACTTGTCAACCGTCTCACAAACGCCATTTGATTGAACAAAAAAAAAAAAAATACGATTTATATTTTCTACTTGCCTCATAATAAAAATAATAAAATCTAAAATAAAATAAATAATTAACACATAAGCCTTAACAAAGTGGCAACTATTGAAACAAAAGTATTGATTAACATTTTTTAGAACATCGGTACATCTAAAAGCGAAAATTAAACAAATATTTATACATAGCCTGACCAGTATTGAAAAAAAAAGATTTGAAATAAAACAAAAACGTTTTTTAAACAAAATTCATTTATAAAGAAATTTGTAGCGTGTATTTTTCCAATAAAAACAACAACAACAAAAAACATTTCAAATACTAGCAAAAAGAAATGCAAATCTCAAAAACAAAATCATTAAAAAACTGAGCAATAATAAAAATATAGAAATTTATTATTACAAAATGTAAACAGTAAATATTATAATTTTTAGTATTGGTATTATCGACAAAAAAAAAACTACAATTTATTACCAAAAAAAGCTAAATAAACTAATTTTGTAAATGTTAAGCCAAAGCTAAAAATAATTACAATGTTAACAACATTTAATTATTATAAAAAAGCTCGCGGAAATGCTCGTGACTAATGAATGGTTATAAGAAAAATATATAAATAAAATGTAACCGCTATTAGAAATAAAAACACAATTAAATACAAGTTCATGCAAAAAATCATTTAGTTTTAAATATTTCAATCATGTAAACATAATATCAGTTTTTTCCGGCGATGTCTTCAGGCTTAGGTGTAAATTTAAAACGGTTGCAATATAAAAATTTCAATTCCCGATTAAGGAAATGGCGTAAAAGAGCACAATCTGAAGTAAATGTTTGGTTAAGAGATATATTTATAGGTATATTCAATATTATTTATTATATACCCATGAAATAGGGGACAACTTGAGAGAGACGTACATCCTCGTATCCTGCTCATACTTTTGTTTTAGAAAAGATCTGTCTTATAAGAAGGTAAAACGACGAAATCAATATCTGCATCAATACGGATTGTCTTTTCAAGTTATTTGTACTAAAAACTGGCAGAAATTCTACAATTCAAAACTAAATTAATAAGCTTTAAAAAGACTATATTTTCGTCAGTTGGATCACATAAAACAAGGCGATCTCATAATGAAAAGAAATGATTTGATGCCCTGTCAATAAGTGGATGCAAGCTTTCAATTAAAGATTTTATTAAAATGTAATGTTCTGTAATAAAAAAAAAAACAAAACAGTTTGAAATGATAAACCATGTTCAAGTTTTATCAATTCTAATCGAATTATGTAATGTTATATCAAATCAATCTGATACGATTATATATCAAAGTTTACCCTTTTTTTCTGTATTGTACCAGGTACAATTAGAAACGGCCTAATAACAATTTTTTCAACTAGAACCATTTTCATTAAATAATGATATCGTTACGATGGGAATACCTTAATTTAGACATTATTTTTGTGCCATAATTGAAGGTGATAGCCATATGATATAATTTCGAAATCACTTGGTTTATTTCGTCACAAACACCGATAAAAAGTGTTTTGAGTGAAGGTAGGAGGGTAATGCTTTCACCTAAACAGAAGTACATAGAAATTATGAGAAAGCATTTGTTTCTATAAACATAAACATGTTTTACTTTCATTATAAATAATAAATCATAAAGTAAGATTTAATTTTTCAAGATTTTAAAAATCTCTTTTCTCGGTGTCATTCCTAGCTTTTGATACGAACGAAAAAAGTTTTGTTAAAATTCCATGATACTTTTCATGATACTTTTTCAAAATCTTATCGGACTCAACATAAAATTTCCTTAATTTGTCGTGATCTGTTACTGGAACTGTAGTTCACAAGTTGCGTTCATTGCGAACGCAAATTATTGTTATCAATAATAAAAGACAACATTCATTTTGTATCGAACTTTAATAGACTATTACGTTGATGATTGATGCTTAGTGGCTACATTTGAAATCGCAAAACGCCGAAGCTTTCAGAAAACTGGTCTTGTATTGTACAAGTGTACAATATTTTATAAATTTGTTTTATTAAAATGTATTTATCAAAGTATTTACATAAATTTTGAATAGTCAACTTTAAACTAAAAATTAATGTTTTTTTAAACCTTAATTTAGGAGTTAACAAAAATAGGCACTAAAATGAATAGCGGGAGAAAATGTTCTACAAATTTATTTCAATCAGAATTTCACCAGGGTTTGTCGAAGACGCGAATATTCTTTCTTCAATTTTCACACATCGCTCACTCATATCCTTTATCAAAAAAAAAATCAAAATAGCGTGTTTTTTTATTTTATTTATTTATTTCATAATAAATTATTTACAATGTTTATTTTGTCTCTGTGCCTTAAAGGCTTTAGACTTTAGTAGAGACTTACAATGGACAATTTCCCGAAACGTTCTACAAATATATTCACTCCATTTTTTGTAATTACATTTCCCATTGAATTTTCCCATTCTAGACCTCGTACTCATAAAAAAGAACGAAACAATTTTTTTTTTTTGGGAAGTATATATAGGTAATATTTCTAAAATGTTTTAATCCCAAAAATTACCATTTTGACGCACTTTTTCAATTCATTTTGAAAAAGAATCTAAAGGTGGAATGCAAATTCTAAGCATTCCTATCTTCAATTGCTCCTTGTGATATCCGTTGAGCAATAAATTTGTAGAACATTCTAACCCGACAGCCAACAGTTTTAGTGATAATTTTTGGTAATTTTTCAAAAAAGAACGAGAAGAACTCTTTACAATTTCAATTTGACCATATATTTTAATGATGGTGATATCCGCAAGGGGTACCACAATTCAATTATTATTATCCGATTTTTTTAATTTATTTAGCATAACATCGGATGCAAAAGAAAACAAATGATATTAATTAAAATTGAACTTATTCCGATTTTTATTTTACCTCTTGTTGTTTTACAGTCTGTGTTCGATAACATTCCATGATGCACCAAATTATCAAAACATTAATTCTGTTTCAAGGAGAATATCTCTAGTGTTTACGTCAAACATGCCTGTAGTACTCTCATATGGCAAATTTTCTATTTGCACATTCCATTTGATTGCAATACTGCCAATATACTGCCGTTTGTGCAAACGGAATTCTATTTGCAGAATACATACACCTGCATTTTGCATGGGAAATGGAATTCTGTTTGAAATAACACCAGCCTTAAGCTGCATTTACGATGGTGTAAGCAAAGTAAGCAACAAATTTGTTTGAATAAATAACATTTTTCAAATATACATATAGAAGCGTTGTTTCCCAAACTTTATGGCGTCGTAAAGAACATGGAAACTAATGTTCTACAAACCATCAGAGTCATTTTTAGTTTGTTCGTTTTCCACGACCTGATTAACAAAAGTAAAACTGTGTGCCTTTTCGCAACGTCACTGTTTACATTTTCACATATGCCTCCTCTAAATGCTGTTTTTGTGGATGTCAATAAATTGTTTAAATATGTGAAATATTGTAGCTTCAGTTATGGTTTTTTAAAAAATAGTTTAAATTTTCATGGATAATTCCGTGCTTGAAAATTTTGAAATTAAATTCGATAAAAAAATGTTATCGAGTTCTTATTTGTATTATTTGGTTTCGATGATGCTACTAAATTTATTAAATATATAAAACATCTACAAAATATTCTGCAAATATTAATATTTGTTCAAATTGTAATTTTTTAAACAAATAGTTTAAAATTTCATGGTTAATTCTGAGTTTGATAACCAAATTTTGGAAGTGCTTAGCGGGAAAGAAGTGGAAAAAATTGAAATTGTCACTACCATTGTGAACACCGCTTAGAAATATGTTATTACACCAAAGTTTACATATTTTACATTTCATGATTCAAATTTTACTGTTCATATTTTATAGTCCAACTCTCAATACCGGATTTGCAATTAAATCTCCTCTTTTTCGGTGCGCTAATATCGAAAATATTCAGCCATCTAATCTTCAAAATTGCTATATTTTGTAATTCTGGCAAGTATTTTCTGTGCACAGTAGACTGATAGAAAGCTACCTTTTTCGGGACGGTCGATTAATTTTTATTCAGACGCATACTGAAGATCAGTTACAAACAATGAAAATAATGAAACAGAGTATATTTCCTGCCAAATCGGTTCGAAAAGACTTTGGTGAACTCTTTTAACAAAGTAATAAATATAAATCTGATTCTCAAAAACATATCTGTGTGCTTTTGACAATTAGATTTAATGGTAGACAACGTTTAATATAGGCTTCCTCAGATCAAATATTATTTTTTGTAATAACTAGATATTTTACTTTTAATATTTGCATGGATAATCTCTTCTACGGATGTATTGCTTCAACGATTTCGATATTTCTATTGAAGAAACATTTCTTGAAAAATTTTATGTATTCAGCGGATTCCACTTCAAAACTGATTTCCCAAAAACTTAGCAAGTTCATTTGATTTCCCTTAACGAAACTTACAATATGAAGGAACTTAAATTCCCTGAATTGAATTTTTTCTGATGTTCATGATCTCTCAAATTCACAGGAAATGCCAAGTAAAAACTAGTAATTGCTTGCGGAAGTGCATATTCCGGAACTACATGCATTTACCATTGTCAGCCTTCAGCTATCACTAGCTATGTTTCCTTTCAAATAATCCACTTAGGTTATTTCCCTATACCTCAATTTGTAAGAACTAATAGCAAGACCATTAATAAAAACTAATAACTTTTTAACTTCTTACCAAATTATCAAGTTGGCAATAAAAAAAGGGATTGCATTTCACACAAATGCTCTGCACTCGTTTCTTATTTAGGACAATTTTACTTTTGTTAAAGATTCCTGAAGATGCTATTCGGGAAATAACAATGATATTTAAGGAAATTGTTTAATAAACTTTAAAATAAATTGCAATTTATCGCTTAAAAACAATTGATACAATTTTTGATTATCTCAAAGCTATTAAAATTAAAGTGTTGGTCCAAAGGAAAGTTTGGGGAAAACTTTTTTTAGAAATGCTGCCGTTTACAATTTGTTGCACTGTGCTGGAATTTTCCATTTTCCATATACTAATTCAGTCATCGTCCACAATTATATTCAGTTATCGTTATATCGTAAACTTTGCTGAAGGACTTTCGCCTGCAAATTTCAAATCGGCCATCCGAAGTGCTAAGCTGCATGTAATCAAAAATTGGAAAATCTCTTTCCTGAGGTCAAGTTGCGTAAAATGATAATTCCAAAAAGTATACTTCATCATGTCTTATAAGTCGGGTCTTTTACTTCCAAAATGCATTTTAAAAGTCTTAAAAGCTTCATTACTTGCCTGAGATAAAACAGTATGAAACAGTCTATATTTGTACTGAAATGTGTGATCGAACGCATAGTAGCTGTGAAAACATAATATAAAATATTCGAATTTAGGAATAACTTGCCAGCAGATCCCATCAAAATTTTAGACTAATTAAAACCTTTTCTAAATTGAATGAAACACTTTCTAATTCACCTTAGAAACCTTCTCCGAATCAAATATTCTTAATAAATATTCTTATTCTTAATGAAATGAAACATTTAAAAAATTAAATGAAAATGAAATGGTAAAAAATTTAATTCTTTAAAATAATGGAACGTACTTCTGACGTAAAGATCAGTTTGGCTAAAAATTATCGGAACTTTCAGATTCGAATAAAAACCAAATGCATATTGTTTGTATAGTATAATCTTGTTTTTTAATAGTTTTCGGGGCCTTGTTGGATTCAAATTTTCTCATTTTCCGTATTCCAGTTACGAATAGAAATAAGTTAAAAGAAATATCCAGTTGACCTGTAGTTTTGTTAGTTGAAATTCATGAAACATTTATGTTCAACGTTTTTTATAAAACATTTATTAGCATACCTAACATTTATATAATATTTGTTTGGCCCAACTTAAAACTGCGCAAAGATATAGGATATTTCAATATCCTGCATCACAACATTTAAGGCGAGAACCGATAATTTTCTACTTGAGAAATTTTAAAAATTATGTTTTGCACAATCCTTTCTATTATGATTTTGAATGCCTGCATCTGTGAGATCTAAATTGTTTCATTTAGTAGCCATGCCATTTAATGCTGCTCCTGTCTTTGTTTTAATTTGGAAAAAGCCACCTCATGGAAGCCAATTTTGGAAAGTTGG
The DNA here is from genome assembly GCA_019455685.1 of Philornis downsi. Classification (NCBI taxonomy): domain Eukaryota; kingdom Metazoa; phylum Arthropoda; class Insecta; order Diptera; family Muscidae; genus Philornis; species Philornis downsi. Next base: position 1,085,370 of record JAHXMU010000066.1, read on the forward strand.
AAGAAAAATGTAAGCGAATATCCTTCCCCTTTTGAATTTGAGCGTTATCTTTCATTATAAAAGAATATTAAGGACGCAGAATCAATCTGTAAGCAGTTTTTCTGCAAATATTCTAAATTTATTTATTAATTGGCCAATTTATTTCTATGGATCACTCCTTCATTGCTATGTTACAATGCGACTTGTGAGTGTTGGTGTTATAAAACTAAAGAACGTCCTGTTCTTTGGAGCAGAGTTTTTATTTTATTTCCTTCAAAATTATTTGTAACAAGTTTAATAAGTAATAAATTATTTCATTTGACTTGGAAAAGTTTCACTCAAATTGCAAAAGGTTTCATTTAATTTGGGAACAGCTTTTTTTATATCAAAATTATATGTCAAAGTTATTTAAATATCTTTTTTAAGTATGAATCAATTTAAATATTTTTAACTTATAGTATTTACTACTAAATAAATAGTAGGCTTTACGTTGTGCGTTATTTCTTTCGATTGTGAACAATTTTTGTTTTTTGGTTTAAACTTTTTTTTTGTATTTTTATAGATAACTTTTAGACAAAATTCCTTAAATCATTTTCATATTCTTTTTTAATTTGTGTATCAACAGTTTGTAATATTTGTGCTAAATGCACATTTAATCTCTTGCTTGTCTCCAAACTTTATTCTATAAACTGGAGGAGTTTTAAAAGTAGTTCGATAAATTGTATAATTCGAAAATGGAACATTTAAAACAAAAATAAATTCTTCACGTTTGGGAAAAGGTTGCACGCCGATTTATTCACATTAATTTACGTAATATCAAAGATTATTATGATTCTAACTAAACGCCAAGAAATCCATTAAATTTCCTATTAAAGTGGTGATCGGTCATTGATTACTTTGTAATATTCATGATATTAATCTTAAATGATATTATTTTTATGTGCATTCGTTTCGATTTCATAATTTGTTGACAAAAACACCCATTATCCAAATATCACAACTGGAACTGCCGATTGTCTTTTAGAGTTTTTAGTTCTTTACAACCGCACTGAGCTTCCAAAAAAATAATAGATTCTTAATAGATTCGGTCTGGAATATTTATAGACGTGCTGCAAAATCTAATTTTAAATGCATAAAGCGCATTATGTTTTGTACACCTTTGTTAATCTTTGCGCCTGCAAAAAAAACTTGGTTTATTTTTTAAAAAATATTCTTCGAAAGATAATATATAAATAATATATATATATATATATATTTATATATATACTCGTATATACTTATATATGTAAGACATTAGCATCAATTGCACATTTTTTTCTATAACGAGTTTACAGACAAAACATATACAATACATATTAAAGGAATAACATAAACAATAACATATAACATTAAATGATAAATGAATATATAATAAATATCCTAAAATACTAAAGAGAATAAAACGAAATGTATTTGTTTAGCTTTGTATCTGTATATATATACATACATATATATACTTATATATACACGAACGAGTACACAATGACATAAAGAATTTATAAGCATGTATGTAGAACATGAATTGTTTTCAATGCGTTTAACATAATATTGTTTTAGTTTTAGTACTAACATCAATTTTAAATTGTACTAAATAACATTTTGGAGACTTTCAATTTGTCTCTAGGAAAACAGAAGTAAACCTCCTTCCCCGCAAACAGAAATATTCCAAATATTGTAACTGTAAAATGTAAGTGAATATACATTTAAACAAACAAGCAAAATCAATTAAACACGAATAAAATGTCAGTAAAATTATTTAAGATTGAAAAACATATGGATTCATGTGTTTTAATTTGTCGAAGGGTTAAGAGTTTAAGGCAAATGTATTTTTAAGGCTACCATGTTCGAAAAATTACGGCCAAGTCTCATTAAACCAAATTGCAAATATGATAAAATGGATTCCGGTTATAATAAACTTTCATCTACAAGGTGTGTTCAAAAAGTAAAGAGTAAAGAGTAAAGACTTTTGATTATTATTTTTTTATGTTGGTACACTCGTTTTTTTTTTTATTTATAATCATCATATTTTATACATACTAAAATAAACAATAGTTCTTTTGTTATTTAATTTATACAACTCTCCATATTGGCACAATCTTATTTTATTATACTTAAGTATTAATTTTTTTTGTTACAATTAGTAGTCCATGCGAGGAATTATGATAAATGTAATGTAATGAAAAATTAAAGAGGAGAAAAAAAAACATTACGTTTATATGTGAGTGGGGGTAAAAGAGAGTCAAGTTGTAAAAGGGGAAATTCATGAAAAATTTGTATTTATATTAAGTGATCCACCAGTATTTACTGGTGTCTAATCTGGAGATAATGCCAATATCTTTGTTAGGTACGCAAGTGTTAAATCGTATGCCTGTTTCACTAAGTGCGTTGATATTTATTGCCTTGCCTTGTAGCCCTCCGATAATGATGGTAGAAAATTGGAACACCGTCATCGTTTTGTATAGCCTTTTGACTATGTAGATGTAAGAAAGTTTCTGGTGGTACAAATCCGTTTTTAAATCTGTTCTCTATATAGGCCGTATTGGTATAATATGGCGCACTAATTAGATTGTTTTCCTTATATCGAGTACATCGCACAATATGGTTTCGAATGGGTCTTATAATAAAGTTATCTATTCTGCTTATATCGGCATTATTATACAATATTACATTTGATGTGTATTTTAAATAATCGCTTTGCGGAGATCTATGTGTCGATGTACACACTCTAAGAATTTTCCTTTCTAATTTACGTATTTTTTCCATGTATGCTGGGAAAATACCATACGGGGCACCCATAAGTTATTATGGGTCTAATTAGAGACTGGTACAAGATGATTTTGGTTCGCGGTTTCAAGTGTCTTGAATAAAATAAGGATTTATTAGCCAAAAATGCCCTTTTGCTTTTTTCTAAAGTACGATTAATATGATCATTGAAATACAGAAATTTATCTTTACGGTGTCTACTACCTTAATTAATTCATTAGTTGTCTTGGATTTTATCATGAAAGATTTCCATTCTTTTCTGACATTGCTGTTGCATTTATTTACAGGTGGATGAAATAAAATTGACTCACTCTTCTTAGTGTTAATTTTCATGAGACAGTCTCTCGCATACTTCTCCACGGTATCGAATGACAACTGTATGATTTTCGCAGGCTTGTCACTTGGGCTATATTATATCTTCAGCAAAAGATATTATATTTTCCATCATATTGAGGAGGTCTAATAAATATATGTTAAAGGGTGTTGAAGCCATCACTGTGCCCTGTTGGAGGCCGTTACACAGTTTGTATTCTTTACTCTTGACACCGTTTTTACAAATTATGAAGGATTTCTCATTGATCATGTTATGTATTAATATTATTAAATGATTGGGGAAATTATAATTTATTAGTTTGCATATTATTCCTGGAAGTAGTCGTGAAATTATTGGGAATTAATCATTTAAAAAGTCCGCTTAAAGAGATTGTCAAAATTCTCTAAAAAGTCGTGAAATTATTGGGAATTGATCGTTTAAAAAGCCCGTTTAAAGAGATTGTCAAAATTCTTCAAGTTGGTACAACTGTTCTCTATACTGACGCAAAGCTTGGGCGCTGCCTGTTACGATCCTTTCATTTTAATTTATTTCCTTAAAAGTAGTCCATAATCGAACTTCCAGCAACATAATCGAATTTAAAAATAAAACAAATAAACAAAACCAAGAAAAAATAAGAATTGATAATTTATTTTTAGTGATCAACTTTTGCAGGTTAACTGTTTCACTGTTCAACTGTCAATGTGGTCTAATTTTCAAGTTTGGCAGATTCAACACTTACAAATGGAAAATTGACAAATTTTCCAGTAAAATATTTCGGTTTAAATAAAAATCGGTCAACTTATGTGGACGATTACCTTGACTTGTGCCTACCAAAATGTTCAATGTGAATAGAATTCGAGAAAAAAAATGTTTAAAAGTTATTATTATATTATCACATACAAACCATTGCAATTATTTTTATACATACGAGGTGTGTTAACAAAATAAGGTGAATTTTCAAATTTCGCAGGCTACGTACATTCGACTTTATTCATATAGCATGTTTAGTTTGTTTGTGAGAGGCATAAATAAGACAAGTCTTTTGCGTGTTCGGCGATTTTCTGCTATCGAAAAAAATGGATCAAAGAATCTGCATCGAATTTTACGTAAAAAATTGAATTGAATGCTCAAAAACACTTGAAATGTTGACAGTGGCATACGGTGAGAATAATCTGAGTCAAAAAAATGTTTACAAGTGGTACAAACTTTTCACAGAACGTCGAGAAGATGCGAATGACGACTCTCGCTCTGGACGCCCCAGAACACCAACAACCGATGAAAATGTTGAGAAAGTGAAGAAAATTATTATGGAGAATCGTCGAATCACAATTAGAAAAGTTGCTGAGGATGTCGGTACATCGGTTGACTCATGTGATGCAATCTTTTCGGAAATTTTGGACTGAAGCATGTGCTGAATTTTGACCAAAAACAACGTCGCATGAGCATCGCTCAGGAATTGTTGAATGACATCAACGATGACCCAGATTTGCTTAAAAGGGTCATAACTGGTGACGAATCATGGGTATATGGTTATGACATCAAAGCTCAATCGTCCCAATGGAAGAGTCTAGGAGAGCCAAGACCAAAAAAACACGCCAAGTTCGACCAAATGCCAAGATTTTGCTCACTGTTTTCTTCCATTACCATGGCGTAGTGCATCAAAAGTTCTTATCACAAGGTCGTACGGTAAATAAGGAGTATCAGCTTGAAATTATGCGTCGATTGCGTGACGTAATAAGAAAAAATGCATGGCTTTTGCATCGTGATAATGCACCTGCTCACTCATCTTTGCTTGTGAGAGATTATTTAGCCCAGAACAACACCGTTATCATCCAAGATTGAAGAGACCCATGAAAGGACGGCGTTTTGCGACGATTGATTAGAAAACAACCGAATCGCTGAGAGAGCTCAAGGATATACCAAAAGTGCATATTAGAACTGCTTCGAGGATTGGAAAACACGCTGGCACAAGTGTATTATATCTGAGGAAAACTATTTTGAAGGAGATAAAATAGAAATTGATATATAAATAAATATTTTTTTGAGGAAAATGAAAATTCACCAAATTTTCGGAACACACCTCGAATAACGAACCATACGCCATGTCTTCATAACATATTTCGCATTTATTAGACAGATGCCGAATTATGAATTTGAGTGAACCCGTGAAGAGTGCCCGTAACTCAGTGTTAAACTAATTGTTGATTTATTTTACGATGATTTTAAGAAATCCGTTTATAGTGTTCAAAAATGCTCACTTCTTAGAAGTTCGTTATAACAGGGCTCCACTATGTACGAAACATTTTTCGTTAGCTCTGTCGCTGCAGAGAAGCGATACGAAAATGTATTGCCTAACAGAAGCATTGCAGGTTGTCTTCTTTAATAATATAAAAATATAAGCAAAATCAATTTTAACAGAACGGAATAACACAGCGAACACTTTAAAAGATGTGAATGTCAATTCGGTTAATTTATGTGGGCGTGGCAATTCAATTCATTTTAGAGATTAACGTTTAACAAACGATAAGTTGGATTTGGATTTTTTTTTTTAATAAGAAAATGTGGTGTAGAAATATATAACCAAGAAGAAATAATTCCAGTACAGAAATAGTTCCACCCTAGTTCACCATAGACCAGTGGACAAATAACTGTATACTATAATAATGAAAATATTATTGGCTTGATGAACATTATTTTCGTCCTGGTTCTAATTTAAAATTTTTCTGAAATAGATGAACGATATTTTATTATCCGATTAGAAATAGGACGATAAAAATTGACGAATTGAAATAATTATGTTGTAGAAAATTTGAAATAGTGCAGGCGTAGATATGGAACTAGCTCAGAAATTAGCCTCAAATCAAATGAACAACATTTAGCCAATGATTAATTACTTCTTCGGGATCAAAACATACGGAATACATAACTTCGTATTACACAATTCGTAACACATACTTTATATGTGAAATGTTTGTGTTTGAAACTTCAAAAAAAAAAAAACATATTTTGTTACTTTTCTCACATCTGCAGAAATATATCTAGGCGATAAACATTCAGTTCTAAATTGGAGCCGAAAATTCAAATATTTGGTGTACGAAATGTTGTGAAATGAAAATTCATAATTGTGCTATTTGAATCTAATAACACATTCTTTTCCAAATTTATGTCGATGCCAACATGGTGTAATACAGACTGACTATGTCGGTTTTACAGATGATAAAGCTGTCGTTTTATAAAATCCGTCTGACAATATAAACGACCACAGAATGTAAGGTTCATTTGTTATAGGAATGGAACAGTGGTTTTGGAACATTATACTCATTTTTGAAATCTAATTGCAATATATTCTTTCGTAACCGAAAGAAGATGCTGAAAATGAGTACGATATTAATATTGAATTCCCCAAGCCCAATTTATGTAAAGTTGAGCATTATTTTCAACCGTTAAAGGCAGGATAAGTGTACAAAAGGCCCAGAATGGGCTTTTTTCGAGACTTCAACGCAACTTCCCTACAGACGTCTTGAAAAATGTTGGAAATCTGATTAGGGTCCAAATTACAGGTACATATATGTGATTAGAGTATGTTATATACAAATGTTCCTGAAAACCACTCTCAATACCATTCATACAAACTCCTGTCAAATTTGACGATGTTTTGGTGTTTGAATTTTTTCCCCCCTAACATATTTAATGTTTTTTAAGCAATATATAAAGTAAATAATTATAATTAGTGCCAGAACAGGAGTCGAACTTTAATTTTCGCTTGCTTCAACCCGTTCCATAGCAAAGAAAACAGATTGCAATGTGAAAGGTAAGTAACGGCACGACAATCACTTCTGAAAATAATAATTAATAGTTTTGTTGGGCATCTTCCCATAGCTACAATCAGATTTTTAACTACATCCTAAAAGTATGCAAACTAATTGGTATATTTTTTACAAGAGGGTGACTCGTAAAAAAGATGCTTGCGAATTTTTGATAGCAGACTATTTTGTATGCCGAAGAGCAAAGTCAATTCCGACGACGACTATGTAGCGGACCGTAATTTTTTTTTTTTGGGTTTAGGGTTATTTTCAAAGATGAAAAATTTTTGGCTAAGAAACCGCCGCCGCAAGTTATTAGACTTCTGCCTGTTTATATCAAAATTTATAAAATATAAAAACTTGAAATTCTACACATGATAAAATAGCCTCATAGGTTATGTAGATTCTAATTAGACTCCTAAGAAGTCATAAAACGACCCGTTATGTTACGGTAATACACAAACTAGTAATGATTTCCTAACAAGGAAACGCACCACAAGGTGCTTAAAACGAACCGAACGGTATGAGTTTCTTTTTACGAAAAAATGCGGAAATTAATTTGCTTACAAATAAATAAATAAATAATGTTATCATATTTTAAAATTTTTTATTAAAAATTCAATTCCAAATTCCGTTAGCTAGTCATAGAAAACCTTCACATATGAAGCAAGAATAACCCTTTTGAGGTTTAACGACAGTCGATAAAGCCGGTTCTGTTCTTTGTAAACACAACTGTAGCGCATTAAAAATGCATAATTTTCTGTTCACAAATTAGCAAATGTACTACCAATTATGCGCTGTCTACCGAGTGAAAACAGAGTTAACAAAAAAGCAGCAAAGGAATACAACTACTGAGAGAAGTACTTCAAATATGCATACCAGTAATCAAAATACGCCTTTTAGGGGCATCTTTTTCGGGCAAAATAAACGAATTTTTAAGAGTTTCCACAAAGTTGCAATGCATCACCTAATAGGAGGCAATTAAAATTAAAACGTAAAGCAGTTGCAACATATTTCAAAAAGCTATTACCTATTATAATGCACTTCATTTACCATCATTCGCATTTCGAATTTATATGTTATGTACGCAACTTAGTTCTCGCTGTTTTTCTTTTTCTAAAAATGCAAATTTATTATGAAAACATGCTTACAAATGATTCATTGAAAGAATTGCCCATCGCTGGCGACTACTTTTTCTTTATCTTTCTGGCAAAGCTCGAATTCCGTCACGGTAAAACTGTTCTTCTTTTGACCGTGTGCCATCGAACGGAACAAGTGATAATCGAACGGCGCAATATCTGGAGAATATGGCGGGTGGGGTAAGACTTCCAATTTCAGCGTTTCCAGGCAGGTTTTAACGGGCTTAGCCACGTGGGCACTTCTTGTGCAGAGATCGGGTCAATCGCATTAATTGAGGTCGATTCCGATCCCCAGTGATGGTTTCGCCTGATTTCAACAGCACATAATAAATAACACCGACCTGGTCGCACCAAATACAGAGTATAACCTTCGTAGCGTGAATATTCTACCGAGGCGACGGCATAGAAGCATGACCGGGCTGCCCCACGACTTTCTTTTCTTTGGATTATGTTATGAATCCATTTGTTATCACCCGTTATAATACGATAAATAAAACTCTTCCTTTTCTGTCGCAGAAGCAGTTGTTCACAGGCGAAAAAACGACGCTCAATGTATGTACCTTGGCTCCAACTCACAAGAAATCCAAATGTTTTGCTTTTGAATCATTCCCAACGCATGCAATCGCTTGCAAATGGCTTGGACGGTAACTCCTAATACTGAAACAAGCTCTACCTGCGTTTGACACGGATCCCCACCAAGCCATGCCGTCAATTCAATGTATTCGAAGGTTTTTCGTCTTCCTTCACGCGAATGCTCGTCAACATCAAAATCACCGTCTTTAAAGCTACGGAACCAATCTCGACGCGTTGTTCCACTTAAAGCAGCATCCCCGTAAACGTTTTGAAGCTTTCGATGAGCTTCAGCCGCCGTTTTCTTCGATTGAAAGAATAAAATTAATACTTTGGCACAAAATCATACATATTCGCACAACCAAAAGAATATGACGTCAAAAGAAAACCACTATTGTGTCGAGCTGGTATGTTTACCATATGACTAAGCACGGCTCTAGACGTTTATGTTATGGCAGAAGCGACTAACACTTACAGCTGGCGCCATCTATTGACAAACAGCGGGAACTTAGTTGCACACCTAAGAACAACAGACAGGGCATTCTTCACAATTCTTGTTGGGCACATTTTTTAGTGCATCACTAATGAAAAGTGCAAAACATTTTTTGTCTTTCATTTTTTTAAAGGGATGAGAATTTTTTTTGTGTAAAAAGGTAAATATTCACAAACAGATTTAAACCAAATTGTTCTCACTTTGGGTGACAGTAATTTTCCCGAAATTTGACTGCTCTAGAACTCCTTTTGTAGCACTATATGAAATCCCGTTTTTATGTGCAAAAATAATAGCAAATATAACGCTGCCCATATTTTTCTCAATAAAGTTCGGTACTGTTTTCCGTCATGAAAAAAAAATTTTTCAAAATATTGTTTAGCCTACCAAGTTTTAAACGTTGGTTTTTAACACTAAAGTCGGGAGAAAGACGCTTTTTCTCATAACATTTTGGGTCATCTCGAATCACAATTTTATTATCGAACGGGGCATTAAAAAGTTCAAACAATTCTTATGAAATAGCGAGTAAAATGAATTGATATATATAAATTTGTCACTTACTTGACAACGTTAGGAAATTTTGGTCACAAAAAACATCACTCTTTGGTGAAAAAATTTAACTTCTTTAACTTGTCTTAGCATGTCTTCTTCACAAATGTCTCTGACTGGCACTGGCAAAGTAAATGCAAGTACATAAGTATATGTATTATACATACATATAAACAGTATTATTTGAGGATGCATTTTTTGACATTTGTATAGATGACATATATAAAATACATACATATACACACACATATGTATATACTTCAGAGCATCCCAGTTAGCATTTTGTGATATTTTTGATCATATATGAGTCTTTTATGACTCCCCTCCGCGATAAAAACGAGCATAAATGCGCTCATTTTCTGATCATAAAAGACTGTTTTGTCGGGAGAAAATGGTACCCTACCCGCGACTCATCCTGAAGAGTCTTTTATAAGTCGCTATATTGGTCAGTTTCGAGTCGCTTTCGAGTCGTCATGTAATCATTTATGAGTCGTTTTCGGGTCATTTGTTAGTCTTTTTTGTAACTATTTTCGAGTCATTTCTCAGTCGTTTCTGAATCATATTCGAGTCTTATTTGAGTCATTTGTTAGTCTTTTTTGTAACTATTTTCGAGTCATTTCTCAGTCGGTTTTGAATCATATTCGGATCTTATTTGGGTCAATTGTTAGTCGCTTTTATAATAATTTGCGAAACTTTTTCGAGTCATTTCTTAGTCGTTTTTGTAAAGATTTTCGAGTATTTTCCGAGTCATTTGTTAGTCGTTTTTATAATCACTTACGACTGAGTTTTAACATGTATTTTTATCCTTCGCGCTTTAAAAATAAAATATTCAATCAATGTAAATTATTCCAATAACTTTATTTAAAAATATTTTTACCAACTCCATTATAAATAAAATATATTTTAAACAAACAACTAAAATTTAATGAAATGAAAAAAATCATGTTATTATTATTTTTATTAATTATTTATTTTTAAATATTATTCTCACTTTTATTAACTGCAGCAGCACTTCACTACACTACAATTATCAACTGTTGAACTTTTGCTTCAATAACAATGCCCGTTATAAACAAAAACAACATCATAACTAGAACTTTATCATCATTGCAAAACAAGACACAAAACAGGCACATTTGAAACACCCGCATGATCGATTTCTGATTGCTGTATATATTGTAGTTATATTTTCAGGCGCGCAACTATTCAATCTCTTTCTCTCTATTGGACTCTTGCTTCAAAAACAATGCAAGTTGTCCCGCTATAACACAACGATCACTTTACCATCAGCCTGCTGCTCGAAATATCACTGCAGAACAACGCTCAAAACAAGCTTATTTCAAACATCCGCATGATTAATTTCTTATTGTTGTATATTTTGTTAGTGTATGTTCAATAAAACACTTAAAAAGCATAAACATGACTCATTTTCGACTCCTTGGTCAGTTGCGAAACTGATTAAGCAGCAAAATAATCGCTAAAAGGAGTCGAAAAAGACTCAGTTGGCTGATTACGATCTTCCGTGATCTTCCAAATGCTGACTGGGATTAACCGCGTTGCGACGACATAAACACGCCTTCAATCATTTATGATTTGGCACCTTCGTTTCAAATAATATTTTCAACACTAACGTCGTCAGACCTTACAAATGCCTGTCAGCAAATATTGTTTGTGTTCACACACACACACGGAAAAAATATCATCAATTTGTTTTCACTTGAAAAAAAAAAAACAAGTAAAAAAAACAACATGCGTGGATCCCCGTAGTGTAATATGTTCGTACAAAGGAAGGCTTCTCCCATCCGTATGTAAATCCCCTTTACTGTGGAAGACATGCAAATAAACGTCCATGCATGAGTATTCTCAACAGATAAGAAAGATCATTAAGCCACAGGTTTCTTTATAAAAACAAGCAGATTGAATAACTCATCATACATTTAATTAAAAACTTTCGAATAGTAACCACAATTTATTCTTGACGTGAACAAACAATAATGGCAAAGTTAATACAAATCTTGGGTCTGATTGGATTGGGTAAGATATACTTGTATTTTTAATAGTTTTGGGAACTTAAATAAACTGACAGAGGGATGCTTCTTTAGTCTTACCTTGTTGCCTAGCGGTTGCCATTAAGCCACGCAGTAGTTGGGGCGCTGCTCCCGCTCGTTCGCCAGCACGCATTAATGGAGCTGTCGACTACGTCATTATCCACCATTCCGACAATCCCAACGGTTGCTCCACAGAGAGCACTTGCCAGAGACTCATCAAAAATATACAAACTGACCACAAGGGTCGTCGAAAGTTCAGTGATATTGGTTACAACTTTATCATAGCCGGAGATGGCAATGTCTACGAGGGCCGAGGTTGGGGACTCCAAGGATCGCATGCACCAAACTACAACCGCAACAGTATTGGTATTGTCTTTCTGGGCAACTTTGAAAGTAAGTCTTTCTTTATTTATCTCTTATGATGGGAGCGCTAATTAAATTTGTTGCTATATTCTTCAGATTCTAAACCCTCGGCCCAAATGCTTCAGAATGCCAAAGATTTGATAGCTCAAGCAGTTAGTGGAGGTTATCTAAAAAACAACTATACTTTACTTGGTCACCGCCAAACCAAAGCCACCTCGTGCCCAGGAACACAGTTGTTCAATGAAATCAAAACTTGGCCACATTGGAGAGAAATTTAAGAGGACACGAAAGCCAGACTTTCTTACGCTAAATTAATGGAATGTTTAATTTCACGTAATTAAGAATATTAATTCCTCATACGAATATTAAGAGAAAAAAATGTACATTCTGTCAATTTCAATGCAAGCATATCGAGAAAGAAAGAATGGAATAACGAATTAACTAACTGCAACCTGTTTTTAATTAATTTTTTTTTATATTTAGCGGTTATTTATTAAAATATTATAGTTCCCCGTGTCAAAAAAATGTGTTATTTATCATTTTTTGCTTCAGCAAGTAGAAGTGAAATAAAATATTGAAATAGATATAAAAAGATCTCGTTTACTTTGTGTAATAAAAATATATAAATATTTAGATTAAAACAACCCTAATTGTTCACAGCGCTTGATTGTTGTACACCATAAAGTGATTGAAGCCCGCTACAAATTAAGATTAAATTCCAAGTTCACCGGACCGATGTTTAAATAATCAGCATACTACGGTCGACTTTTTAACTCCTAAATGTGAACGTCTCTGGGTGTCCAGATGGGTTACCTCTGTCTGATGTGGAGGCAGGATAGAACCCATCTCCGTCGCTTTTTTAGTCGGATTTTCAAAGGTATTCGATCAGTACTGTTTCTCCACAACTTTTAGCATCCCACTTCTATGCATATCAGACGCTCACTTCATGGCACTCTCCTTATTTTAATTCGAAGAAAAAAGTGGTTTGCATGAAAAGGTAATAAGGACTTTGTTTAAAAGGTTACTCCATTTAGGTGTTTTTCTTAGTAATATTAAAAATGTTTGATTTTAAATGTTTGATTAAAATAAATGTTTATTGTGCCAACATTCAGAAAAATCAATTAAAAACAAGATTATTTATTCACAAAAAGTACTTTAACCCTTTTTGATTGTGTTTAACTAACTAAAAAATCAATTCCACTTACGGAAACGAAAGTGGTTTCATTACGCAATAATTTTTCGGAACAGAAATAATAAATGGAATTAATTCAGCTTTCGATCAGAATGGAATTCTGTGACAGGTCTGACACTGCTAAATGTTGATCATAGTCGCTCCGCAACGATTTTCCAAACAGTGGTGTGATAGAACCAAATTTTTCTTAAAACATATTTATTTTTATACCAATCACAGACGTGCCATCTTTACATATCTTATAGCTCATGAGAGATGGCTATTCAAAGTATCAAGTTATGCGGCAAAGCCACGTCGCCTTTCTAAGTCTTAAGCTAATATAACACAAGATAAATCCATGATTAAAATTAGCACATTGTTACGTTTTTATAACCAATATAGTAGACTTTTAGAAAGAGGTGTGATCAAAATATTGATATTTAGTAAAATCTGTTTTTACTAAATGAATTTAGTTACATTTGTCCCTGATACCAAGTTCTATGTATATGCCTTCATTTGTCTCAAATAACAGGCGTAGCTACTTGGAGTAAATGTTCCATGCAAAGCATACTTTTTTTTCAGATAATATCAAAAATTATCCGTTTACATCCAAAATTAGGATGGAAAGTTTTTGAAAATGTAAACCTGTTGCATGTAAGCAAACGTCGTTTTCCCACTTTCGTCTTAGAAAACTGCCACCTAAATAATACAAATAATATTTTAAAATTCCCAAACATCAAACAGTGAACAAAAATAACTGTTACAGGCGGAAGTCAAAAAATCATTGTAAAAGAAAAATGCTAAAAATATTTCAACCACATCAAAATATTATTTATGGTTCTGCCTAACTTTGCCATAAACTTTTATTTTTCATTTTTACGATAAAAGTTGTATATATAAATTATTTTTGATTTTAATTATGTCGCTCAGAAATAAAAATTATTTTCGATTCTTATTGTACCGGGTTATCCTTTTTCTGGCTTTAAAAGTACAGTTAAATAAAACACACATTAAGCTATGGTTTCGATGAAACTTTTATTTGATTATAATGCTCGGACTTTGCCGCTGTGTACAAAATATAATGTCATTGAAATGACTGCCTCTGGATTGGCTGCAGCAGTGGATTCTTTTGAGGTAGTTTCCGACCACTGTTTTGCAAATTCCGGGACGTGTCTCGGCTGTAACTTGACGAATGTTGGCTTTCAAACGCTCCAACGTTTAGGGATTATCCACGAAAACACGGTCTTTGATACTCCCAAAAAACAAAAGTCTAGCGGCGTCAGATTGCTTGATCTTAGTGGTGGCCGATTGATGTCGCCAAAACGTGGAATTACGCTTGATATTTTGGGTAGTGCATATATTGCGATGCACGACCCTGACCACATCTTCAATTCCCTGCACACTTTTGTAGTAAGTTTTAACTATCTTTGCGTATATTTGATGTTTTTTTTCAATCTCTAACTAACAGTTTTCGAAAACTTTTTGAAATAAAAATTATTGAGTTTCATTTTATAACACGATGAATAAAAATCAACCTGGGACTTTGATCTTCTTCCGACTTTTATTTCCTTCAGCCATAAGTATGAGTTTTTTGTCTTATTCTACATTTTTAACATTGCAAACTAAGCCAATGAATATTATTATTGACGACGCCAACGACACGAGTTGCTTTGGCTAGAATATGACAGACGAAATGGCGGTCAGAATTCATTGCAAAAGAATGTTTGCCGGTCGGTCATCCTTTGCTCTTAAAAAACTACCCAACGGGGCGATGATAGCAAAGACGCCAAAAATGTCCAAGAAAAAAGAACCCCCTGTGTACATGTGAGTCGAAAGTTACAAACACTTCTGTTTACAGCATTTTATCACATTTAAATGAGTGAAGAGGCTAAAAGTACATGGTGTCTCAGTATCAGAGCGCTACGTATGAGTTTTTATGCCATTCATTCGATTGTGATTAAACTTTGTCTAGTTATTCCTTTTATGCCTGGGCTGGGTTGTGAGATATTTCATGTAAAACATAAAAACGCATGACTATATTGTAACGACTAAAAACTAACTTCAAACAATATTTTTTATTTGTTTGATTTCTATTTAAAACTCATTTCAAAAAGTCTGGAATATTTCTCATTGCGGATCTGGAAAAATTTAAATCAATTAATTTTCAGAGATATTTTATAAAAATCAAAAATTAACACCCGATATAATAAATATTGGGGTATGTGATGCAAATCGATTCGTTTTCAAATGAAAACGAAGTGCCAAAACGAACAGATCGATTTTAGCTGTGACAGAAATCGTATCGATTTCATTTTCCAGTTGTGTTTCATTTCCACCATATTCTTTTGCAAAATACAACTCAGAGCATTTGTTTACGTTTTAAAATACAAGTGTTTGCACAACAAGAATCAAATTAACAAGTGTAAGCTGAAAAATAATTTTATAACATGGCATTTATTGTCGCAGTGTCCGCAATTTTAAGTGATGCATCAAATAAAGAAGAAAATATTAAAAGGAAAAAGTTACGCGATGCTTCCAACCCACTAGATTTGCCGGGAAAAAAGTAAACCAAATGTGTTATCCCAAGGTTTCAGTAATACATAATTGTTTATAGTTTTGTAGAATGCTTTTGCTTAAATAAAGAAGCCTTTATTTGGATAATGGATAAACTTGGGACAAGTGTTACACCATCGTCCATTCCATTAGCAATCCAGTTGGCAGCAACGCTCAGATTTTTCGCTGAAGGCTGCTTTCAACGCTCTGTGGGGAATGATGTTGCCATAGCTATGCACCGCACCACATTTTCTAAAATATTTGGACGCATGGTTGTTCCCCTGGAGCAGGTGTTGTGCCAATACTGGATAAAACTTTCCGCTGAGCCACAAGAAATATTGAAGTCAAAAAAACATTTTTTTGATAAATACAGAATTCCAGGCGTTGTTGGCTGCATAGATTGTACCCACCCACAGTGCAATAATTAAACCAGGTGCTCAGGAACATTTGTTTTATAATAGAAAAGGATATTACAGCATAAATGCCATGATTGTGAGTTAATTTAGATGAGTTATGTATGTGTAAATTTTGTATTAATTCAATTTTTTTTTAGATTTGCGACTATAAAATGAATATTTTGGCTGTGGATGCAACGCGACCAGGTTCAAGTCATGATTCGTTTGTGTGGAATTTAAGCATCCAAAAAGACTTTTATTGTTCCGTGTATGAAAATGGAGATTGTGGTTCATGGCTTCTGGCAGACTCTGGATATGGACTTGAGCCATTTGTTTTGACCCCTGAATATACAAAAAAAGTCTGTGTTTTATCAGATGTTTGATATAAATACCTACATTTCAAATTTTCTTTACTTTAGTTTTAAATTGTTCGCAATTTATTATTTTTCTTCCGAATAAAGAAGTGCGACTTTGCAAAATCGCCACACAAAGACTACTCGATTTAAAACCGTAAATGAAAACGATAATTCGTTTTCTATCACACCTTTCTTATCCATATTTTCCATAGAACGAAATGGAAAATGAAATCGATTTCGATTTCAGCTCAAAACGAAATGAAATCGATAAAAAGATGTGCATCACAACTTTCATCGTTTTTGCATCGATTTTAAATCGAAAACGTTTTGTATCACATACCTGATTACAAAAATTCTTTTCTAGACTTTTTGAAAAAAGTTATAACTATTACTGTCCCTGGTTTCAAACATGGTTTATTATATCTTCATCCGAGGGAATGAAATTGTATATCATTCGATGCGCCAAATTGTAACACCCAGAAGGAAGTGTCTAAAGTAAGAAGTATCGTCGATCAAATATGTTTTATAACCTATTAAGTCGATTGAACCATAAACCTTCATGAAGCTTCTTAAACGGGGATTGCAAACATTGTAATTACATAAAAATTTACCGATTTTCCTAAATCGAAGTTTTTTCTCTTAACTTGTAAACTGCATTAGCCTATGTTGTTTTAAAGCAGCCCTCTTCCTGCATTTTGCACATTTTTGTAACAATTTGACATCAGTATTTTACTTTTTAGTTCTCTTTTCTAAATTTGATATGAAAAATTGCAAGATATTTGAATTTTGCGGCAATTCCCGGAATTCTTGATTCTCACGAAATAGTAAATATAATGTTGTTTTTTGTACATTTTATAATCATGCAACGTGTTATATTGTGAGTAATGGTAACCTAATTCACAGAATTTGTTAACCACAGACACATTAACTATGAGAAATGAGGAATGGCTTGTGCACACCACTCATGGCACTAGTTATCTATCCACGAACACAACTCACTACAACTGGCATTCGCAAACTATACACCGCTCATTGCAAATGAGTGGCCGCTTAGGTTAGCACTTTTGTGGAAAGCTACAAATTTCTCTTGGGCAATGTACAATTTTACACAATACTTACAGCCGTGGATTGCCCATGGGTAACTCATGGATGGATGATTCTAGATCGAATTTTCTTCCTTAAATGAAACAAAATCGGGCTGGAAACAACCGTGGAAGTTCCGGAGAAAGACATGCAGATCACTGGCCCTTATTTTGGATGACGTATTCGTAGTAATCCGATTGTCGACACCGCCGAACTTCAAGTGCTACATTAAAATGAATCACATCTGACTTCCTTTAGCACATTTTTTGAAATAGTATTTATGTATTTTCATTTATGCATATTGCAATTTATTCAATAGTTTCGAACTGTAAGATTATTAATTTAATTAGCAGCTTTAACTAAAACAAAACTTGCAACTTGGACTGACCCCTGTCGTATCACTCAATATTTAATTTCATTATTTCTAATTTCCTTCATTTCGCCTGTTTTTAGTGCACTTCAGTTTGAGCGTTATAAATGTTATGTTATAATAGTCAGTAGTTACTAATTCATTTTATGTTATATTCTAAGTTGTATTTCGTTTTTGTTTCCCAAATTTTCAACTTTTAGTTATAGTACTTATTTATTGGAAAACTCGCAATTCAATTTAATTTACTCATCTGTTTGTTTTTGGTTCAAAAGCAACACACAAATTGAAGAAAGTGCAAACAAAATCTACTACAAAATGTAACATAAATTCCAGTACGACTCCAACATTGATATTGTGCTACGACTGTTTCGTCATAAATGTTTTCCTACATTTTGTTTGCGTGCTCACTTGCCGCTTTTCCGGGACGACCTGTTACTGCTGACCCCCAACAGTCGAACATTTCTTTAATTCCTTCCCAAATGCCTTCCACTCCACGTAATTAAAAACACAAAACACCATTTCGAATTGTCATTGTTTTATTGAAACTACTTGTTAATCCATTCTATTGTGCAATAAAAAATCTTTTTTCATTTCTTTTTTTCAAATTATTTTGTTACAACAAACATTTATTATATATAACCTTCAGATGAGAACAATGGGATGCAAATGATGAATGCAAGATTGAATCGGTAACGTCAATTTTGTTAAAAGCAATCAAAAATAACGAAAAATGCCTAAAATACATTGGAGCGAAACTGAGAAAAAAAAACCATCCTATCTATTCGAGAGAAGTGGAAAAGCTGCTGACAAAAATGGATGGAAAAAAAAAACCAACAAGTGAAAGCAGAAATCCCTCGTCGCAATTGATCCCTCGTTGCAATTGATCCCTCGCTGCAATTGATCCCACGCTGCCGTCAGCTCTTAGGAATCCCACGCCGCCGTCAACTCGTGGTATCCCACGCCGCAGTCAACCCTTAGTATCCCACGCTGCCGTCAATCCTTAGTATCCCACGCTGCCG
>JAHXMU010000066.1:1104559-1232249 GCA_019455685.1 Philornis downsi
GCCGTCCACACTTGGTATCCCTCGCTGCCGTCCACACTTGGTATCCCTCGCTGCCGTCCACACTTGGTATCCCTCGCTGCCGTCAACACTTGGTATCCCACGCCGCCGTCAATTCTTTTCCCCCCCATTTGAGTCCCTCGCCGCAAACAAAGCATTATCTTATCCTAGTGGGTTTATACAAGGATTTGGAATCCTTCGCAGTCGTCAACACTTGGATATCCCTCGCCGTCGTCAACTCTTAGTATTCATTAATGAACGTTGTGTATGGTTTGGTTTGCTGGTGTTGTTATTTATGCTGCAGAGAAATTGATATTCTTCCCAGTATAGAACAAGGGTCTTTTCTAAAGGTAAGACTGAAGCAGAGACCTTCTCTTTCAATAAAATACGGAAGCATTTTCCATTCACTATCAGTGGTGGATACACAAATTCTTCGAAGATCTAACGGAAGTAGTGTCAGAACTGCATCAATCGGGCAGAAGATTGTAGAAGCACTTGGTAGGTAGTAGCAAAATGGCACGAAAAGGTATATCTGACAAACAGCTTAAAGACACAGCTCAGACTATTATTGATGAATCCCCTTCGAACATCTCGGAAAACGCCAAAATATCGCTCAGAAATGCCCAGTGCAGTAATAAAAGATGAATATTTATTTATGTAGGAAGAGCGGGCATCATCAAGCAGACAACTTCAATCAAAGCGAAAAGTCGTCCATTTTAGATAATGTTGTGTGATCTTCCGTTTCAAAATATTTGAAGTTTAACAGGCTGTGCTTCAAGATAATTGGATGTAATAAAGCCAACTTGGTTTGGGTGCACAACAGTATTCATATTAGATGACATTCGCTTTGTTATTGTTCTATGGAAAAGTAGTTGCGTCAAAACCGAACGATTCTTGATGCCATTCAGGATGAAATAAGTCTTGCAACTGAATTTGGTTTCACGACGCAATGTGTTTTGTGCAGAATATTAATGTTTGACAAACAGCCCTTCCACCTTCTGTATGGTACGTAGAACAAGACTGTACGCTTGGAAAACATTTAATGGTGGTGGATGATGCGCTCAGTGATTCTAGTATTTGGAAACGTAACGAAAATACATAGACGAAGATTCAAAAGCAGCTTTAGATGGTGAATTGATTGGTGATTGGAACTCGGTCAAGTTTTGCAGAAATAATGTAACAATACTCTCGGCTATGTAAGATTGGATCCGCCTTGAACAAGCGTGAACTGTGTACCAACTGCGCGTCGATGATTCAAGTGGTCGAAGTCGCGTCAATTTCTGTTTGGCTCGGCTTTAAGTCGATTTATACAACAAACAAGTCGAAAATACCATTGGCACATCCGATAGATAAACGCTTGCTCTTCCAGATGTCGCATCAATGTTGACACTAACAGCATAACAATCATTAGTGCATTGGATGCAGAATTGCATGCGTTTGCTGCATTTGTTGTCTGATGGATCAACTTGAAGATAACTTTTGAATTACGAGTATGAGTAGGAAAGACTATATTTATTCTCCTGCTCTCATGTCCTTGGCACTTTGTGATAAAAATCCCTGTCCGGTTACTAAAGGCAATTAGATCAGATGATGCATTCCCAAAACAGACGCAGTCGGTATCATTTTAAAGGCAATTAACTCAGTGGACTCTCTTCTCTTCATCGTCGTGTAGTAGCTAGGCTTCGCTTCGCAAAAATGTGTCTTCTTCTTTTCCCCCAATACACCGGGATATGTGCATGATTGTGTGTCCGCTCAGGTATGAATTTCAAAATAATACATTTAAACATAAGTGCATACGTTTTACAAAAACCAAAAAGGAATTTACAGACTTTACAAAGTACTATTTTAACTAAACGATTGTTTTAAGATCTAGACAATTATCTTTCTAATGACATTTTTGTTTTTGTAAATATTGATTCTTCTTCACATCAAGTGTAATTCATTCATAATGTAATTCTAACAAGTTTCAATGGTGTCTTCGTATAAATGTATGTACGTATATCAATATCATTTGTCTCTTTTGGAAATTTTGCATAAATCTTTTCAGATGTCATAAATTCATTGGATACATTTTGTTCTCATTCGATTTTGGAATATACGAGTATGGTTGACAAAAATTTCATATTTATAACAAACAACAATAATGTGACGAAGCGGAAAAGGAAAACGTAGGTAGAAAAGTAAGTTTGGAAACAAAAAAAAATGTTATAGCAGGAAAATAGAGGATACAGGTGCCGTGTTTCTTGGATTCCCTTTAAGAAACATTTGTAGTAAAGTATTAGCGATTTGTAGGGCCTGCTTAGTGCTGTATCGTTTGGATTCCCTTTAACGATATTTGTAGTGTAGGTAGGTAGTAGGTACAATAATTAGACCGTTGGAAGAGGAAACGCTTGTTGCCATTACAAAGTGGACACGGTATCCCTGCAAATGGTATTATTAGCCAAGTGGAAATGTTACATACATTTTAACCTGTGGCAGCTCTCGAGGCAACAATGGCTGTAGTCGCTCAAGCAGCATTTTGTCATCGTCGCAATTACATTTCCTACTCATTGCATTCATGCCCACGATGGCATAGTATACAAATCAGTAATGGCAGAGCAAAGAACAGAAATTACATGCCGGCTTCGTCGTTGTCATCGTCGTCATCATCGTGGCAATATCACTTCTACAGTTACGTACAGGAACCGGTCAACTGTATCATAACGCTAAAATAGTCTCACAAAAAAAAAAAACAAAACAAAAAAGAAAGCCAAGAAAACTAGCTGCTCGACCGACCGAGCTCTAAGAGCGATACAAGGTCTCCTACTGTTTATTCCACCCTCTCTAAGTAGTTATGCACAGGCACGGTTCAACTGCGTCATAACGCTACAAAAACGTAAAAAAGAAATAAAAAGATAGGAAAACTGCTTCGCATTTTCTTCAACCGTCGTCTCGTTCATTGCCACACTTTCGAGTAATTCATATATACTCCATGTATGTACCCCAGCCCAGTTCATTATGCACAGGCACCGATCAACTGTGACATAACACTAAAAATAATCCAGAAGAAAGCGAAGAACGAGAAAGAAAAAGAGAGTAGACCAGAAAAACACGCAGATACCCCAATCACAGGGAGATGGATTTCTATCGGTCTGACCATTCCTATTATCCCAAAAAGTTGTGCACAGGCACCGTTCAACTGTTGCACAGCGCTACAAAAAGATCATAAAAAGAACGGAGAACAAAAACAAAAAAGATACTGCATTTGTCCCCAGAGTTCAAACGTGCCTTTGACGGAAGATCTTTTAAAGATGATTTCCTCACGAAAATATGCACAGGTACCGATCAACTGTGACATATTGCAGCTAAAAACAAAAAAGTTCAAAAAGGTAAAAGAAAAAGCTTCGCAGCAGCGGCAGAAAGAGAAATAGAACAACGGTGAAGAGGAATTTTGGACGGGTGCCATCGTCGTGTGCTAGCACATTTAGCAGCGGCGACTTTTACATTGTGATCGATTAGTCTTCAGTCATTCGCAATTGTGGAGATGTTCATTTCGATATTCCTTTTTTTTTTTGCAACGAGAGATTGATTCTCATCCAGTCGTCGATATCATTTCGTTTCTATATGGTTATAGTAAGAACCACGTGATTTGCAATCAAATCTTATTGGACAGCATGGACAGCATCGAATGAACTGCATCACTTGGGAAGTGATTGGAACAAATTTAAATGTTTGCGATTCCCTTAGCAATATTTAAGATTGGATTTTTGTCAATCTGTAAGAATTTTGTTAGTTTCTTTTGGATACCATCAGTGAGTAAGTGGTAAAGTTGTCGATACAGCTTACGCTTGTTATCTGTGTGTTATTTCGATGACGTTTAGAGAGCCACCCCCTGGCGGTATGGAAGGCACATTAAATATGTTTATTCATCATATCGATTTATGTGATGCTTTTTGTCATTCATTGTTTTGCGATTCCCTTAGCAACATTTGAGCTACGCTTGATGTTCTGTAAAAGATTGATTAGTACAAGTGTGATTGCGGGCATATGCTTACACTTCGGGTGCTCTTTGACCTCATGTTAAGGCTGCGCGCGTGGGCAACTCAGTAACATGAGCACTTGTTGTTGCAAGTCAAAAAATATTAGCGATTCCCTTAGCTATATTTTTTCGGGGGGTGCCAAGTCGTTTCCTTGTCGTCGTACACAATCGAAAGACTCTCCCTTGATCTATGTCGAACCGCAGACGCTGGTAGCACATAGTCAAGAGGTAATGGCGAAACTTGAACTGTCATCACGACACACCATGCTGATGTGTGTGAGGGGGAGCGTGCGCTCCTGACGACGTGTGCATCGGACCACACCATGAGCAATGCGCAAAGTCGGGAAGGCGCGCGTCGCTGCTCAGCTGCGTTCAGCCTTTCAGCCATTATAGGGACAAACATCCATTGAATGTTGGGAATACATACTTTTGTTGAGTGCAAGAGATGGAAGATTCATCACGACGGACTTTTCAATATCATCGGTAGCATATCTTTATCATAATTAAGCGATTCCCTTAGCTTACTGGTTATTTTTTCTCATGTGATGAATTCCTTGGTAAACAGACGGGCAGTTGAATGTTTCTAGTACGTTATTAGTGGATGTGATTGGGTGGCCCGTCAATAGGTTAAATATTATTTGACCTCCGGTTACTAAAAAATCTAATACTCAAGAAAGGAAGCAGACACTTTGCTTTGGCAGCGCAACACAGGAGTGTTAATGATCAAAAATGTAATCTTAAAAATTCATCTTACGAAATTATTAAGGAAGCTAGCTCGCTCATCCTTGTCCTCCTATAGTCCTTAGATAACATAAACCTATTATGCCCAGGTTCAGTTCAGACAGACTGTGCCTCATAGTCATAACATGTTCAAAAACATTCATCAATTGGATGTGAGGACAATGTTATCCGGAAATTATGCAGGGAACCGTGGACATTCACACGGGAGTTTAGCATTTTCAAGCAACATTTTTCTGCAAAAATCACATTAGTTTCAAAAGAAGCAACCAAGTGTCTTACACGCTGTCCGATGGTTGACGGTATTCATCCGTTTAACATTATAGGTCACATAAAAGACCGCAATTCAAAGACTGATCGATTAACGTAACTAACAGGGGCTCTGTTTGGCTAACCCAAATCACAGATGATACAGGTAAATGTGATGAGGAGAAAGAATGTAGTATTCCTGCAAAGTATAGGTTATTAGAAAACGAACCTCATGTTTTCTTACACATTGCTCATCACGACCGAACATTTGGACGCCTTTCTAAGAACAGGTAAAATGTACTCGGCGCAGCTCCAGAATTTCAGTGCCATTTTAACTAATCTTACTACACATGCACAGTGTTGGAACAAGTTGTTTGGAATGGATCTATAAAAATATGACTGGTTAAGAAACGGACGTAGGTTTTCCTTACTGTCAGAAGTTTCATTTCATATGTTGGCGCAGAGATGTGGTATCCTAGTTATGTCTGCGCTCAGGAACCGGTCAACTGAGTAACATTGCTAAAATAGTCAAAACCACATATTGATTTTTTCAAACACAAAACCTTGCCTGCGGTTCAGCCCCGACGGTTATGTAGGCGACGTGTCCTTATCTGAACGATCTGGACCAAAGAAAATTCCATTGTAATACGTAATTGTTTTCGCCCGTGTGGGATCCGATTTAATATTATATTATCGTGTTATTGAAATGTTACAACTTCTTCAATTATGCTCAGGCACAGATCAACTGAGTCATAATGCTAAAATAGTCAAGACCATGCATATTGAGTTTCAAACCAAGAATCTTGCCTGTGTATATTGGGACCGCCGATTGGTCACAGGGAATATAAGTGAGAACTATTTTCCGTCCGAATTGACTTCGTTTAAATGGTACCGACAATTAACACAATTCTGTTGATTTCTTGACGAAGCGCGTTTTTTGTGTTGACTCAAAATTACACGAAACACGTTCCAATGGAACATAACTTGTTGCCATCCAAAATATTTGGGTGATTCGAGGCCACAACGGTGCCAACATATCTCTACTATGGTCGTCTGCAAGAATGTAATTAGAAATAAAAACAATTCCATTGTTTTCTTACACATTGGTGGTTCTTGGTGGTTCCATGTGAATGTACAAACTAGTGAGGATCCTTGTTAGAATGTCTTGTCGCAAGTTATCGGACAGTAAACGATAGGCCGGACATTGCAGCCAGATAAAACAAGCATTGCATTTGGAGATATTTTCATTGTCTGGTTTCTGTATGGCTCAATCCTTCCTTGTACATATACGTTAAAAATTGTGTCTGCAAAAGTCGTATTAATTGCAAGTATGGATTTACATTTTCTCACAACTAGCAATAAGATGCGGTCACAGCTTAGTTGGCATCGTTCAAACAAACAAACGTGATGGTTGAAAAAATTGGGTTAGATCTAAATTGCCGACGTCTCCACAAATTCTGGTTGTATAAATCATTGGTAATTAAGATGTAAAGCAGATAAAACTATCTCAGGGCATCCTTAAGGGTTTGTGTGCCTCTCTCCTCCACTGCATAGAGAAAATGTCTGCGGCAGTCGGAATTGCCGCAAAAATCTGCTGTCGTATCTGTAAGACGTCTGTCGTGCATTAATGGTAAAAACAAATGAATTGCTTACGCTGTTGCATTAAGGGAGTACGTGTAAGGAGCTTTCAGTAATAGTCTGCTAATGGTCAATTACAGCAATTTTCACAATTTCGCAATTTCATCGCTTACGCTGAGCCATAATGCTAAAAATCACAATAATCTGATAAGTTATTGGGAGATATCACCTGCCTGCGTTGGATGGGTTTTGTTCCGCAGATGGAATAAGCCGCTACTCTTTCCACTTGTCATTTTCGTACTAGTAGGTAGGTCAAAGTCACATGCATAGTTATATTATTACGCTCAGGAACCGATCAACCGAGTCGTAATGCTAAAAAATCAAAATATCTATTGATTTCTAATAAGAAGCACCTGCATGTACGGTGTACGCCGAGAGTGTGTTGCATAATGTTAGCCTCAAATAGCTCACTTCTTCCAAGCAATTGTACAATGATGACTAAGCACTTCTATTGACTTTATCCAACTAGTTTGTTCCTTTCTAGATTTCTCTGGAAAAACTCAATTAGTTGACAAACAGTATCGCATACATCCTTACGAATTGGAACGTCATTGGGGTGGAATGTGCATGTAGCCGCAAATATTTCCAAATTTAGACAGTGTTACTACGCTCAGGAACCGATCAACTGAGTCATAGTGCTAAAAAATTAAAATGTCTATCGATTTCTAATAAAAAGCACCTGCAAGCGGTGTACACCAGGGTTAGCGTCTACAGTTCTCTCGATTCCAGAACTGGTATAATGCCTAGGATCTAATATTGCTTTGGTCCAAATTGTCTCTTTTCACACTTTTCTGGAAATACTCAGTTAGTTGATATACGAAATTGTTCACAGCCTTACGAGTTGGAGGAATCTCACTGGTGCACAATGAGTCTAGGCGCAACTCTGGACGTAGTTGCAACGGTAGTTCTGACGATATTTTCATATTTCCAAGGAAGAACGAGAGTATCAACAGCCTACTAGAGTTCAGTATTTTTTGAAGTCCCTGAGAAGCATTTTTTTAAACTACTTTGTCAAAGATATCGTAGATGTAGGAGTATGAGGGCGTTGTTTCTACGCTGCTTTTGAGAACACACTGAGCGGTCATGCAACTTCTTCGATTGACTGACAACCCTTTTGGAACCGATTTCAACATCGCATAAATCGAGATACCTCCTAAAATTACATTGTTATTGGAAAATGATGTTATTACATCGCTTACGCCTTTCGACTAGTTTTGAAACTCCGAGTTTATATAAACCCATAACTGACGGCCACGAACATTATAGGAAAGCAAGCATTAACTGATGTAACGAAGACCAACAGAGAGAGAGTGAGGCAGGGCAGCATTAAAAGTGACTACGTGTGCTGGTGTTTCAATGGTGATTTGGCCATGGATCCTCCATTTGGATCCTCTGCACTGAAATTTCGGGAAAATGCTTGATTTATCGAAAGAGATTTCATAAATACCACTTTTTTCCAAAAGGAAATCCTTCGGTTTGTTTGTTGAAAGAATGAAGTCACTGCATGTGCGAAGAGACGAGACTCCGGACACCAACTCCGTTAGCCAACGTGTTGTTAGGGGCCAGATGGTCTTTCTTTCTTCCCTGCATTTATGTGACATTCGTTTTCTACAATTATTCCACTACTCTTTTGAGATTTTTCAAAACAGGTATATTCCACTACTCTTGCGATATTCGTTCACGGATTCGAATTGTGTAGGGTTTGCATTTAACGAGAGCTCTACACAAAAGTGGTGCTCTGGTTTTCCTAAAAAGATGATTTTTGTGTGGTAACTCACTCTGCACTCATCTCTACTCCTCTGTTGTTGTCGTTGTTGGGGGAGGAGACCTTCAAGACATTTATCATCTCGCCACCGTCGATTGGAAGCATGGACGGACGTTTCACGTTGTGGAGGAGACGAACTTCAGTTGAGGCTGTAAAATAAAATGGTTGTTTAGGCTGGGTTGCTGCTTTTGGAAACGTGAAAAAAAGACACTAGGTTTTTTGTTTTCTAGAAACATTCAAAATGGAATTTTTTTTATTTCATATTTTCAATTTTTTTTTTTCTCGCAATTTCTCTTGTACAAAATTTAGCTATTTTTTTTCTTAAAACTATAGAGTAAACCTACAATAATGGATTCAATATGAATCAGATGGTTTTTCAATTATCTTTCTTCTAGTATACATACATATTCTACCACAAAGAAAAAAAGTGCTAATCTTCTCCACATACCAACAAAAACATTCGAGAAATGATTGCTCACCGTGGACGTGCGCTAAAATTATGCCAATGGAATGAAATTACCAGTACCTGCCTACTCCACGTCGTTTCCAAACATGCAGTTAGTGATATATATATATATATATATATATATATATATATGTGTGTGTGTGTACACCCATGTCTACACATTTTGTCATTCAATGTAATTGTATACACACACAAACACATGATCATGTTTTTCTTTTCTTCTTTTGTTTTCTCAATTTCAAAATGGCGTCACGCCACAATATCAAGACGATGAGTAATCATTTCCCGTTGCTGTGGCAGCAATTTCATGGTTATAGTATAGAGATGCAATAGCTTTGTTAAATTCAAATAAAAATTTACAAACCGATTTCATGGTTTAGAATTTCCACCCAGTCGTTGACTTCCTATATTAGCTGAAGACCCTGTCTTGGCTCTCTGCCCAATGGCCATTTTCAGAAGTACCAACCAATGGTCCATCCATTGTGGCCTATATCAACTTTTGCATCCACTCTTCGATTGCTTGGAACGCGTTCGTACGTAGTAGGTTTTCAGACAAAGGTCCCAACGGACTGTAAATGGAAAAACTTTCGTAATAAAACTCAAAATAATATTTACAGAACAGTAAGAAATAACAGAGGTACAATAGATATCTGTAAATCACAATGTTTTCGAACTTTTTAAACAGACAATGACATTGAGGACTAGCTGGTCGCTTGTATCGACTGCTGGTAGCTTGACAATGATTGATATCGGTGCACATCTTCCGTACTGAGGCGACACCCTCTGCCACGGCCATTGTTTGTTACATTCTTTGTACTATTTCTAGAGTTACTATTACTATTACAACTACTGCTAATACTGCGCATGAAATTATCGAGTTCACTTAGTTCACACTTCCACAAGTTGGAAATTTCTTCACTTTGTTCGCAACGTTTGGCTTCACAGTCTTCACTCGACACCAATATTGTTTCGTTTTGTTGCGTAGCGCAAGGATGATGGTGGTGGCTTGGCTGTTCACTGCAGTTTCGTAACTCATGATTTTGAATCTTCGATTGGAATTCCAACCACCTCTGAAAGCGTTCTTGTTGTTTCCGACGTAGCTCTAATTCCGCCGTCATTAAAGCTGTTGACAATATAGCGCAGACTCGTAGCCCACCACCCGATGTACGCAATTTGCGTTTCATTTGCATTTTTTTCAAACGGAAATTCTTGACCCAGTCTCCTAAAGTCCTAGGACTCTGGGCATATTCACCATCAAAATTATACAAAGCCACCATTTTGCCAATCTCTTATTTATACAATACAAATAAATTGTTTATTTGCTTCACAAAACACACCTCTTCGGAGTACTTCAGCCGCCCGATGTAACCTCATAAATTAGCTTTAATTAGTTAAGTTAGCTCTTTCTTATTTATTCTCCTTATTTTTCGCTTTAGCTTTGCACAAACACTTCGCGTGTATACCGCAGACGGTGCTCACTCAACAACGGCCTGTCAACAACTGTGAAATTTTCAGTTTTGGACCTGACTTTTATAGCCGAGTAAATCCCCTCAAATGTATTCTTACCCAAAATACATGCAGGCATGTCAACATTTTAGGGTTGTTTTCAACCCTAAGCAACTGATGTTTCTCAATTTCTTGTTGAAACTTCACTACCTGAATATGAAAACAATTACCTCTGAATTTTGTTCCTAAAAATTTTCCACATTTCAGGTAAATAAGTACGATTAAAACTTGCCCCACAATTAGGTACTTGCGAGAATTCATAAAACGACATTTCCTTTGCTTCTCTTTCACAGATTCTCTACCAAATTGTAATAGATTGGTCGAATGTAAAGAAAATTTGTTGAAAACAATAAGGGTGCCCAGACTTTCAGCAAGCAAGCATTTACATAATTTTTAGTCCCTCAACAACTCTAGAATATTTAATACGTTTAAGGTTGGTATTGACCTCAAACGGGTTTCCATACATCCAATTTTGTTTTAATTTCTTCACAGAAAATTGTCAGTGTGGAGTAGCATGAACAGATAGCATGTGAACCAAATGGGAAAAATGATGCTCGCTAAAATTATTTTTTTGGGATTTATCAGTTATTTCTTGTTGTTTACAGCATTTATTCAACCAAACTTGATATGTACAGACAAATTTTCTAAAGCTTTCTTCAAACAGTAATTTCCTGGCTTAATCCGTTTTAGGTCAATAAAGAAAAACGGAATGCGGGCGGCAAATTTGTGAAAACAGAACCTGGCTTGTAGGACTTGCAAATGTTCTTCAGCCTTTTTAGAGAGCCCACATTAATTTAAATCAAATCGGACACATTTAATTTAATCAGAATCATCCAAAATTGATATTTCTTAATACTTCCCCAATAGAATTAGATTCGTGAGATTTACCTGAAAATTGACATTAAGCTATCACAGTTCGCTTATGGCGGGAATTAACCTGAAATAATATTCCGTTTGGCCAATTTTGTTCTTATCTCCACATGGAAAGATGGCATTCTATGGATGTGAAGAACATCATCCAAGATACTAGGAAATAATCAAGAAAAACTTCGTAATTATTATCCCGCATCTCTAACAAGTAATTTCGAAAACTACATGTTCAATTAAAACTACACAATTTTCAATAGATTCAAAATGTAATCTATGCGTCAATGAAAATGTTAAAAATGGATTGACAACGATTTTAAAATAATTCTTAAGTTATTTGGAGAATATAGAAATATTAGGCGGGTGGATAAAGCTAAGCCAATTTATAGTCGATACTTCTTTTTAATAATAATTTCGCATATTTAGACCGAAAACAATGAAACATTTAAGAACCGTTTTTCAAATTATTTTTGATTATTCAAAACACAAACCATCTGGCGCTTCTACCTTTTGGATGTTTCCAGCAGATTTGTTTCCTATGTGTCTGAAAATTAATAATACGCATCACATATTTACATATTGTCTGAATATTGTCGATTTTGTATCACTTTTTCCATAATTTGAATTTCGGCACGATTTCATAAGTCGGTGAGGAAAGCGGATATAGCAGTAATGTAATTGTACTTTTTATTGATACGACGTAAAAAAAATCGAAAATATCGTATTCTACAATAATTTTTATGAGTTTGCTACACTAGCTGTGCTTTGAGGGAAACCTTTTTGAATGAAAGCTCCCGTAATTAGCAGGCTAGATTAGTGTTTGTGTTTTAATCAATCCCAAATTCTTTTTTAATTTTCACATATAATCTGTTACAATATAGGCTTTCTACAGGTTGTTAGGCCTGCATGCAGTGCTACCAGATTGCCACCAAATGCCTTGTCGAATACCGCTAAAATATCAACTGATGTTAATTTAGTTACGAAATACAGTTTTTTTTTTGTTATTTTTGGAATTTCCATTGGTGTGAATTTGATTCTAAATATATTGCTATATACGATATAACATAGTCGTTATAAATGGAGATAAGGGGATAAGGAAAGTCATTGAATAATTGTTGCAATGTTTAATATTCGTAAAGGTGGATATATCGAAAATAACTTTCAAGAGTATTGCATAGAGATATATTGATAAGCGAAAAGTATTTTAGATATAAAAAAAGTTGCTCCTACAAAAATAAAAATAGATTTTTGTCGCATGCAATATACTCAAATTTTATTTATTATACCATATTCAAAATCAAAATGTTAGACCGAGATATTTTTAATACTTTTATTTATTTAAAAGATTTATTGAATTTTTTTTTTGAATAACTAAAATCAATTTGCAAAATGTAGCTATTATTTCAAGCTATATGTTTGAAACGGAAATTCATAAAAAAGTAAATATTTGAAGTAAATCTTTTGTAAGACAATTTGTATTTTTATTGCAAGAGCTCTAAGCTTTGAAAACTGATAGACGCACTTCATAAATGTTTACCCATACTATTTTTTGAGATGATTTTATCCACAATAAGTAAAATAAGCAACCTCTGATATTGTCAAAAAGACAGTTTGTAAAAATGTAGTTCTTATTAACTATATCTAACTACATAGCTGTAGTAAAAAGTATCTCATTCACGACATAATTAAAATTGTAATTGTTATCAACCCCCATATTTTTTGTCTGTAAGCAGTAATTCTTATAGTTAGTTTGAGATTTCATGAGATTACATATGAACTTTTTTTATGCGTGGAGTTATTTATTATTATATATTATTTGTTAGACCATTGAATTAAATAGTATTTCTTCCGAATATATAAATGATTTCTGGTCGATTGGCGCTACTCTATACAATAGATATTTCTTTTTTACATTTATTTTTTGCATTCCAATCGCTTATTATTTTTCAGTTGCTTTCCATAATATAGGCATTTCCAATTCGTCCATCTTGCCCAAATCCAAAACCCAAACTGAACCAAGTTTATTAATTTCAATCGCTTTGATTATGTTCTCTGCACACACTTTGGCTGACTGTGTCTTAAATGTCGCAAATTTTGCTACCATAGGTTCCGAATATTCCATTAGAGTTACCTTTTCATTCACATTGTCCAATAGTGCAGTCTCAGTCAAGCCGGGGCAAATAGTAATGAAATTGACGCCTGTATTCATGAAGTACAAAGGGTTCTAAGAGAAGAAAGCCAACCAAATTGTTAAAAGAATCAACAGAAAGAAGTATTTTCAGATTTTAAACTCACCGACATAGCTTTGTTGAATGCAGTAACACCATGCTTGGCAGCCGAATATACGGCAAACATTCCCGTTGCTTGAATGCCCGCTACGGAGGAAATATTGACGATCGCGCCACCACGACCACCTTTCGATTTATCCATATAGTTGAGAGCGATCATTGAACTATGGATAACGCCCCTCTGAAGTTAAGGTAAATATTATAAAAATATTTAAATTAAAATTAAATAAAAGAAATGGATAATGAAACTAATTTTCAAACGTATTCAACAAGAATAGACTAGCTTGCATTTTCGTATTAATTTATTTATATTTATATGACAATCTAGTTATTTTGTAAAAATGTTAATAATGGATTTTGTATACAATGCTCAGTATCGTAAAGATAAATTCTGCTTAGAAATGTATTTTGATATAAATAGAAAGAAGTAAATTACGTGTTACGGACTGGCTAAAATTGTTTTGTATTCAAATCGTCCCCCTTTACGCTCGATATAAGCCTAAAAAGATTATAACAACTTTTTTTTTACTTTCAATTCCTACAATTAAAATTGTTTGAAGTGAGATTTTTTGTATTTAATATATATACATATATATCATATTGAGGAATTTCCCTTTGTCCATAAAAGACAATACAAAATTAAATTTTCAAACTCCATGTAACCAATGTTCACTTCAATTCTTTTAATTGACATATCAGATGTGAACAAACTTGCGAACATCGTGCAAAGTATTTACTGCAAAACGAACAGTTCGTTATGATCGAGCCACTCTACTCTGTATAATTTCAAATTTGTTTATCAGTGATTTTTTGTGATGTGTGATAAAGAATTATTCTCGTTTCTGATCATTTAAGTCTATAAACTTTATATCAACCACAAGTATAAGTTCATTTGTTATGCCTGATATTTTTTCATATTAAAAATATGGATGTTATAAATACAAAACAGTTTATTAAGGGTTTATGTTAAATAAGAACTATCTCTTGATTTTACAAGAATGAGTTTTTGATCGACAAATTTTAAGCATCACATCCGCCATATACGATATCACTTTTGAGTGAACAAAACATTTCTAAACCCACTTTTCCCGCAGATTTATTTGGCTGTCACACCAAATCTTTCGAGAGTGCAAAACAGACTACTTACACAAATTTTCTTTGATTTTTTTAATTATGGGAAAACTATAAACCTCTATAAAGACTTCCTCTTCTCATATAAAATAGAATATACCAAATTATTAAGTTCTTAAATAAAAATATGTTGCTTTTGGTTAACGAAAAAAAAGTAAAATTTTTAAAAAATAAGGGGGGAAAGTTTTCCTTTTGGAAGGATTAAGTGAAAGTGTCAAAAATAATGTCTTATAGAAAAAAAAATATATCGGATTAGCGTATTTTTATCGTGAAAATGGCTATTTTTTAGTATTTTTCGATATTCACAACAAAAATTCGGTCCGTCTCTTAAAAAGGCATACAGTATGGGGCAGTTCGTTTCCGAAACTATCAACTGCTATTGAATATTGCTTCATTAACGAGTATATTGGTGAAATTGTTAAAAAAAAACAAATCTTGAAAATAACTCCTTTTCTAGAGATGGATTCAAGCACTAAACCTAGCCTGCCTAGGACTAGAGACATACTCGTGTCACTAACCTCAAACGGTTCAGCCACTTCAGTTGACATAGATTTAAAAATATATATACATATTTTGCTGAGAAGTGGCAACCAAATAAAACACGTTGTTTAGTATTTTTATTTGAGCCATCAAAAGTAAACGATCTCAATGAATTTGTAAACATGAAAAAAATTGAAAAAAAAAAATTGAAATTAAAAGGTCTCAGTCCAACCGATATTAAAGCCGAGCTAGATTCTACTTTGAGAGAGTCTGCTCCTTCGTTTACGGCTGTAAAATATTGTGTAGCAGAGCTTAAACAAGGCCGTACGAGCTACTAAGACGAACAAGAATGCTGCCACGACCAACTGAGGTGTCCACGCCGCATTTGGCAAAAAAAAAAATTGTTTTATCAAGATAATGCTTCAGTTCACACATCCAATATTGCATGGCCAAAGTTAATGAATTAAAACTTGAATTGTTTCATCACGTATCTTATTCGTCAGTTTTAGCTTCGTCTATTTTCTATTTCCAAACTTGAGAAATGGCTGTTTGGTAAAAGATTTGCAAACAATGAAGAGATAGACTCTGCAGTTGATAGCTATTTTAAGGAGTTTGACAGTTCTTATTATAAACAGGGTATAGAAATTATTGAATGTCGTTGAAAAAGGTGTATCGAGTTAAAAGCAGATTATTTCGAAAATTTTTCCAACTTCTTTGTGTCATCTTTGTTAAGTCGGCTGGTTTTGAGGCTATCGTTGAAGGCGGGTTCAGTCCCGCATGCAGCCAACTATCATTATTTATGTGTCTGGCGAACATTTCGAGTAGTCGAAAAATCGATGAGCCTGGTGAATGCTTCTCAAACTGTAACGCTTGAAATCGTCTATAAACTGTAGGTCCCATCTGAGTTGTAAAAATATAGTGCGTGTAAGATCACTGAATGTGAGAAGCTTTCCCATATCTTTCCCATATCTTTTATCGCAGCTGCCTCTCATAGCTTGTACAGCCGCCATTCAAAATTTTATTGTTTAATCAGTTTCGAGACTTGCTGTTTCATCATTTTATAGTTTTGATTGTTCTGTTTATAAATTTCGATCAATTGCGATCATCAAGAAAGGATTGTAGCTAAAAAATACTGGCCTGTATACCACTAAAAATTACAGCTGCAATTGTTGTGCCCCGTTACCCGTTGAATTTCACGGGCACTGCCTTAAACTTACCAAATTTATGTCAATCGTCAAATCCACATGACGGTCGTTCATCAATCCACAACCATTAACCACCACATCGATAAAATTTAATTTATCTTTGGCCTGTTTGTAGGCCTCCTCAATGGTGTTCGTTTTGGTAATATCCACAGCCACATAATCAATCTCGCTTGATTTATACAAATTTCTCCAAACATTCAAATGATCCGAATTTTCATTCAAATCGAAAATGAATAAATGTTTTATCGACTTTTTCAGTAATTCTTCTACACATTTTTGGCCGATGCCACCGAATCCACCGATATATATAACATTTTTCCCTTTTAAATCCATTTTAATACGATATCTGCGGAACTAATGAACTGTGAACTCCCTCAAACGAGATTCACTCAGCGAGTGAAGTGATATGCATGAGTACAAATATGGCCTAATATGTTGTGTTTCGTTATCTCAATCTTGCCGGGCACAGTTCTTGATAAGATTTGCTGGTTGGTCTTTTATTGTATGGTTGGAAAAAAAACATGTGACCCCGGTTAACGCAACTCTATGTTAAAGGGGATAAAAGATTATTTGTAGCTTTTTATTTGAATAACCATGATTTGATGATATCAAAGCAATTGTTTAATCAATCCAAATACAAATTAAATAGAAATAACATAATAACTAATCTATGCTTGATGATTCTCAAATACTTTTTATCGAAAAATGTATGTAAAGTAAAATAAATAATATAATTAAATACATAAAATAACTAATATAATTTTCGCCTCACCTTATTTTAGAATTGCAGTGAACATTTTCGCAGTGTGCAGTTACGTATCCATCATACGTGATTTCCACGCATTACCTTCTTAATTACCCACCAATTGCAGTTTCATTACTTTTAAACATTCAGGGAATATGGAATTCTAAAAGAAAATCGCATAAAATTATATATTTTTAAATTCACTTAATGGGACCTACAGCATAACGATGATTCCAAACGACGATTTATCGAAGTGTTCGTCAGACATAGTGAGGTGATCGCCGCTCAAAGAATTATGCCTCGATCAAGTGCACAATAGTTGCGTTTAAAGCTTAACGCCAAGATTAAGAAATGTGTGTAAAATATTAATATGTTCAGGTAGTGTGTAATTGGGGTAGTAGAGGAGTTGAATTATTTGTGGAAGATCGAGGTTAAAAAAATTTAAAAAAAATCGAACAGCAATTAATGCTACCGGTAACTTTAAAAAAAGTGTAAAATTATGGCACTACCAAATGCAATGGTTGAAGAATATGAGTTTCTAAACAAACCAAACAACACACGAGCTGCACAGGACAAGTAAAGATTGAATGGGATGTCGTAGTCACTGCAAATTTATGGCACTTCTAAGAGAAATGGGAAAGAATGTCTATCACTATAAAACTTTGTCGACTGTATTCCCAGCATCCAGCAAACTTCGAAAATACCCAAGAGTAACATTGCTCCGTACTGATATGCTGATCAAATGCATAGTCGTTTACATGCAATTTATTTTGTTTCTGTGGACCTTTTGACATTTCTGTGGAGTGTGGCCAATTTCTTTTGTTCTCGATGTAAAAAAATTATGGTACGTATTTTTGGTTTTCATAATTAACTAATTATTATGACTAAATTAAATATAATAAATTTTTATTTTTAATTAAATCTTTAAATTGTATGTACAATCATTTTTCTAAGTGAAAATTTCAATCACCCATTGTTAATGTATAATTTAATAAACTTTATTTCTTAAGTATTTCTGTGAAGATCCTGTAGGAAAAAACCTTTTACCTCAGCATTGGCCTTTCACCCAATGATCTTATCATTTTTGTAATGAAGAAATGAGTTGAGAGTTAGTACTCAATCTGCAGCACCTCACGAAACATCAATTTTTGGCATAATACGAACTTGCTATTTACTATCCCTAAACTCCTTGCCAACTAAAGGTACGCATCGTACGGATGTGAAATTAATATTTTAAACACAATTTAACCCCCTGTATTTTATCTCTCATTTTTTCTTAATCTTGCGAAACTATAGCTTAGAACACACCCTTCCTTTGACTAGTTTAGAATAATTCTCGAAAATTTCTCTTAAGAATTTCATCACAAAATATAATTTAATTATTTTTAAGCATATTTTCTATAATATAATTTCTATTAATAATTAAATGTAAATAAATAAATAATTATTAATAAAATTCAATTTCAATTGTCCTGCAATTCGAAACGAAAAAACCATGACAAAACGTTGTATTAAATTCAATAATTTTAATTAAAAATTCTAAATGATAATAACAAGTAATGGAGTCGCTAATAGCAGCGCCATATAGTTTTGACATTTTCATAATTTTTATATTTTAGATATACTTTATAAAATAACAAAATTACTATTTTCAGCATAAATTTTTAAACGATATTTATGAGGGCGGTCCCAAAACTAGGCGACCTAACAAAGAAGACACAAAGTAGTTGGGAAAAATTTTCTTTATTTTTTCATCATAATTTCCATTTAGTTCTATACTCTTTTCTTAGCGATATTCAATAGCTTCTATAC
Source organism: Philornis downsi (assembly GCA_019455685.1). Taxonomy (NCBI): domain Eukaryota; kingdom Metazoa; phylum Arthropoda; class Insecta; order Diptera; family Muscidae; genus Philornis; species Philornis downsi. Next base: position 1,123,465 of record JAHXMU010000066.1, read on the forward strand.
CCTGTTCATAGTAACAGCTGTTAAACTCTTCAAAATAGCCATTAACCGTAAACTCCACCTCTTCATTTTTCAAGTTTGAAAATAAAAAATAGTCCAAAGGAGCTACATCTCACAAATAAGGTGCGTGAAGAAGCAATTCGAACTTAAATTCATTTCTTTTTGCCACCGCAACAGTGGATGTTTGAACTGGAGCATTGTCTTGATGAAAGAACACTTTCTTTTTCGCCAAATGCGGTCTTTTTGCCATAATTTCATCACCTAAACTTTGTAATAAATTAACATAATATTCGATCTTAATGGACAATCTCATGCGAATTCCAAAAAACAAATGCCATGACCTTGCCTGCAGATGGAACCGTCTTCGTCCTTTGTCTCAGGGCCGAAATGGTGGATCTATCTCTCATCTATGGTTATAAAATTCGGTTTTATTGCGATGAAACATCGCTGTTTTTGCTCTATTAAAAGCAAGCGCGACAGCCTTCTAGCATATCTTCGGTCAATAAGAGTATACGATGTATAGCACTTTTTGAAATGACTATCATTTCAGCTAGCTCACACACCTTCAGCCGCTAGCTCACACACCTTTTGTGAATTTTCTTAATCGTGTCTGGCGTAGACACCTCTATTGGTCGACCACTACGGTGTTCGTCTTGGCAGCTCGTACGGTCTCGTTTAAACTCTGCTACCCAATATTTTACAGTCGTAAACGAAGGAACAGACTCCCCTAGACTGAGACCTGGAAATATTGGATTACACAACTGTGGCCTATTTCTTCCATGTTTACAAATTCACTGAGATCGTTCACTTTTAATGGCTCAAATAAAAATACTAAACAATGTGGCGCCTTGAAACTTAAAACATATCGCACCCTAAATACAAATGGGGTACAACTCAAAAATTGTCAAAATCTACTTTTTCCCATAAACTGATTCACATTACACATCTCTAACTACTATAAAAATTTCCGTCTCATCACTATCTTCTTTAACTGGAAAAATGCCGTTATGTCTATTTTTATGTCAAGTGTGTTGCTTCTGCACGATCATGGTTTTTTGCCTCTACTGAATAATAGAGAATTTTGAGTTGTGCCCCTTTTGTATTTAGGGTGCGATATGTTTTATAAGGTTGCCGCTTTTCACCAAAATATATTTTATTATCAAACTACTGATACCACCTATTTGTCGGATCGGAAAGTCTTGGGATCGTCCCCGTATCATATTTGTTTGGTTAGGCCCTGGCACCGTTTCTTATGTGAACATCTTTACAAACATTTGTGTCTCATGCGTAAATATTGACGCCAGAATTACCAGGCATGATGGTGGTCAAAGTAAGTCAGTGCAAACACTGAATTATCGCGTGTATTTAACAGCGGCAGATTCCTTATACTCGTCATAGTCAGATCTTGATTGAAACATAAAAAATTTAATAATTTCGCTGGCAATCTGAACAAAGCATGATCTGTTTTTATCTTAAATCTAAATCATTTAGTTGAATAATGAACTAACAGTACGTTTGGATGGCAAAACAATGCAACCCTTATAAACACAAATCCTCTGAAAGTAGCCATACAACAAAATGTTTTTTCCCCTACGAAAAGTTTGTCACATAAATATGAATGCTATGTTCGATTGTTGTTGTAAAATACCGTTTTCTGGAAAATGTCACCCTGTTTGCTAGATCCCAGGTACTCTAAGACATGTCCGTGGGAAAGTTTACATTTTGGTTTCAGTTAATGCTCTGCAAATTAACCCTTAACTGCAAGCGTCTACATGATATTCAGCTACACATTTCTTGAGAAATACGCAATTTCAATTTCGTAATTTATCGTTTAATGGTTTTAGGAACATCTGCCAGCCATTACAGTTGTCTCAAATATGAGTTTCATAACGAAGAATCCATCCAAATGTGACAACCACGTGTTTTATGTATTAGCATAAATATGTGCACATTCGGCATAGATCGTGTATATATTGGAAGGACACTAATAATGATTAAATGTTTAAAACGATGGTAAACGCCAAGGAAATTGGAAAACATCAACACCCCAAATTAGAATTAAACGCCAGGCCAAGTTCCATAAGAATGTATATCTATTGGAATTATCACGCTCAATTTTCAGGAGATTCAAATCAAATGAGGGATTGTGTTTTAATAAACATCGCACTTGCCTTATTTATAGTAAGACAAACATATCAATAGCGCATAATCTTAAAAAAACATCGCATTAAAAGAGCGACGAAAATTATGCAGTATCTGAAAACCACAAGGACCCTATGAACGAAATATTCGTATGATATTTTCACGTCAATGATTATTTCATATTTCAGATATTTTCATAAAAACAGCATATGCTATAGACTGCTATGAAGAAAAGTTTTCCTTAACCAACGTGATCGATAGAAACACCTCAATTCATGCGTAATATTAATATTTGTTTCTACGCTCGAGATATTGCAATATTTGTGTGGATATTTTACAAGTCTTCAGATTTTCTCGAAATTTTAAATACATTGGATGTTTTTCGTCCTAAACTAGATGTTATGGTGGCATCATAAAATTTTTTTCTGCCACTATTAACTCATGCGCACAGTTAATTCATTAGTAGCATAAACTTTTCTTTGGCATCATTAGCTCTCAACGAGTTAAACCAGATATTATTTCAAATAAACTTAGTTTAATAGAAGAACATTAAACGTAAAAGTAAGGTAAACGTTTAACAATTTGTTACGGCGTTTCTTCCAACGTTGGAGAGTATTGCAGTTCTTACAAAACTAACTAAACTAACTAAATATTTATTTGTAATAATGATTGATTAAAATCATTAAAGTTTTTTTGACGTCAAAGAAATATATTCTCTCTGATGTCGCATCTCCCTCTTTCCCCAATCGTTTCAAAAAGTGATCTGCTTCTCTTCTTTTCCTCACAGCAAGCATTATTATGCACGCAGCCCATCAATTCCCTAAGACATAATGCGGAATTCTTCACTGTACCGGGTCCTATATGTGGGTAATACTATGTTATTCACCGAGTCAACAGGAACCAGTCTGAATCCGCTGTTGGAGGTGTTGCTGTGCTGTATTTTGGAAATGTTGGGTTAAGAATAACTTTCTTTTCAAATTTTCTAATCACCATATCTTCTAGACAGTCATAATCTTCGAATATTATGTATTACCGATTTCCTCATCTTTGGCTTCCGTCGGGGCGCCTCAATGGGGATTGTGGCTATGCGGTGACTTAAATACAAGGTCTCAAAGTCTCTTAACCGGTACAAATTCACATCCATATTCAAGTCTCCTTGCATAACATCTGTGCTGTGAATCGCAACTACTGGATAGCACATAGAGTCTGGACATTTCCAGCTCATACCCTTGAATGATGGCTCTTATAAAGTTTACTCGGGTAGTCAGCATTTGGCTTATTAGGCCACCACATCTGATCCTCTGCTGTTGTAAGAGCAAAGGCTTTAGCATTTCCTTTCGGGTAATCAAAGCAAAAACCACGGTTTCTTGTACGAGTATTATGTTCTTGTACTGCATTCTTGTAATGTGCTCAATAAGTAGGCACGATTTTTTGGTGTCAGGGACTATATTGAAAATAGCCCATATCAGTTTTGTTCTGAAATACCATTTGCTATTTAACGCGTTAAAACTAAGCAAGACACAGTTTTTATGGGAATTTAACTACATTTTTCGGAAATACTTTAACTGACCCCGCACAGTCAAAGCTACTGCAAACGGACTATGCCAATATACATTTTAATGTAGTCGCCAAAGAAATTGGCAACCTAAGAATGGACCGTTCAGCCGACTATTATTGTACTTTGAATTTATATCTCAAATGAATGATATATTTCAGTTTGTAAGCAATTCGGTCCATTTCCACAAACTTTTCGTTCAATAAATTCACATATTACACATTGTGAAAACTTACAGCGTTTACATATACTTACTTATAATAATTTGAAATTAAATTAGTTAATACTCAATTTGTACTTCTAAAATGTGCTTAATTTCAATTGAAAATCAATGTACAGGACGCATTCAATCGTGAATTGCTTTTGTTTAACTACTTGTTAAATTTTACTTGTTACCTATTTTGAATTGATTAACGAATTAATGAAAAAAGTTAAATTGTAAAGTGACAAGTTAAGTTAGTATGCCAAAAACAGCACTTATTTTCATCACATCATAGCGAGTAGTCATTTTCTACCCTCATCTCAAATTCAATATTAAATTTACCTATTATAACGTGAACAGAACTTCCATTGTTCATAAATTCTTTCATGAGCATTTTATGGTGAGGTATAACCTGCTATCCTCAAAGATCTCTCCTCTATTTCTAATTCTTTGGGGTTCAATCTCTGGTTTCCTCTTCCTAGCTAAATCCTAATACAATGTCTTGTTGTACGAGAGATTGTAAGTATATAAGGCTATATTAAATTTCTAGAGCTAACCCGCTACCGCAAAACAGGTGAAATCTGGCTTTACCAAAGATACAGTCCACATCATAACAACCACAACTTTGCTGAAAATCCATTGGAATCCACGTCAACCGCTTTCACCAAATTCTCTCCAAACGCTAACATCAATCGACCCTTCCCTCTTAGCACAAACGCTAACGTTTGTTTACACATACGAGTATTTCTATCAGCCAAGTTAAAGTCCGGCATATTTACAGGACTTTAGGTAAATCGAGTATCAATCATGATGAAAATGGAACATGTCGGTCCATCAAACAACACAAAAACACAACGTGGAAAATAAAAACTTCAAAAAAATAAACATGTCACTTCTAAATGGTAGCGCTGCTGAAATTATGTTCTGAAATAATGCACTTTTGTATCAAATTGCCCAAAATAACAATTGTGGATTGATTGACAAGATTGCAATACAATCAGGAAATGTAATAATTTTTGTTGAATATATAAGGCCCATTTTGTCTACGTGCCTGGAATGCGTAATTTTGGTTTTTGTTGTTTAGTAATTGGAATGTCCTCCAGGCGTGGGCAATATTTCATATAAATTCTACGTTGTATACATTTTATTTATTTTCCAAACATTTTCTATGAGTAAATGGAAAGCAAATACTTAATACATTTTCATTTTCAAACAACTAAGGAAAAATTCAATAGCACGAAACTCGAACACAAAAGAAATTTTCGCACATTTTTTCATTGATAACTTCGATTTGCGTCTGCACACCCGCAATTCAATTCGGATAAAGAATCGCCATTGAGGCCCATCTTCCCTCCAATAACCAAACGAATTTGTTTGATCACAAACAAACATATTAACGAGAAAAACCAACGAGAAACAAGTACTTCCTAAGTGCGGCATAAGACCCGCACTTGACCAAAAGATCACGATCTCTTTTAGCCAAAATGTAAATCAGTCGATGGAAAACTATTGGACGGTGCAGAGCTCCAAAACGGATCATAAAACGAAAGCGAAACGAAACGCATTCGTCGATCGTGAGTGCTGGAAAACAATAATTTTAGTTAAAGTAAACAAATGTGTTATTTTTTCAAAATTCGATAATAATTGCAAATGATGGGTGTCGGTTTTTATTTGTAGTTTTTGATTTGAGTTACCTCACATACGTGCAAACTTGTATTCGCATATAAAATATCCGTGTATGTAGCGATCAAATTAGATCAACCAAAATCGTACATTCATTCAAATCTATCGAAAACGAGTAACTATTTTTCCAGCATGGAAAACGTGCGATTTTCAATAATTGTAAGTGTTTTTCATGAACCTCTAACAAAAGGAGAGTGTTGTTGTCACATTTACCCTGCACCAGGTGGAGATTTATGTTAAATATTTTGATAGCTACAACAGGGCCGTAGCTATAGTAGAATATAAGATATGGCAGCGATGATTTCAGATACGGTAGAAGCAACAAATTTTACTTGTTCTGATCTAAGCAGCCGATTTTTGCTATTCCTAACTTGTGAGTGTTACTGAGTCCAGTGAAGTGAAGTAGTTTCTAATTGTGTAGGGAGGCGATAAGTAATATAAATGTGTAAAATTAATTTATTTTGATTTGTTTATGTTATATTCAATATTATAATACAAAGTTCTGGACTCGCCATATTAAAAATGAAAAAGACTTCATTCACATCCACTGAACTCCTTTCTTTTACTTTCGAAGTTCATGTGTAGCACGCCTGCCATTATTTCGTAACCTGTTGAGGCTCTGAGGCCTTTCGATTGCAGTAACATTTACAACTTAGCTTCGCACACTGAAGTTCTACATCCTGTAGTGAGAACAGATGTAAAAATGTCATATATATCCTATGTCGCTCGGTGGCTGTAAATAAAGCTATTTATCCGACGACTTACAACCTTTGTGTTCAATTGTCTCTTAATTTCCTAAATTTTTCAACGGTACCCTTTTTTCTACATTCAATCCGTTCAGATTCACTAATGGATTTATCAGATTGCCATTACCAAAAAATCTTTGTAATTCTATAATTTACCACAAATTCAGTAATTAACTAATTTTATAAAAGAGGCTGCATCAATGCAATGTTTTTGTTCGTGTCGTGGAATTACAGAATTTGAATTGGTGGCAGTTTTCATTTCCTGAATTCTGTTGACTGCAAAAAAAAACGGAATCTTTCTTGATGGAATACTGCACCAGTTCATTATAAAGTCGCTGTAATTTTCTTTAGAATATATGTCTAAAATAACGTGGCTTAACTGTTTTGAGTAATGTGATTCTTTAATTTCAATTTCCTCTTCAATCCGTTGATTTTTGACTAAAGAACACCCGTATACTGGTATTAATCCAGTATTCAATCAATCTTCAGTTAGCTATAATCAAGTTGATGTGTCGCTGGCTAATCTGCACTTACGTCACACTAAGAAACACCACAGACAAATAATTACTAAATTTTTCATATTTTTTTAAAAGGGGTTCCCTGTACCATAGATTGAAACATTTCCACACATACTTCAAGTGTATATAAAAGAGTTGAAACCCGTTTTTATTATAGTAGTAAATTAATTTTTCCATCATATCAAACTACTTCAAGTAAATAACGATCTTTCGATCTCCAGAAAACATTCAGTTTCTTTGAGGTGGTTCAAGTTTTCGAAATATATCATAAAAACTTTGCAGAAATCTTACTAAACCGGCACTGAATCAAATACAGACCAGTTTCAAAACTGTCTTTTTATGATGTCTGAACCGTCGCAGTGACATACAAATATATTGTTGCGTCCTCCACCATGTAAAAACATTTCACGAAATATTGACTTTCAAACATGCAGAAACCAGTCAATTAGTGATTTTTTTGTTTTAAACATTTTAAAAAATAAAATGCTGCCCACGATTTATGGAAGTGGAGCTAAAAGAAATTATGCAGATTTTCAAGGAAACTTTCTCACCTCGTGATTTATATTGGTGGTAAAAAACGCAACATTTTTTCTCTTCATTAATATATTCTTTTGCACAATTAATTTGCGCCAGGTGTAGGGTACATTTGAACAAACTCTTCTTGATCATTCTCATTCAAATGCTTTACATTCTTTTGTTGTTTTTTCACACTTTTCAAGGAGAACGATTTAAAGCGCAATTCCGAATGTGGCATTGAGAATGAGGTGTTCTACGATAAGCGTGACAGTATTTCCGGCGAAAGTAATAGTGAGACCATATTCAGTGACGAAGCGCACGAGATCTTCACGTGGCAGGCCCAGCATCAAATTCTTTGGGATAGTCTTGAGATCGAGGAGACCCTCGGCCAGCTTAATAATGCTGCCAACGTTTATAACATGGTCAAAACTGGGACCTTTACAGAGCTAATACCTGCTTCGAATGACGCTCAATTGGCTTTACTCTACTGTTCCCTCTATGGATGTGTGGAACACATTAGCTATCTGCTGGATCATTGTGGCAGTGATCCCAATTGCTGTGATCCTCAAGGACGTACTCCGCTACATTTTACCTGTTGCCGTGGCAATGCCCATATTGCAAAAGTTCTATTGGATCGTGGAGCCGACCCTAACCGCTGGGACGGCCGGAAAGAGGTAACACCGTTGCATTGTGCGGCCAGTGCGAAAAGCGTTGAATGCATCCTGCTGCTATTGAAACGTAAAGCCCATATTAATATAGGTCTTGAAAAGCGATCAGCCCTACATTTCGCCATCGATCGCAATGCTGTCGAATGCGTAGAGACCTTGCTGAAATACGGCGCTGACCCTAATACGCCACAAGTTTATACCGAAACCCCTCTGCACACGGCTTGTGCATTGGGCTTCACGAAATGTGTAGATCTGCTGCTTAGTCATGGGGCCGATGTTCGATCTCAATTTGGAGAGGGTAAATTGACAGCACTGCATTTGGGTAAGCAACGGATGAATAAAATAGCACTTGTATGTTGTTTCCGTTCTGTAGTTGATATGTGTGAGCACAACTACAGTAGTCTGCCATTGAATTGGTAAGACATCCAGAAAAAATACAAAATAAAAAATAAATAGCTACTTTTGGGAAATCTGTCAATATAAAATTGTAGTCCATTCCAGGCAAATATGAAAATTTTCTCTTTATCTAATTCGCGTAACTAGTCTAGGATGTCTGGGTTTTAAATCGACACGGAGTTATAATGTTAGAGATAATAACAACTACTAATTAATAAAGGTCGACACTTGTATGCAATATGGAAAGGCTCATCGTTCTGTCCAATTTTATCAAAAGATATATGTTTAATGGTCTGAAAACTCTATTTCCCTTTATTTCCCCAATACTGTTAGAAGAGGTGATTTGCATTACTCAGGAAAATTTATGTAATACTCCCTACACAGATATAAAATGTATGCAGCGTTTAATTTACACGGACATATCTTAATGATTGATTCTATGCGTGATTCAAACAGTGTTTTCAGAATATGTATTTCGCCTTGCTATGTTGAAATATTCACTGTTCTAAGTTCTAAAACGTAATAATTTCTGTACATCTAAAGTCAAAATTCTACAATCCCAACGGCATAGCCAAAAGCTTCTACATGGCCGTAAGATTTTCTAGAAAATATGTTTGCGTTTCAGACATCAAAGCTAACATAAATATAAACATTTTGGGTTTGTTACATTAACAAAAAAAGTCTTTCAGAAATTTTATAAATTTCGGGTAAAAAATTTTAATATGGAGAAATTTCTGAAAATTTCAGTGAAATTTGACATGTATATAGGACTAGAACCAATACGGAAGAAAGGAAGCTATTTCTGAAATTCGATATTTTGCTTTTATAAAACTATTGATCAGAATGACTCAGAATGAGTTTTTCCAGGTCGCATCACAACTTAACTCAAAGATTCTGGATTGGAATCTTCCTTGAAAGATTGCACTTTCCTTTGGAAATAACAGCCTGCTATTTGACAAAGAATATTACGTGGTTTTGGAGAAAATCTAGTGTTTGACTCTAAAGAAATTAACCATTATGTTTTAATGATTATGATATTCTATATATAAATTTATGTTTCTTATTAACTGAATACAATTAATTATTTAAAACATATGCCGATCTAGAGTAAACCGATTCGGATGCCAAGTACATCGATGTAAAGATAATAATGTAAATAGATATTAGTTTAACTTAATAATTAATTACGTGAATATGAATGAGTTGGAAAAAAAATCGCATGCACATCTTTTATAATTGCCGACAATTAATAGGAAAGTTGTTCTGAAATCGAAATGCTTTAAGTGCATTTAGTATAATTAAGACAAAAATAGTCTATTTTGAAAACTTTATTAGAAAAAGTTCTTCCCTAAGTTCCAGTTATATAACCAGTTATATAAATAAAAATTTAAAAATAATTTTATTTTTTACGAAATTACATCAAATTATTTTCACACTTAGATAAAAAAAACTTGGGCTTCAAATTTCAGAATTTTTCAAAACTGTCAGAGCAGTCGTTGGTAATAATTTAATGTAATTTTCTTGTTTTAAGGTCAGAAATGCATAAGAAATGTTATCGCACTTTTATTATGGTGTCATCTAATGTTTTCCATTTTATCACTTAATGCTATTGGTGTGAATATGTCCTTAAGAGCCTGGATAAACTCAAATTGTATTGAGATAAATGAGATGACACTGTTTGGCTTAACTGCCTGGTTAACAATTTATATCCTTACGTACAAATGTATGAAGGCGTTATTAATTTGCAATGCTTTTCAAAATTCAATGACACGCGACTGTTATGCGGCGTTTGTACAATCCGATTGAATTGTTTACATTCCATTCGATTACCAATGTTTTCATTTTCCCGATCTCAGAATGATTTTTTTCTCTAATTATGTACATGTTGGAAATGGTGAAAATATTTTGCATTTCGTCTAACCGTCTGTCCGTACATACCATATGTGAACAAGACATGTACATATGTACATACACTTGTATTACGTGCCATGTTATTGTTTATTGTTTAATTTGTGTATAAACATATCTGTAGAAAAACACATTTTATTAAAAACACTGGGGAACAGAATCTAAGTTTTTGCCAAATTGCTATCTAATTCTGTACGGATTTCTAATAATTCGACCAAGAGTATTTTAAATATATCTAAAACTAAAATATAATATAACTAAAACTAAAATTGCAATCAAATGAACAGACTAAGAGCAATCAAACCTTATCGTTATCTTTTTGTCGAAATTTAAAAAATTCGTTTTGTAGCTCGAATATTATTCCATAAGGAATAAGAAATATTTATTCTTATTTTTTCTTCCGTTCCAGCAAACGGAAAATGTTTCAGACAGCCCTGAATAGGTATGACAAAAATAGTGTCTAATGTTTTAATGCAGGGGCTGTCAGAAGAAGCGGGGAAAAGATCGAAGATTCACAAGCTACGCGGTACTCCACAAAATACTAAAACTAACCTAAATTTAAGTTAATCTATCGTTTGAATTCAAAACTTTGAACAAAAAAGATATTTTGGTCAAAAACCTGTAATTTTGTAAAGGGTGTCCCAACAAGAACGTAAAATTTAAATTTGGCGCCATTCGAAGTGTCATTGTTTGACATTTGAACAATTGTTATTGTTTGGTAGTGGAAGGTACGAGCTCAGTAAAAATGGAGCGCTACACGAATGAACAACGCATCCTCATTGTGAAATTGTTTTACCAAAATGGTGAAAGTTTTGCGACAGTTCGCAAATTGCGATCAATTTGGGGTCACAATAATGCTCCAAAAGAGTAAACTGTAAAGAGATTAATGGATAAATTTGCCAAAACTGGGTCTGTTAGTGATGTAAAGACAACAACGCGCCTTCTACCAGGTCGATCGACCGAAAATGTCGCAGCTGTACGTGATGATGTCGCTCAAACTCCATCCACCTCAATTCGACACCGAGCTCAGCAAATTGGTGCCTCCAAATCCATTCTGACAGCATGAAACATGAAAATGCTCTTCAGTGACGAGGCCCATTTCCATTTTGATGGCTTCGTCAATAGGCAGAATTGTCGCATTTGGGGTGAGGAAAATCCTCGAGTGATTCACGAGAAGCAAATGCATCCTCAACGTGTCACTGTGTGGTGTGGATTTTGGTCTGGAGAAATCATTGGACCTTTTTTTTATGAAAATGAGGCATGTCAAGCGCAAACAGTCAAAGGTGTTCGGTATCGTGAAATGATAACCAGTTTTTTCGTGCCTAGAATTGAAGAAATGAATGTGGAGGGCATGTAGTTTCAACAAGACGGCGCCACATGTCATACAGCCAGAGAAACAATTCAATTGCTGCATCAGTCAGGCATGATATGCCATCCAGTTACAGCCTTTGTCTAAGCTTGGATGCTTAGGATCAAGGATCTTAATATACCTGTATTATATATTTAATCTCATCATCCTACCCCTATGGTTGAAGGTTCCATTAGGGTTGCCAATGGAAACCGCTCTGATTTTAGATGTGATAGATGCCGCTTCCTAAAAGTTACCATTACTTTGTATATCCTTAAGGTATATTTGATGTACAAAAAATAGGACCAGTCGTTCAAAATGACAGAATGTGTTTCTTGACTTTTTAAATCAATTGATTTACAACCGTCTGTCCTAAATCGTTATAAAAGTTGTTAATACTTGACATGGTTGAAATGTTGTTTTAGATGGTAGACAAGGTTTGCCAATGGGCCTTAGCAGCCCGCCTCTTCTGGTACCTTCCTATGTTTAATCTTTTGCTCGTTCAAATCACAACTAGACAGAATTTCGATAAAGTGACACGGATATGCTTCTCTTCATGAGCTGTGTAAGTAATTTTTTTTATTCGAATATAAAACAATTCAAAGAACAGAGCATCATTTATTATGACAAAAATGTTCTACAACAAAAACAATAACGCTTTTTGAGGCATTTACGGCAGATGTGAATTGAAAAGTAAATTCACTTTGGATATCGGAGTACTGAACCTATTTAGCACTAACAGATATTGTGTTACTTATCACGTTAGAAACTACATCGCAGCACCATAAGCCGTGTTAATTCGAATGTAATAAAAATCACTTATTCGAATTCCCGAAACTGCTGTTGCCCTGTGTAAATCGTATTTCAATTTGAAACCAAATTATTGCTACATCTCCTACGTACGTTCCCCAAATAAATCGGACATAAATTTCATTGGAAATTACGTTGAATAAGAAATTAGCGCCACAAATGATTCTTTAAATAAGTTGAACACAATCATTAAAAGAAACGGTTAAATAGACATCGTGTATTTATAATATGACTTTCTAAATAAGTATTAGCAGCATTTTTAAATGCCAAAATTTAATAAAAGTTTGTAGACGACAGTAATGAAAAATTTCCTTTGCGTACAATTGCGCAGTGAGATCTTTCGGAAGGTGGGCAAAAAAAAATAAAAAAGGAATGTTGGATGCGAAAAAAACCAGAAATCAATTTCTTATCCGGATAGTAGTATGGTAGTGCTTACAAAACATAAAAAATAATCAAAATTATTCTAGCAGGGCTCTAAAGTGCGGTAATGTCTAAAGAAGTCTTAAATTTTCAATCATTTTGAAATCTGGTGCATCGCAATTTCTGCAATATAAGAGTCAATTTACCAGATTATTTTGATATACATATATGTTCTTTTCATGTCTGTGTTTAGTTCGGTCTGTGTATTAGAACTGTGGGTAGGCGGGTGTTTCCTAGGATGCTTTGTACCGCTTACCCCTAAAACGCAAGCCTCTCTACCTGATCTTTTAATTAAGCAGGCAAAGGGTATGATGCTTGCGTACAAAAACAAAGTAGTATGGCCTTGTGCCAGTCACCCTAGGAAAAGGTGGATTATGTCTTGGGATTCACCTATAATGTGACATCAAACTGATCTTTGAACTCGTTTTTCGAAAACCAAGTAAAGGGGAGAATCACAGTTAAACAAGACACATCCTGGCAACAGGTGCGGTTATAGAGAAGCCGTCGGGAGGTATCAGAAGATTTATCTTTTCCGTTAATATAGTTGTATGGCCAGAGAGATCTGGTTAATGGACTATGATTGGAGCATGATGTGCTTTGCTGTATTGATATTCTCTCCTAGGACATTGAAAATCTATGCCGTAGATTATGGATTACCAGTTCCATGCGAGGTATGATAAAGCAGAACTGGAGTAGCTTGTCTGCGAAACCCAGACCAGAGGGTTCTTCTCTTCTGGTAGCACGGGTGACCAGGGGCCCAAAGAACATTGTTCCTTCCTGGTCAATGGTGTTGGACCCCTAGTGGGAGCATCGTGCTGGATGTGGTTGCCCGAACAAGTGTTTTCAGTGCTTTTGCGTTGCTTCAGGTTGCGTTGGTGAAGGAAGGCATTAGCTTAGAAAACACTGCTCATGTCTATCCGAGGTCTTCCTAGATTACCTCAACTCCTACCCGGGAGGCAGCTCACTTCATACCAAGTGACTACAAAGGTACTTCGGCCGAGTGAGGGAGTGGGACCTGAGGAAGCTTTTCCAAGGTACCTTCTTCCAATCTGTGGTAGTTTGACTAATCCTTCGGGATTAGTTTGAGTACCCCAAAGGGGCGCTTGCTGTCGCTAGAAGAAAGAAAGAACATATAATCAAGAAAAAATGATGGAAAACAGCACCTATGTGATGGCACACCATGGGTAAGGCTTTCAAAGCGAGACTCATGTAAAACCTACACATTTGATTTTTTGTGTATTAGAACTTTTTCTTTATGTTTATTGAAGCTCAGAACCACTAAAGCTTGCAATAAGTTTTGTTAGACTGCTATTCTCACCGAGCTTGAATATACATAAAGGAAAATATCAGTTTTTTCTGCTTCTAATATGATATATCGTCCAATACTATCGTTGATACGCTGCCGTACATTTTGTAAAAGTTTGCACATGGATGTTCACAAAAATATATTTTTGTTTTTCTAATGCTCACAGTTGTCGAGATATCGGGCAATAAAATATTGGCGGTTAAAAACTGAGGTTAATTTTGAGATTAAAGTTTAATACTTTTTCCGATAAGCAATCCTTAGTTGAAGGATATCAAAAGGATTTATTGGTTATGGATTGAAATTTATTTATCGTTTAGAAAAACTCCACGAAATTTCACTAAATTTGCATTCTTAAGGTTAGTGAAATATTTTCATTTAGTGGAATTTCTCACAAGTTTTTTCGCAGTGTCTCTAAAACTAAAACTGATATGAGGAAATGAGTGGTAATTTTTAAATATTTTGTTGTTAAAACTAATCCAGCCGCCGAAAATGATTATGTGGACTGCGTACGTTTGTTGCTTGAATATAAAGCCGAAGTGGACTGTCGCAATGCCAGTCATCAAACTCCCCTACACTTGGCCTGTCTTTCCCAGTCAATTGAAACCGTCGAACTCTTAATAAAGAATGGAGCCAATGTCAACGCTGTATATCGTGATGGAAGAACTGCATTACACGCAGCTATCGTCAAGCAATCACGCTGTCTGGACTGTTGTAATGCTCTTTTGAAGGCGGGGGCGAATGTCAACAAGGCCGACAATTATGGTTACACGCCTCTACATATAGCAGCCCTCAACGAATTCAGTAATTGTGTTTACACTTTTATAGGTAATAGACTTTTTCAAAAATGTATATATTTCAGATCAATTAGGTTTTTTTTAATTTCAGAACATGGTGGAGATATCACTGCGCGAACAGACGGCAACGTTTCAGCTCTATCGTTTATTGTAAGGCGTACCCCCGAAATTATACCCAAACTATTGCTAAAATTCGATTCATCAATTAAAGCCAACGACCATGAAATTGGCGATGTTGATTGTGAGATTAGGCTAGATTTCCGAGTCCTGGTACCTCCGGGTTCTTTAGAACGTGGTGAAACTGAGTTGTTACTTTCCTTGATCGAAGTAGGTCAGAAGAGGGTATTGATGCATCCCCTGTGCGAAACTTTTCTGTTCTTAAAATGGCGGCGAATACGGAAATTCTTTCTAATGTCATTGATCTATCATGCCATATATGTGCTACTCTTTACCATGTACATTGTGGGTGTGTACGTACACCACTGCGAGAAGGACACCGAGTGCCAGGCGCCTGGTTATATACCCGCTGTAGGATATTTCGTGATTATCTTAAACTTAATTCTATTAGGCAAAGAATTGTTCCAGGTAAATGTTGCGGAAACATTGCTATTGGAATGGTCTGATTAAATTATGGAAAAATCGTTTTCAGATGGCGCACGGCCTCCAAGGTTATGCTAAATACTGGGAAAATTGGTTACAGTGGGCCATAATCTTCGGTGTTTTGTTGTGTGTGGTTGGTTGACATGATGTTTTTACATATATTGCATTTATTTTCTATTATTATTACTCCTATTCAGACACCGGAGATTCTTAGCGTTGGCGAATTACAAAATGTTCCCGTGTGGCAGCATCACGTCGCTGCCATAGTCGTCCTTATGGTTTGGGTGGAACTTATGATGTTAGTTGGCCGCTTCCCCATATTTGGTGTCTATGTTCAAATGTTTACCAAGGTGGCGGTGAATTTTGGAAAATTCCTCTTGGCCTACATTTGTCTGTTGATCGCTTTCGGT
Source organism: Philornis downsi (assembly GCA_019455685.1). Lineage (NCBI taxonomy): Eukaryota > Metazoa > Arthropoda > Insecta > Diptera > Muscidae > Philornis > Philornis downsi. The sequence continues at coordinate 1,139,484 of JAHXMU010000066.1, forward strand.
TTAAGTTTTTCAGTATTATTTAACGACTATAAAGCCTTCAAGAATATAACATGGTGAGCAAAAGCTGAGAATCCCAACAATAGGTTATAAATATTAATAATGAAATACTTTTATCTACAACGTACACAGGTCCCTTTTAAAATCCATCACTATGATGTCGGGTGAATTGGAATTCGAGGACATATTTTATGGAGATGTTGAAGTCCAGTACCCAGTTACTGCACATTTCATATTTCTTAGTTTCGTTCTTTTGGTGACTGTTATTTTAACCAATCTAATGGTTGGTTTGGCAGTCAGTGACATTCAAGGTTTACAAGTATCAGCTACGCTCGATCGTTTGGTCCGTCAGGCAGAGCTGGTCTCACGCCTAGAAAGCTTGTTTTTTTCCCGACTTCTGCGCGGTGCACCCACAAAATTATTAAAATTATGCAAAAGGAGTGCTCTCCTAAGAACCTCCCGCAATAAACTGCTTTTCATAGTTAGACCCAACGACCATCGAGACAACCAGATACCAGAGGATATAAAGCTGAACATTTACAAGTTAGTGGCAGAGCGCAGAGACCGAAACTTAAGCATGCGAAGAAGGAAGTTTGAATCAAACTACTCCATGTTCCAGAGGTCTTTACAACGCCAAAATTCACCACGGAGAAAGGAACGAACTCCAATGTTCAACAACGTGACCGATTACTATGACGCCAAAGGTTTACCACGACTCGACCATGAACAATTGCTAAGACCACGTTCGGCTACTAATGTGCCAAATACTTTAATGGGCGCCGATTCAGATTTAGCTACAAAACTAAAGAATAATGTCAACAGTATTTCTGATGTAAGATCGGAAATAGTTTTGCTTAAAACTCAAATCAGCGCTTTATCGGATAAGTTGGAAAAGTTTACCGAAACGTGTGGTAAGAAGTTGAATTTCACCGTAGAAGAGTTGTGCCGCATAAAAATGCTGATGGATCAAAAGTCAACGATGAGAGCGGAGAGAACTTTTAAAATTTAAGTGATTGATGTTGAGAAAAAGAGAACGTTGTATCCACTTTTGTCCATATATACGTATATATAAGTGTCCTTGGAAGAATATATGTAGTTTATTATTTATTTGTGTTTTTATGTGAATTCTGATTTGTGTAACACAGTTTTTGTAATAAAATGTATAGCATCCAGAAAAGCAAGCCAAACGGATTACCCCAAGCATTAACTTAGGTCCAACAATATATAATATACCGACCAATAGCTTGCCAATCTACTAAACTAAAATATATCCCGACTGCTTCTACCTAGCGATCATTTTTGTATGAGCTATCCTTAACTCCCCTTTCTAATTTAGAATACTTAAAAAATCCATCAAGATCTTCCATAGAATACAATAAATGGGACAGACAGGGGGAAAATTCTGTTTTATTCAAGGAAGCGATTCTATCGAGTAACAAATTTGGCCACTTTGATCTCGGAACCTTTAGCCATGGGGGACCGTTCCACCATAGCCCATTTGAAATTAATTCTTTAGCAGGTAATCCACGCGACGCCAGATCAGCAGAGTTATCTTCCGAATTGACATGATCGAATTGATCGAGAAAACACTTTTTGCAACGAATGTGTTCCAGTGATAAGATGGCTTCCTCAACCAAGCTAGCACAATTGTAGAATCAGTCCACAAGTACGGTTAGTAGTGGCAAAATTTGAGCTCAATTTGTAAGAAGTGAACCACTTTAGCCCTTAAGGCTACACCATATAGCTCTTTCCGAGGGAGCGTCAAATATTTGAACATTTTCCAAATTTTGTTTTCAATTCTGATTTACGAAAACCAATATTCGGGAACAGTACACAATGCGTTATTTGAAACACAATAATAACTTGCTATATAAGTTATTTGGTTGACAGATGTCGCTGTCTCCGTTCATTCTATTCTATTAATTTAAAAAAAAAATGCGATTCACTCCTTCATACATTCAGCGATCGCCGAGACTAACAAATATCATTAACACAAGAGTGTCTAATCACAGGCTATTGAACTTAGTCTAATAGTTAATAGCAGATGTTTTAAACTGATTTATATTTAGATGCTTCATACTTACTATGAGTACTCACATGTCAGTTTATGCCTGTGTAATTTTAATTTATAATGATTTCTGCAGACCACAGATATAATATCGACTTTTAATCCTCTTTCTTTCAGCAAACATATAAAATTCTTAGAACAGCGTATCGTAATCTATGTTTATACATGTATATATATTACACATATGTATATCTACATATCTATTTCAATGGTTTCTTGCTGCAATATCTACAGATATTATTGGTTTATATATGTATGTTTACTCGTATTAATAGTACGATAGATATTTGTGTGATTCAAACACGCGCCGCCATCGTTAACCACTTGTCGTTACTTTGATTCCAGATCAAGGCATCATCTGCTGGAGGTGGATCATTTTTCTTAATCAAAGTCCATGTTTTGGCTACTGGATCGTAAACGAAATTTTTCGAATCTGCAGGCGGTGGTGGGGGAGTAATAACAAGCACCGAATGTGGCGTAGTAACAGGTACAAATATTGGCTTATTGTCAACTTGTGGATTCCTGGGGTTGATGAGTTCATACTCCGAATTGGGATTACGCGTATCTGGGAAAGCCTGCACAATGCATAACGCTATTGAAATACCTGTGCGAGGAATTTTACAATCTTAATTACAATTCACTGTTCTTATAAATAAGCTGCGTATTGATTGTTTACCTAACACAGAAATTCCGCACAAACGTAACATGATGAAACTCATTTAGTATCGGAAACAAGTAGACAACAGTGATGCGACAAGACTTTACAGTTAAATGAATGATTGAGTACTAAAAACTGGTCTCAAAATCTTGTTTTCCCGTATTAATTTAATGCATACTTAAAATCAAACGTATGTGCTATGAGATCTGAATGTCAAACTATGAGATAATATTAAATTTCTTTGTGCAAATAGAGAAGATCCGCTTGCCGTTCCTCTCCGATCTACGTGTGTAAACGATTTCAACAAAGAAATTCCACAAAACTTAAAACATTTAATAATCCTATAGTATATTTGTATTTTCTCTTCTCTTCTATTTTTTTCTTAAGTGTAAATGACGCAAGAGCAATTCTACATATGAAGAATTTTTCAATGGTCTGCAATCTGATAGAGCTGCGTATTTTCAATAAGTCAATTTAAAGCCAGAAATTCAAAAACAGTGCACTTAGAATAAATTTAGAACGGTTACAATTCCAATCTGAATGAGAAAAAAAATCATACAAACCATTAAACTCTTCTTCATACAAACCATTAAACTCTTACTTGCCGTGGATTTGCTCACATGTGTCTAAGATTTAAATATAGACATGTTCATATTTACTTGCATGTACGTACATAAGAAATGATTTATTATTTAAAGTAAGAAAAAAAAAACAAATATAATGTAAACTTGACTTATCAACCTACTATTGAAAGTCTCAAAACACATCTGAAAACGTTATCTGTAGTATAATGAATTAAGAAGAAATTTTTATTCATTAAAACAATAAACTAAAATATACTCATTAGGGCAACTTGGAATCAGCTTCCACGATCGCCAAGCGTTTTAATTTGGCGCCAAGTTTTTATTCCAAAAACTAGCTTCAAAGTATAGCATCGAGCTTTTTGTACCCCAAATTGGGTAACAATTGGAAAATTTATCACTGAGAATGCGATCTAAGAAATCAATAAAGTTCCCCTGCTCTAGTTGATAACAATGCAGTTGGAAGTACAAATACACGTTGTTAAAAAAATAACGAAACACATAAATATTTTCTTTAATCAAGGTTAATATCTAATTGGTTTTATATAATTTGTTCACAAGGATTGCAAAGCGGACTTGCGTCAATTCTATTTAATGAAAGAAGATGTAAAAAATACCAATTTTATAAACTTTTATCCAAAAGCTGATCACAAAACTTGCATTCGATTTTCATATCATATCTGCTAATAATAATTTGCTTTTTGACCAGCATAATTCATGCGGTCCTACTCCGATACCTGATTTCAGATATGTAGAACGCTAAGACATCAGTACACTTACATTATTTTCAATTGAAATTCCAGAATAAAAACCCCCTTTATTTGATATAAAAAAAAATATTTTAAATTTAAAAAAATCAACTATGAAATGAAAATTTTTCATTTCAAATTCAAAGCACTCGCACAAAGCAGTCAATCATAGTTGACTTTATACCGTCATTTTTAGGCGGTCAATTCACCGATCCGAAGCAGTCGTACTAAGGCTTTCCATGACAAAATTTCAAACAATATAGAATACAAATAATAAAATAATTTGCTTTCTATGTACACATAAACATTATTATTATTAACACATTATTACATTACTATATTACATTTTTCCTGTAAAATTTTAATTTTAATCGTTCAAATTTTCTACTCTACTTTCTACTCTACTCTACTTGATGGAAGTGCAACACTTGTTTATTTCTAAGCCATTTTGTGTTATTTTTGCAATTTTCCGAAGTACAAGTCCTACTTATGATAACTAATTCTGAAAAAGCTGTTAATTTTAAATTCTGTTTAACCATTCCATTACACATTTTTGTTATTTTGTTATAATTTTTTATTCACTTTCGATTTGTTTTTCATTATTTTTTTATATATAAATTTTTAACATTATGTTTTATGTGTAACTACGAATGTTTAATTACACATATTCAAATGGGGGTAAAATTACCTTCCATTACAATTTATTCGCCTCCAGTAGATCGAAACATTGAAAATCTCGCTGATCTTAGTAAATTTTCCCAAATACAGTGATTTGTGGAAAGCAATGTATGAGGTTCAAAAAACTAGTTCTTTGAGACTTCAAAATAGAAGTATTGCCGTGATCGATTACATTTGGAAATCGTGAGATCTTAGTATGTTATTTAAAAAAAAAACAACTAATTTTGAGAGAGTGTCGAAATCTAAAAGTCAGAAACATAGTAGCAAACGTATACTAAATTTAAACATAATTTAATTTAAAAAACTTATTGAAATCGAAAAATTTAAAGAATTTATCGCAAGCATAAAATGTTTCAGTTTTGTGGCAAATTCGCCCAGACTTCGAAAAATAATAACGGTTAGTAAATCTAGTAAAAAAAAGTAAAAGACTGTTTCCGCAGGATATCAGTGTGGAAAGAAACGATTAGCAATATTCCAGTGAAAGCATGTAAACCTCGCCAAATTAGATCCAATAATCGTAATAAAGGGTGGTTTTTAGTACACATGTTTTCTATGCCAAATAAAAAAATATCAATATAAACTCTTTTCCAATTCCTGAAATTCGTTCAAACTATACATATAAATACAATAACTTAGATTTCAGTCATTATACATCCATATTTCATTATAAAGAGGGCACTTTATACTATATGGTGACAATTCCTAAATTAGGATACAGCAGCATGTAATGGTCGATTCAATATATCGGTCAAATTTGGTTTCATGTATTCGACAATAATCTTCCTTTTTTAATTTTTTTACTCTGCCGTATTCTAACAGATCGTTTTGTTCTACATAAAATCCCGAAATTTTGTGTTACCTCTCCGCTGATCTCTAGAATTTTTGTTTGTTACTCAAGCTGAATTTTTGTGTCTACTCAAGCTTTCTGACAAATCATAAATAATAAAGTAACCTACAAATATGCAATAATGCAATGTTTGTTGTAATCACTACAAGTATTTTTTAATATAAAAAAGGTGAAACGACAAATAATTATTACTAGCGATTTTTCTGAAAATTATATCTATATATTTCACCACCATTTTTAAAACAAAGTAAAAGGATGAACTAAATATTTAAGTCGATTTTACTCAAAATTGAAAATTACCAATGTGATGATATTAAAAATATTTGCCTAAAATTAGCATCATTTTAGAATACACAAAAAAGTAAATATTTTAGTGCTGTACAATTTAAATTCTTCTTATACTTCAAAAGTAAAAGTAATTTTCTTGATTTTAAAAGTTTACTTTATATGTGTATATATTCTATATGTATATTCAGTTGTAGGACGTAATTTTCAACTTTCTACATGCTTCACTGTATATCCTTTAAGTGCTTATGTGACTTTCCATACTTTCACCATAGCCTTCTACACGGTATACCGGAAATAAAAAGGGATTGAAGAGCTAAATTTTTTTAAACCTACAGTTTTTTAAAAAGAAACATTTGGCACGATATTAGAATGAACCAATTTACATTAAATGTGCACTGTTTTGTTGAATAAATCTTTGCCATTTTGAGGGTAATTCTATTATGCCTCTCTCATGGAAATTCTCATCCCCATTGACAAAAAACTGATGGAACAAAAGCTAGCCGCTTCTTCGTGACAGTAAAGGTCCGAATTAAGAACCTGAACGTACGAAACCAGATCATAATAGATGATTTCCTGCCAACCCACTAAACACAAAGTAAAACCTTCTTATCTTATCTTCGCTCACCGCTATTCGATCAAGACTGCTTTCGTTTAACGTTGTCGTAAGTGGCTCATTCTTCATCACCAATCACCCACTATAAGTTTCACATATGTGCCGATTTTGTTGCGATTCAATAGCGATGCGCAGATGGCAATTCGGTTCATGAGGCTTTTTTGCTTTAACAACTTCTTTTTAGCTTCTGAGCAATCGAAACAGTGCTTTTTGACAGTCGAACCTGATTTCTATTATTTTATCGACATTTTCGACAGTTAGCCTTTCAGAGCGTGCTGCATCTTTGACTTTAGAATTACTGGAACAGAATGGACGAAACCAAAATTGCGCGTGGTTGGCTGTTACAGATCAAGGCCATAAACATTTTTCACATTTTCAGCCGCCTGACTGGCGTTTTCGCCTTTATTACAGAGAATCTGTAAAATATGGCGTATTTTCTCTTTGCTGGTGTCCATATTTGACGCGCGCTTAAACAGTACTGAATCAAGCAGTTACCAAACTGTCTGATTAGTCTTTTAAGCAACGGTTTTAAGTCAAATCTTATCTTTCTAAAGCCATCAAGAGTAACCCGATCGCTCATACAAAACGCAAAAAAGCCGTCTTTTGGAAAAATGATGTATTTCTTTTTACTTATTACTTATGTTTCTTCAATCTTCTATCGTGATTTCTATAGCTTTGCTGACACGACATTAATAATTTAATTTAATTTAATTCATTAACAACTTGTAATTATAAGCCTTACGGCCTGTTAAATATAAAATTAACTAAAATGGCTTAACGTATTTTAAGCTTATAAAACTTCTGAATATAAACATAAATAATATCTGAATTAACAGTAAAAAAAATCAAAGTTATGAAAATTACTATCATTATATTAAATTATCAAAATTATGCCATTAGTCCGTAATTTGATTTTTTTCATACTTTATGGCTTTCAAGGAACTTTGGACTGTTGTTTTAAGATAATTTCAATGCTTCAAAGTCATAAAAACAAATTTTCAGTGTATACATAAGAAAACTATGCTCTACTAACCTATTAATTTCTACTAATTTAATTAAAATAAAAAAATTTAATCTACTAATTTAATTTAACAAAATTTTTGTTAATCTATAGGAATTACTAAGAGCTGTCAGAGATGTTCGAGTGTTTTCATTTTCTGCCCCATTACGTATTTTACGTTTGGTACACAAATTTACAAATTTTATTTAAGATTAAGTCGGAGAGACAAGCTTTGAACGAATGCCCTAATTATTTATGGTTGCTTGATTGCGTGAATCAATCAATATTGATTTGTGAGACAAAAAAAAATCGATTCTTACTCTGCGGACAAGATGACCGTTACCTATAGCCATATAGAGTAATCAAATATACAAGTATATCCAGTGATAGCTGTGTAGTTAAATTTATCTTTCTTGATCTAATAATATTATCAGTTAATATGCTGAGAGAGTTCAATAATGCTCGTACATTTGGTAAACAACTCTCTGACTGCTAACGACATAAAAATCTTGAAAACGTCCTTTACTGTCATGTTGGATTAGTTGGGTTATTGTACGCGAAATCTACCAATTGGAAGAAATTTGTTAAAAAAAAAGAGTGACGTTTTCTGATTCTACTGAGGGAAATAAGCAAGAGGTGATAGATATTGCGTAATGATATGTTCACCGATACACGTGTGCTATTTTGGCATAGTAAAAAACATAAAACAGCACTTCAAGATGAAGAGGAGAGATATTAACTTTTTGTTTTATAATTTTACTCATACGAGTATATCGAGCAAGATATGAACGATTTTCCAGAAACATTTATGAAATTTTTATTTTATAGGCAGAAAGAGAGCAAAGAGCATGTCGATTTTGTGCTCTCCCGTTGGGCGAATACGTTCTTTTTGCAGTAATATAATATTTCATATTAATTTTTGTTCCATGTTTGGCAATATATGTTTGGAATCCTGAAGTAGAATGAAATATTAAAATGCACTCTGTAAAAATATTTAAAGTATTTCGAATAAGGATGGAATATTTCGAATAAAGAGCTAGAGCTAAGAGCTACTGTGGCTATTTTTTGTCAAAAGTCTGAAAAAGGGAAACGAACATTTCATTTAGATAGGGTGTTGCCTATACCACGTAGTATGACAATATATTTTAGTAACAATAAAACAGTAAATTTTCTACCCGAACTATCAATTTAATACCAGAAAAAAACGTTTGTACGAATGTAATGTAATGTATCCTGGGTTAGCCCTGAAGACTTTTTACACATTCCTAAAATTAAAATGTATACTTTGCACACAAGTAAATGAAACCCTGGAAATGAAAATACAAAGATCTGATTTTTTAGTTTTATTAAAAAAGTTCTTAAATTAAAATACAAAAATGTTTATAATCTAACATATCAAATCTGTGCAGAATATTTCAGTCCAAATTTGGGCGCGGTCGAACTTCATTTGCGTTTGATGTAAAATTAATGAATTCATGCGAAGAGAACATTTCCCCAACATAAAGACAAAAAAGTATTACCTTACAAAGGCAAACAGGTTCCGGCGCGAAGAGCAGCAACATCTAAATATTTGAAGACAACAAAATGCAGTTAATTGCTCGCTATGATAGATTCCTCTGTCTCTCTCCGTTTTTTTTTACTCACTTTTGCCACATCTTCGTGCACATTCCAATCGCCCGTTGTTGTGATAATTCAAGCTGTCCGTCCCGCATATGGGATTGTATTCCATTGTCGATGGACAGGACTGCAGACATGCTAAAAACTGTGGTGAAGCGGTCGTAGGGGTATTCGGGCTTGAAGTTGTAGTGGCGAAAATCGCATTGTCGTTGCCTTGATTATTATTCGAAGGGAAGAAGTTGTTGCCACTGTTCCCATCAGGGAACTGTTGGGGCACAAAAGGATTACGATTGTTAGCAGGTTGCACGTTAGTGTTTTGGGGCCTAGCTAAGGCTACACTGACTAACAAAGCTATGAAAAAAGAAAACAAAACAATACACTTTTTACTCACTGCTCTACAAATGCTCTATAAATTAATTTTCCCAAAAATGTTCTTTGAGTCTCGAAACACAATATGGAGCTAGTTTCGTTTCATAGCCACTGGATTTATTCTATTATTACCAAAAATTATCACACTCTTCATGTTTCTTTCTTTCTCTCGTATAGTGACCACGACAGTGTACTGATTTCACAACCGAATCTTACCGTAACCTCAACGATACTGACGGTTTATTTCTACCAACAGATTTGTAAATACCCCCGCACAGAATACTACGGATACTCGATCGACGCTTTGCTCATTCACTGCTACTTCCAAACTCACACACATGTATAATTCCCAATATTGGCATTGATAAGTTCAAAAACTCTTCTTTGTTGCTCTTAAATGAATGATCGTCAACTGCCGGTTTTCCTCACACTAAAAACAGCTCCATATCTCAATGGCAAGGGCGGGTATGTTTTGGTTTCGTATTGCTAAATGCTAAAGGGAATCATTTTAAATTGAGTTCACTACATCGAATGTGTAGACATACATTAAAACTTTAACCAGAAGATTGGACAATCCATATTTTGCAATTAACAAGATCATGATTATTAAGCTAAAATGAACTGGAAACTGGCAATTGAATCACGGTGATTTACGCGAAAGGAAATTCCTACATTGCGGTAGTTTTGCCAAAAGTAGCTCGATTAAATGAGTAAACCATCATCGGGGAATCCATCTAAAGATTAATCGGAGTGAGGTTTTATACGGTAGCTAATTGTGAATAGGATGCTAAGAGAATAACAAAATAAAGTAAATAAAAGCAAATGCGATAAAACTCAAATGTAGAAGTATTCGTCAAATAAGAAAAATAAAGATTAATTAATTTAATTATAATAAAGAGTTTAACTTATCATGGCACATCTATTGAAGTCCTCCATAATGTATACAGTTTAAGAGTAGTTTTAGATGACAACCTATCATGTGGATACTGTAGTCTGGCGTTTAAATTGGTATCCTCGAAGTTTTTACAACACTGATTAAGTGTTGCCTAGATCGGTTAAGAAGAAATTGATTCATGTTTTTGTCATGCCCAGTGTTCTATATTGTGTAGAACTTTATAGTGACACAAATAAACAGAATATGGGGACAATTCAGATAGCCTTAATAGAGTCATAAGATATTTGTATTCATAGAACACCGTATGTTATGCGTTTCTTGGGCTGTAATTTTAAAAATTATATCGATTTGTTGTCATTTTACAAAGTTGTTCGATTTTGTAGTCCTGAATTTCTTTTTAATTCATTTAACTTTTCACATTCTTCTAGTAATAAAATGTTTCTTATTCCCAAAATGACAACACTAATGGTCGTGTAGTGAGAGCAGCATGAATTTACTTATAACTTACTCCCAAGCACTGTAGAATGTTTTAAATTACTTGTCGATTCTTACAAAAGACACATTCTGTAACACGTTCAGACTTTCCAGTAAAAATTTGCGTTTTCAATTAAATTACGATACCGATCAACTTCTCAATTTGTTTTTTTTTTCATATTTTATATCTTTAAAAATCATATCATCTTTAAAATCACATCATATGTTTAAAAATTTAATATTTAGTTTTTATTACGTTATAACGTATATAACTGGGCAGATCAAATCTAACTCGTATATAAATTGTTGCATATTGTAATTAACAATACAAGCCAAATTGATAAATGTAATAAAAAAATATAAAATAAAGATTGAACGCAGTAAAACAACTCATAGAAGAGAAATTACATATTTGGATAAACAACTAGGTTTGAACACTTTTATGTTATTCAAAATTTAAATCCGTTCTTCTTGTCAAAAAACAAAAAAATTCGCTTTTTGGCTAACTGCAATTTAAACCCCGCGAGAATAGAGGGAATTTGATTCTGACCTGATGGGAATAATAAAAGTAATAATTTCCAAATGCGAAAGTATAGTGATAACCATAACCATTCGTTTTTAAGGTGCTAACGGCAATAGGATGGAAAGGCTCAGAAAAATGGACCGATGATCTAGTATCGATAATACTTTCTAACTTGTTTCACTTTATATGTAGTAATTGTAATGACTGGTACCTCACCGTCTAAAATTAATTTTTGGACTAGTCTGATATTGAATCTAAGGATATAACAAATTATTAAATCGACAAAATAAAGAAGTTTCGCAATCTAATTTACAAGGATTGTCTTACTTTCCAAGTGCGCGCTAGTTCTCCCTAATAACTCAAACTTTTTGTATAAGACGTTGAAGAATTGCCGTTTTTTTTAAAAACCTGGTATAGCCACTGCTTACCGGGATGACAAAAAAATGTTTACCCTTCTTATATAATAATTGTTGAAACTACTTTATTCCCGAGCGGTTTACTCTATTATTCAAAACAATAACAAATTGGTAGGAAGCAGACATATTGGAATATCGTCCTTTAATGATCTCAGTTATTAAATGATAACATAAAATCTGTGAAATTTAGACAAACCAATATTTTTGTGGTCAAATTATTTATGAATACGCTTATTTTCATCCTGTCTGCATATTTCAACACGTTATAGTTTCCAACATACAAGACTCTTTAGGTCAGCTCAATTTTTATTAAAACGTATTTGTAATACTTTACCTGACGTAAGTCCATATTTTCGTGCATCCAAACGAAACTTATTTTTGGCAAAACAATATATTTACATTTACGACTACTTATTTTATTTTAAGAATAAATCGCAAACCATTTCCTAATCAATAAGTCATCAATAAGTTTTTTGCAAAATTTTGAATTTGATATTTCGAATTTTTTAAATTGTAATTAATATTTTAAGCAACAATTCCTTTAAAACAAATAATTTGCTACCATTTATTTGATGAAACTTCCATTAAAAGAATCAGTTTTTTTTTTGTCAAAAAAATGTTTTAAAAAATAGTTTAACCATACAGTCGTTTAAGAGCAACGCCCAAAAATGTCAGAATTATCATTGAAAAGGTTGTTAATTCGTTTCTTTTACAATAAAGATGAAAATACGAGAAACCATTCAATAAAGAGATGATTAGGATTTATTTCGTGAATCCGATGTTGCATTCTCAGATTATACTTTGGATAACAAACTTAACTGAGTCTCATTAAAAGTATTCAGTATATTTGTCGCACAACGCATAAAGGATATGTATTGCAATCCCACATCCCTATGGCAAGCAGAATGGCATCCGATATACAAATGGACGCAAATAATGCCATAGTATTGCTATAATAGATAGATCCCACTATTCTAGGAGTTCATGTGTTAAATTTCTTTTCTCAGCGTCCCAGTAAATATTAACGTATATTTGAACTAAAACAGTAAAACCACAACATACAAACCATGTATTCCGTGATTTTCATACAGCTTACACAGCCACGTATCCACAGATTTTAATGTGACAGTCTATTTCGACAAAATTGAAACGACATTTGACGTTTCTGATCCGTTTGAAATGCCAACTTCATCAGCAAAGTTTTAACTCTGTTAATCGATGATTTTTGAGAAAAAAATGTCAGATTTGTTGGACGTGACTTTCAAAGGTAGAAGTTAATGGTCGTCCGAGACTCACTTCGACTCGATCTCGTTCTCAGACTTCTTGAACTGTTGTAAATATTTCTTTCATAGAAGTTATTCTAGAACATTCCGTTTGCGCAGAAGAAATTCTGTCTCGTAAAATAAATTTAATGGAATTTCATTGCTCGACAAAATCACACATTGTAAAAATCACCAAAATCAATTTTTGCACGATACGAAACAAAACGTAACTCAAACACTAATGACATTTAGGATGTGAAATTTAGCTTATATATCTGCCACAATGCTACCAACTGAGGAAAAAATTTCTATAATTTCTACACCCGTCTAATTTAAATTGAAAATTAGTATTATTTTTGGACATAGTAATGCCTAAACAAGCGGACCCATCGATATACAAACAAATACAATGGTTGTAAAACATAAAGTTAAATTATTAACAAAGGCGAATAAAATAAAGTTGCAAAGCTCTCTAAATATAAATTTATGACAATGTCTTATGGTATCTCCGTTTGGAAAACAAAGTTTATCTAAATTACAAGGCTGACATTTTTTATATTCAACTACAATTTCATTGTTTGGTACCACCAACATTCTTGACAGATTAACCTATTTATGCTTTCAGTATTTTCATAAAAACTATTAGCGCCAGAGAGATATTCCTTTGGAATATTTTTAAATTTTGACCATTTTGCTACTGAAATTGTTGTCCTGTAAAATTTCGTAAAACTAACGAATTAATGTTTCTTACTTGTTTCAGAAGAGAATATTTAAATATCCTGCTAATGTTTAAAAACATGCATTACATTGATATTGTTTAAACGATTGTGGTTTATATAATGACTGCTCAGGATCCCTTTACCTATGTAAATAATTTACAGTTGGGAAAAAGTTATATATAATTTAATTACTGCATCTAACACATTTATAACTAATCTATCCTAATCTCTGGTAAGATAAAATTATAAGCTTCCTATCAACGTCCTTAAACTGACTCGGACATAATACAATAGTTAACTGCCCAGTGAATTAGACATTTGTTTGTACAAAAGACATACTAGTTGTTACGTGACTCATATATAATATCTTTCGTCTAATCCCTGACAATTTAATAGCACTCTAATGCATAATCACCAACATAAAACGTATAAAATTTTACTTAATAAAAGCAGCACTACATACTATCTCATATCTTTCTTTAATCTAATGTTAATCTACGCTCAAATCTTTAAGTTTTGATGTTTCAAAGTTGTGTTGTATGGAGTAAAATTTCAATATCTAGTCGGTATCCAGCATTCCGCCAGCAAGTGTATACAAACTTGGTTAATATCAGACTAGCATGTTATATTTTTTAAAAATTATTTGAACCTGATAATTTGTTTGTTATTTCTTAACCGCTGGGCTATATTAAAATGTCTAACTTCAAGTTGGATTGTATCTGTCAGTGTTATCCGATAATGTGACATCTGATTTACATGTATTCAATTTATAAATCATTATGTAACTGCGAGCCAGCAGCATTCCAAGATAAATACTTTTTTCGTAGGAAAACATTTTATGAGCCGCTGATGCGTCGTTTCCTATTACACTAACAAATTTTATTTGACAAACCTGCAAGTAAAATAAGAAATTTCGCCATGATATCTAATCAGACCACTTTCGATATATGTGATTTTTGCTTCATATATGTATTACGGTGGGCTATAGCATGATATGTATGTTCGAGTTGTGGTCAGATTATACACAGTTTGTCAAATATCGATGCTAAAATTTGCAAATATTTTGTATTATTGTTTTGTTAATGACATCCACATTTTAGAGTGGAATCTGAGGACTTTTCAAAGAAAATTACATATAAAATGAGCAAACTTTCAAACAACAAGGTTAACTTCGATAAATATTGAAAGATAATGATTTAATGGAATTTATTCGTGATAGTGCGTATATCAATCAATCAAACAAATAAGAAATGTGCTTATTACCTAAATCAAAAAATACTGATTTTGGTAACTTTTGTGCTACTTTAATAATACAAAATTACGCAGTTGATATGAACTAAAGAGTACAACTACAACTACATTGTAGTTGGATATACTCTAACTAATGCATAGTTCGTCGACGCTGTCCGTTGAATACGCTTTTCTCTGTTTAAGAATGATTCACCTGCAATTTGTTCTGATCTCCACATTTAGAAAAAAAAAACTGGAAACTAACCCACTCCTTTACCAAATTTTGCACATCGTTTAAACAAATGTAAACATTCAAAGCAAAATCATCTAAAAAAAGGGGTTTCTCACCCATGATTTATTACACGGAAAATAATACAACATTTTTACACTCTTACAGCGGCGACACTTTCAGAAAAGAACATTAAACCTTGCCAAATGGTAATACATTTTCCAGAAATCAAAAGTGAATTTTTCAGGCAAAAGAAAAAAATTATGCATTTTTGGTCAGAAAAAAGAACACAAAAAATGCAGTCAGGAACATATACCACGCGCTTAGTAAAATACACATTTTTGTTAAGAGTTAAAAAATTATATCATTAAAATGTATACACAAAAAATAAAGTAAATTAGCCAAAGGAAATAGAAAATTATGTATAGAATATATGTATGTATAATTGTTGTTTGAAATAAATATACTGATAATTTTGAATTTAATATCCATTGTCAAATAAATTATCTTTCTAATTATTCTCTTTAACGGCAAAAATTCTATCCTTTAAATCTTTGTGAGATCTTCGTGTTTTCTTATTGATATTTTCGGAGGGATCGGCATGTTCTGATATCGAATTGCGGCAGTTGCGAAAGCCATTGGTAGTGTTATTACTATTGTTTGCATTGTTTTTTTGTTTGTCTCGCCCTTTTGAAGACTCTTTGCTATTGATACGTCTTTGGTTCTTATCTGGTGATATAAGAAAAGCGCATGTCTTGTTATTTCGCAGTACCACTTTTATGTTTACGGTCGAAAAAATTTGTAGCTTCACTGGCGGCATGTTGGAATTCTTCTCCGACACTAACACATACGAAGGAACGTGGGTAGTATCGATGATAACCTTCTGTAGTTTGTAATTTATGGTAAAAGCATGTCCAGTCTCAATTGTAACAACATTCATCATATATTTAAAAATATCCGTAACAACTGCCTTTAATGTGATTGCTTCTTTTAAGCGGATATAGCGGACGAAAAAGTGGTCAATGGATTCGTCACCAGCATTTTTGGCATTGTATTTTTGGTCGTTACAAATTTTAGCCAATTGATGTAATTCTTCGCTAGTTCTTCGTGGAGGAGGGCAGTAATTTAGCGCTGATGCAAGTAATCTGAAAATGATTATAAAACTGAATTAGATAAAGTCACTTGATAATTTTTTTTGTTAGGTCACGGTTTCATTGGAAAAGAAATCCTTACTCAATTGTACATGCAAGGTTTACCACCGTTTATTTTATATATTTCTATCTCAAAATCAAACTTACAAACAATTTTGCAGTAAAATTTTTAATTTATTTAACTTTGGCGAAGAAATGAACTAATCCTATGTTACACGATAATAGACTGAATCAGGCCGTGAATTTGACTCAAGTTATTTTCACTTCGTAAGCTTTAAATCTTCAAATCTTACTTTGTGCAACGTTTACACCGATTGTCTCGCGAACGCTTTGAATAGTCAGTCAAGTAATCAAGCAGTCTAGTATGAGTTTTCCAATCCGACGTTCGGAATCGTCTTTAAGTAGCAGGTTCCATTTATTGAATATAAAAACAGAATACACGGTTTCACACCGAATGTGAGAAGCCCTCCCATATCTTAAACCCATTTATAACATTGACTGTATGAAACAAAAGCTGATTACTTTACCAACAATAGCAGGTAAAAAATAGCAACAGCATGAAACGAAATTAAAAATAAATTTGATAAATCAAATCATGGAAGATATTATTCATGCTAAGAAAAATTTTTGTTGCAAAGTAAAATGATTATTTGAAAACTATACTTTATCTTGCAACCAAACAGAAACAGTAAAACAGTAAGCAGTAAGCAAGTTGTGAGGAACAATTTATCACTTACGTTTCCAATGAAGAAAAATATGCGACAATATTTGAACGAAAATCACTGTTGGAATAAGAGACTACCCATAGAACATCTCTAACTGCGAATGACCCTCCAACATCGAATTGATCATTGAAGGTAAAATGATTTTCACATTTCTAACTGATCGTAAATACAGAAATAAATATTGCAGTGGAACAGATAATACTGAAATACGACAGTGCACAAAACTACTGAATGAACATCCTTATAATATATTTATTTGCAATGAAATGTGTTAAAATGTACGTATACTGCAAATAAACTTTGAAAGTTGCACTGTTTCTGACACCACTTCTATTCTGTACATAATTAAAGGCGTTAAAATTTGCCAGGCAGTCCACACTTGCCTCAAGTTATCAAATAAGTCTAGAATAATTCTATATAAGATTCAAAATTAACCCTATTATCAATCACAACAATATCAACTCTTCAGAGTCCCGATATTTCCTTCAAAACCACTTGACTTACTAAGCTACAGTAAAACCAAAATGTTATGCTCATTATAGTTAAAATCGTTTCTAATAGTACTGATTAAATGTAATGGCAAAATCATTATGTTACAAACCTGCCTAAAAGCATACTGATTCTCAATATTTCTACTCGTAGATTGAACATTGCATATTTGAATATCTTACCAAATTTCTCAGGTTTTGGCAGCCTTGCGAACGTCTGTTGGTTTTTTAGAGCCTCCCATCGGCTATAACTTTGTGGCGGTTAGAAAATGTATTTTTGCATCCCTCATGAGAGGTTTATCTTTCTTTTATTTTGCTGTTCTTTTACAGGAGCTTAGAAAAAGTCGGCGCAATATTTTCTAATAACTTAACTAACCTCTAATCTCCCAATAACAGAGTAGGGACTGAAAAAGACTACTTTCAGCATTATCTGAAATTTGGGCAAAAAATAGCGTAGCTTATCATTTTGTTCCAAATAAATAACATAGGTTTTTAGAACTCTCGGTTGCATCGTTAATTCCTAAATTTTTATAGCACATAATAAATGGCACTCGTTTGAATTGCAACCCCGATTGCTTTTGACTATTTTTCCATACCAACCTATTCCTAAGGTTGCTTTCCATGTTCGCCCAAAGTAATTTTGGGCAACTAAACAAATTATACTGCAATAACATCAAATATGAATAAAAAAAAAACAAATTTCGGGATAATGAGACAATGGAAAATTATACTGATGTCGAATTCGGAAACGAAGGTCAAACAAATTCCATTGCATCTCATGAATGAGATATGGGAGAGCTTCTCATATTCAGTGAGCTTACACGCATTCTGTTTTTAGACTCATTCAACGCGACCTACACTTTAACGGCGATTCCGAACATCACAGTTTGAGAAGCGTTTGCAAGACTTGTCGATTATTCGACTATTCGAAGTTTCAACTTCTAATTGGAGTAGTATTTATTTCATGTATTTTGTAATTTACTTAATAAATAAACGAAATAAACAAATTCTACTCCGTATTTTGAAGTCATCGTGTTAACTTTGTATTTTAAAAATATCACAACTCAAGTATTGTTACTCAAAAAAAAAAAAAAATAATAAATAAATAAATAAAATATAAAAAATAAGAATGGATGACATCAGCTCCGAGCAAAATATAACTCAAAATGTTGTTTCACAAATTGCCGAAGATGTAAAAGACCTTGAAAAATACACTCCGGGGGAGGACTATACAGAAACTGAGGAACAAGGCATGGGCAGAGTATACGCTGTATCAGGTCCCGTTGTTACTGCAGAAAATATGATTGGGGCAGCAATGTATGAGTTAGTTCGAGTAGGTTATTTCAAACTGGTGGGCGAGATTATACGCTTGGAAGGTGACATGGCCACTATACAAGTGTATGAAGATACTTCGGGTTTGACCGTGGGTGATCCAGTCGACCGTACCGGCAAACCTTTGTCGGTGGAGTTGGGTCCCGGCATTATGGGCAACATTTTTGATGGTATACAGCGACCCTTAAGGACAATTCATGAATCGACTAACTCGATATTTATACCCAAGGGCGTTAATGTAACGAGTTTATCGAGAGACATCTGCTGGAATTTTGTGCCGTGCAATATGCGTGTTGGCACTGTGGTTACAGGCGGCGACATTTGTGGCTACGTCTTCGAAAACTCTCTTGTCACACATCGCATAATGTTGCACCCCAGAGCAAGGGGGAGAGTTACTTGCGTTGCTCCCGCGGGGAACTATAGCATCGACGAAGTCATTTTGGAAACTGAATATGAAGAAACTGTGACTAAACATAAGATGTTACAAGTATGGCCGGTTAGACAACCACGACCAGTGTCAGAGAAGTGGCCATCAAATTATCCACTATTTACAGGTCAAAGGGTCATTGATTCGCTATTTCCCGCAGTGTTGGGCGGCACTACAGCGATACCTGGTGCTTTTGGATGTGGCAAAACTGTAATATCGCAGGCTCTCTCGAAATATTCAAACTCGGACATTATAGTTTACGTGGGTTGTGGCGAGAGAGGCAACGAAATGTCCGAGGTGCTGAGAGATTTTCCCGAATTGTCTATAGAAATCGACGGAGTGACGGAAACCATTATGAAAAGAACGGCTTTGGTAGCAAACACCTCAAATATGCCGGTGGCAGCGAGGGAAGCATCTATATATACAGGCATAACCCTATCAGAATATTTTCGCGACATGGGCTACAATGTATCAATGATGGCAGACTCAACGTCCCGCTGGGCGGAGGCGTTGCGAGAGATTTCAGGTCGCTTGGCGGAAATGCCTGCAGATTCCGGTTATCCAGCCTACTTGGGAGCACGACTGGCATCGTTCTATGAAAGAGCTGGACGTGTAAAGTGTTTGGGTAACCCCAATCGCGAAGGTTCTGTTTCAATTGTGGGCGCAGTCTCACCTCCGGGTGGTGACTTTTCTGATCCCGTTACCTCTGCTACCTTGGGCATAGTTCAGGTCTTCTGGGGTCTGGACAAGAAGTTGGCCCAGCGCAAACATTTCCCTGCCATAAATTGGCTTATTTCTTATTCCAAATACACACGTGCCTTAGACGAATATTATGACAAAAATTTCCCCGGTTTTGTTGCCCTGCGCGTTAAGGTAAAGAAAATCCTGCAAGAGGAAGAGGACTTATCCGAAATTGTGCAGTTAGTAGGGAAGGCGTCATTGGCAGAATCGGACAAGATTACTCTAGAGGTCGCAAAAATGTTAAAGGATGATTTTTTACAACAAAACTCCTACTCTAATTATGATCGTTTCTGCCCCTTTTATAAAACATTCGGAATGTTGAAGAATATCATAACATTTTACGAACTGGCAAAAAATGCAGTGGAGGCCTCAACTCAAACCGAGAAAAAGATAACATGGAATCAAATCCACTCCTCATTAAGCGATGTTTTGTATCAGTTGCAGTCGATGAAATTTATGGTAATCTGACTAATATTTTAATCAAATTAAGTATTGAATGTATTTGTTTGTTTAATCAAAGGATCCCCTAAAGGACGGTGAGGACAAAATTCTAAATGAATATCGTAGATTAAATGACGCATTAGAATTGAAATTCAGCAACCTGCTGGGCGGAGACTGACTTGGAGACATGCAATGTTACTTTTTTTATTTTATGACTTTGAGAAAATTGGTTTAATAAATGAATGACTGTGTGAAATTGTAAATATTTGACCACAATAATTAAAGCCATGATGTATATCAGATGTTAAAAATTAACAGGATACTTTGGAACGTAATTGTCCCTAAATATTTAGAGGTTATAATTTAGAAAATCTCGATAAACGAAAAGAATTACGGCTTTTTTGTTTCTAAATATATAGAAAAAGTTATAAAGTAGGTAATCACGATAAACGAAGAAAATTACGGCTTTACAAAAAAGTCCTTAGAGGGAAAGTGGGCGTAACGCCAGTTACAATATACACGTCTAGAATCCTTACCTATGCACTAAGATGTCGGGATATCTCCTTATGGGACTGGTAAAATGAGTATATATCGGTATAGACAAGGCGTAATGCCAAAAATCGGCCTCTGATGTTCTACCCTCGCTGCAGTAGTAGCTATAAATATATAATCGTTGTATAAAAACACATAGAAAAAAATACTGTTTTCTACACACCGAGCTCTGGCCATAGGTTTCATCAAGAAAGTACTCAAGCAAGCTTCCATAGCTTGAGGGTCACTGGCTTCGCTACATAACCGCTGCATGCTTTCATAGATCGACTTTGAGCTACTTATGTTGAATTCTAAGTCCATATTAGCTAGCCGATCTCTCAACGCTCTCATAGATTTCTCCAGGGGTGGCGAGTGATTGCGCAGTATGGAATGTTCGGGAAAACATTGGTGGATAAACTTAGCCACGGCTTGATTTGCTAAGAGCATAAACTCCTCTATAAGAAAATTTGACTCCTGAAGTTCTTCCACTTCATACGAAACCGGTTCACCAGTTACGGCATCCAGCGTGAACCGTAACTTTGGTTTGTTAATGGAGAGTGCTCCCGATTCGTAACGTTGTGCCCTTAAAGTTTGCGACAAAGAGTGCAATAGCAATATTCGCCACTTTATGTCATCGACTGTCCAACCATTGTGAATTTCCGGAAAATCGTCACTCCCAAAATGTTCATCCGGGTTGTCAATAATTTTCTGAGCATGTTCATAGGCAAATTGTGAACACGAATTGATAACCGAACGAGTGAAGCGGGGTTCACTTAGTGTCCGACTGTTCACATCCCAACGCCAAAAAACTGAAAACGCAAACTTGTCCTCGCCCGGTAATAATGAGCAACGGTAGCAAAGAGAGGCAGGTAGCATATGGATGACTTCATTTACTAGATATATAGATGTGGCCCGATTTTTAACTAACTCGTCCAATTCAGAATTTTCTTCCAGATAATGTGAAACATCTGAGATATGAACTCCAATTTCATATTCGTCATCTGAAAGCTTTTCGACGGACATGGCGTCATCCAAATCCCTGGCCGTCAGAGGATCTATTGTAAATACGCATTTTTTGCGTAAATCCTGACGATGCTTTAAGTCCTCTTTGGTCAATGAAGGCATGGGGCCGTCGTACAAGTCGTAGAATTTCTGGTCGTAAGGCTTCAAATCCTTCAAGCCGTTGTGAAGCAAGATTGCCTTTATCTCAGCTTCCAAGTTGCCTACTTTTCCCACGGGCTGCAACAATTCGCCCATACAACGACCGTAGTTGTCTGTTTTCAGTACGCGCGCCAAGTACAACATGCCCACGATGTCATCCTTACTGGTTGCCTTTACATGATCCTGGCAAGAAGTGGCGTCAATATACACCATGGGAATCTTCATGTCGTGTGGCTTCAGTTTATAAAATTCTTGCGAATCTATTGAAGTTGTATTCTTAAAACTTATCGAACCAACGACCTCTCTTAATTCAGTCTCTTTCACGATTTTTATAACAAAAGCTTTGCGACAAATGTCAGATACGATTGCGGTAGTTTCCAGTGTTTCAGGATTATCATCCACATCCGTATCCAGTGAGGAATCGCAGTCGTCAAAAAGATCATCGTCATCGGCCAAACAAATGGAATTGTCTTTGCCGCCCATTATATTAGAAGATGTTTTTCTGGGCTTAATACCTTCTTCGCTCTTGACGTTTTTCTGACTAACAGTTTCGGGATGCAGAACAAAAGCTCTAACAATGTCGCCTTCGAATGCGAATCGTCTGGCTACAGGTATTGGCACGATGGCATCCACACCATCACGGTCGTTACTGAGTACTATAAAAGCCTGTCTATTATTTTTCCGATTAACTCGAATCTCCTCTTCAACTATACGCCCAAGTCCAGCTTCAACCAATGTTCCAGCATAGGCTTCCAGATTCGCCAAGTGGTCAGGCTTGCACTTTAGCTTTTCAAATTTATCCTGTTGCAGATCTCCTAAGCGCTCTGAAATAATTTCATTAATGTAATTCAAAAGCTGCTCTTGTGGACTCAGCTCAAGCTTTTTCTTTCCCTTATTCCCGCGGCACCTTTTTGACCTACAGGCAGCGTCATTTTCCTGTGCCTTGATACCTTCCCCAGAAGCTCGTCTTTCGATTAGGGCATCTGGATTGCTATGTGTCCTAGGTCGCTTGGATGTTGATGGCAAATTATTAACATCATACGCAAACAATGGGAAATTTCTTAACCCACGTATATTAACCGCCAGCAGTTCAGCTTTCGATTTGAGTGATGCGTCACCCACAGTCAATTTCAAAACCAATTCTTGGAGACCTTCTACCAATGATTCTAATTCATTTTTAGAGTGGTCACGCAATGGCCTTACGGGTGCAGTCGCAATTAACCCGTTTTGATTTCCGTTAAGCGTGCATGTGGCTGCATTTGGCGGAAGATTTTTACTTAGATTGGCATATCTCATCACTTGCAAAGCTTTTAACGCTTTCAGGTCATTATCCCGAGCTGCTTCATCACTAACATTTACATCTCGTTCTTGTTTTTGTAAACAATCACGTGCCATCTGTAATTTCTTAAAAACTTTTTGAGATTTCTCTCTTAATCGCTGTACAATCACATTGTCCTTAGTCGCTTGGTCAGCAGAGGCAGCTGTCGCGTTTTCTAAATCAACAATTGTCATGCTGATATTCCCCGTTTTTTCGTCAGCTTCTATCGTATTCACCTCCTCGCTTCTTGTCTCATTCATATCTTTTTCCACTTCTTTCTGTTTATTTTCATCATCTTCACGTTGCTGTTCACTGTTTTCCATTTCTGATTTGTCTGCCATAAAGGATGCCACAAAACTTTGCTAACACTAAATAATTTTTATGTTTTATATGACAGCTTGGGTTAATTGCTCGATATTGCGAAATTATAAGCGATAATTATTACTATTTTACTATTTGCTCGCTTTATCAAACTACAGAGTATATAGAAGTGTCAAATGTGAATGTTTGCTTTTGTTTAGCTGTCGAACAGATAAATGCGGGGATATTTCGCTTCCAAATGATGCGAGAAATGTTTGCGATTGTCAAATTGTCAAACGGGGAACACTGGCACTCAAGCCGAGGGGGAAATACACGCTCCAAGAAGCGACATACAAATTGGATGACATATTAACAAATATATCAGACAGATCTAACCTAATTGTGATTAATTTGGTTGAATTTCCAAATTGTTCGCAATACAAAAATCATCCAATTGTGTTATACCATTATTGTGCTTGACGTGTCCATATAATCTCATCAAAACGGATTTTGAATTTAATTTAATTTATTTACAACTTTTAATTAGAAGCCTTAAATGTAAAATTACAATATACAACTAAAATGGCTCAACGTATTTTAAGCTTATAAAACTTCTGAACAAGAGAGGAATATAAACATGAATAATATCAGAACAATAAAATAATTAAAATTATCAATTAGAAAAAAAATTAAATATTAGTATTGGAAAAAAGTAAAAAAAAATTTATTATATTGATATGAATAAGTGAAAGTCACATTAAGTTTCCAATATAGAAAGATATAAGAAAGTAACCCAATATGTATCTAGATTGTCGGGTTAAAATATCAAAGGAGTTGCTTACAAACATTTAAATAGGACAGATTAAAGTCCTTCATGCACCTTGGTAAAAAGTTGTACTTCCGAGACATTCGAACAAGAAATGATTTATCCAATAAATATGCTATTTTAGTGATAATCAAGTTTCTGCAACGCGTGAAATGTGTGAAAACAAAAAAATGTGCAAGGAATCGAGAACATTTGAATTTATATGTTTCGTAAAATAAAATCAGAAAAATATATTCGGAATTCGCTTTTATGATCCAATTATTGATACTTTATATATTCGGCGTTTAAATATTACAAAGATTCTTTCTGAGTTGGAAAAGTCTATCAGAAATGTTTCCCATATGAGAGAGAGGTTATTAAGGTACTTATCTATATTAACTGAAAATAATTTTTACATGAAAAGTACATGAGAAAACACTTTTTTATGTAAAATATCTATATATTTAGAAATTTTCCATGAAGACGCTTTTTTAGATATGAAAATTGTTTCTAATGACACTTTTCTAGATCAAAACTGTTTCTAAAGACCTTTTCATATTTGAAAATTCTGTGAAAACCTGTTATTAAAATAATTTACCACATAGAATATTTGTATGTATATGATGTTGATAAATAAAACAATATACCCATTTTATCGATATGCCCACATTCTATCGATCGGCTGGGAATTTTGATGATCGATTAGTTTGTATGTGTATGAGACCACTCGAAAGCGGCAACACTGATAAATGTCATTGAACCTGACAGCAGTTTACGCGCCATTTGCGTTGACAGCTAAAGTTGTGAACGGTCCCATTTACGAAAAGATTTGGATATTGTAAATTGTTGATATAAAGTTGCTACGATGTTTTCGTGAAAAATGTATTTCTGAAATAATAGAATTACCAGAAAATTGAAATCGGAGAAAAAATGCAAATTACATTCGACAGAATTCGCCGTTGCAATGTAAGTGGTGGCTGCGCCTTTTGCGAAATTTCGTGGAGTAATGCTTGTCAGCCCACACGGGAAATGTTGATTTAGTTTACATTTTAATTTTTAGTTTCTGTTTTTTTTTTTTTGTTTTCATGCCCTGCTATTTTTATACTTTGTGATTGCTTCTTTTGTATTGTTTCTGTAAACGTGTGTTGCTGCATTTTTTCTTTTATGTTGTCGATAACCAAAAAAGAGAGGAACTGATATATTGATTGTATGACGATAAAAAATTACTTGTGCTGAAAATATTTGAAAAAAATTGTGCGCGCGATATGACTGAATTGCAAACATCTTCTTCAATTGGAAAAGTACTAAAGACAGCAGATGGATCGTTGACAACCCCAGGAACTTCAAAGTCTAAAAGAGAAGCAGCAGATGGCAACGATTCTACCGCCCCTGTGGTAGTCTCTCATCCGCCACGCATTGATTCAAAGTTAATACTACAGAATATGGAGGAGGTCTTGCTTACTGTTAAACAACAACATAAGGAAAAACATAGGCGAAAAAAGGAACTGAAGAAATTGGCAATGATTGGGGCATCCGCAAGCGGCAGCACTACAAAGTCTGAAAGCGTTCAGCAGGATGTAAAGGAAAAACCATCTCACAGCGATAAAAAGCACAAACATCGAGAAAGAGAGGGACGCGGCGGCAAGAAACGCCCTTTGCAAGAGAAATCTACTGTAGAAAATGGAAAAATTTTGCAAGAGAGTCCCCTCAAGTCTGGAACAATACTGCAGCATTTTCAACGAACACCCAAGAAAGAAGGTAGACTGGGAGAGTCGGACACCAACGAGAATAGCGAAAAAGCAAAGTCCCCCATAAAAAATCCTAAGGTAACAAACGCATTTGAGGTGATGATGAATGCTCGCAATAAAACGATCGGGTCTAATACGCCAGGCAAAGACTCACCTTCACCTGTCACGGAGAAAGAGTCGAATGAAATAAATGCCAAGCGCAAGTTGGAGCTGCAGGAGTGGGCTGAACAAAAGGGAGCCGCCAAAAGGAGATTGGATGAAGAGGCTAGAGCGCTATATGTAGAGGACCAACTGGAACAAAGAGCAAAAAGGCAAGTCAAAGCTATCATTATTATTAATTTTTTATATATATGTATATATATTTGTAATTCATTACGTAGTACATGAATATTAAACATTTCACATCCACAACCGCATAAATACAAATTTGTACACACATTAATCTTGCCTTATGGCGTCAGCCTCCCTTGAATTTAAGTTGTCCGAATTTCAGAAATCCAGTTTTTCCCATGTAATTCCACATTGGCAGACGGGGGTAACTTACACTTATGTCCATTGCATTTGTTTGTTATGTCTGGCAGAATTCGAAACAATCGAACCGGCCACCATGCCCCTTCTGGTACCTCCCATACAATTGCCCCATTTCCACCATTTATTCCTAAATTTATATCTGTTACTTGTTTACACTAAATGTAGTCAAAATTAATATACGCTGAGCGTTTGCCAAAGTAAGACCTCAAAATGAAAATTAATAGTAATGGATGATTTTTCGAAATTTAGTCTTTCCTCTATAATTTCTAATTTGCCGATTTAACCTCGTATATATTCTTAGTTTCATATCTTTGTAATAGTTGAACTGAGCTCGGTCAGATTCGATATATGTCATGCATTTGGTGAAGTGAACTCTAGGAATGAAAACAGAAGGCATTGACACACGCATGCTGGTACCTCCCATACAAATTAACCGATTTTTCGAAATTTAATTTTTTTCGCTTTAATTCGTAATTCGTAAACTGCTGTTACTGCTGTTTTTGACCGTTGCAATGCATTGTAATCCTTCGTACAATTTTGAAGAATAAGCAGCATAAATACGCTCTTTCTGCTAACCCCCATACAAATTACATAAGTCTACCCACATATTGGAGATTCTTATCTTTCATTCAATTGTTCCAAATTCAGTATGTTTGATTCAACACGCATCAGGAGTTTATCATACATAATTCTGCGAATGAAAATGACAGGGTATATTTTAAAAAATCTAGGGATTAACCATGTCCATTCTGCCAACCCTCACATTTTTGCATCAACGCAAAATGATGTTGGGTGAAGGTGTATGTAAGTTGGTTCACCTGACTAAATTTCTATACTGGCTATAACATCGGTTTGGCCTTTGTCTGGTATATGCAACGTTTTCTACAGGTTTACGAAAGACTAGTTAGATTTGTCAAGAATTGTGTTATATAACCATATCTTTACGAATTAATTGTTTTAAAGATCAATAGTTGGCAGAAAAATTCGATTTGTCGACTTTTTCAAATATGTGGAAAAATCGGTTTTTAACTTTTTCAACTAGGATAGAATTGAAATAAAGGATTTTTAAATATAGTAAATTTATAATTTTCAAAGGTTTTACAGCAAAACGTGTTCTAATACAGGTTGGCGCACCAATTGCACTACAATAAGATTCAAATAACTTTTTTAAATTAAATCATTATTTTTTTATTATATAAAAACTCAGTTTTATTTCATATAACTAATTGGTTTTGGAGGAGATGGACCGTAAATGACCTCCATACTCATTCACTCATATGCGACACCTAATCAGAAAAGTATTCATGGCGGGATCGTCTCAATTATTGTTTTAATAGACTGCTTCAATTCAGTCAAATTCCTTGGTTTCATTTTGTACACCTCTTGCTTGACATAATCCCATAAAAAAGTTTGGTGCAGTCAGGTCAGGTGATATTGGAGGCCAACGGAATGTGGAGTTTCTGGAAAAAAAACTCCGATCCCCATTGGCAGTTGGCAATTGCACGATTTGTGGGCCATCCTGTACTGTATTTTTGATTAAACTTAACCTTCAGTAGAGAAGTTGAAATTTTAAAAATGTTATTTTTAATTCGAAACATGTTTCTGTGCAAGTACAAAAACACCAACATCTAAGTGGCATTTAAACGCTAAATTGAGAGCCATCTCCACAGTTGCTTGGCTATTGTTCCAGTATGAGAAAACAATCAGTAGGACGAGAGTTAGCAGTTAAGTGTAAAGATTCTTCAGAGACTTCCAACAATGTACGGACGTCGAAAAGATAAACAGACTAGAGTCACCTTCATACCTAGAGTAGGACTATATGTGGATAGAAAAAATGAGTCTCAAGAATTTGATCCTAGTGCAATATATGAGGTGTGTTAAAAAAATAAGGTGCATTTTAATTTTTCTCAAAAAAAAAAAAAAAAAATATTTCTATTTTATCTTCTTCTTCAGATATAATACACGTGTGCTAGCGCTTTTTCTAATGCTCGAGCAGTTCTAATATGCACTTTTTGATATGTCCTTGAGCACTTTCAGCGATTCAGTTTTTATCTCCTCAATCGTCGGAAAACGCCGCCCTTTCGTGGGTGTATTCAATCTTCTAAACAGGAAAAAGTCGCAGGAGGCCAAACCTGGTGAATACAGTGACTGAGGGATGATAACGGTGTTGTTTTTGGCCAAATAATCTCTCATAAGCAAAGATGAGTGAGCAGGTGCATTATAATGATGTACAAAAAATGGATTTTTTTTTACAATTCCGTGTGTGTTTTTCGTATTGCTTCACGGAAACGGCGCATAACTTCAAGCTATTACTCCTTATTTGCCGTACGACCTTGTGGGAAGAACTCCTTATGCACTACGCCATGGTGATCGGAGAAAACAGTTGGCAAAACCTTGACATTTGACCGAACTTGGCGTGCTTTTTTTGGTCTTGGCTCTCCTGGACTCTTCCACTGGGATGATTGGGCTATGGTTTCAATATCATAACCATATATCCATGATTCGTCACCAGTTATAACCCTTTTAAGCAAATCTGGATCATCGTTGACGTCATTCAACAATTCTTGGGCGATGCTCATGCGACGTTGTTTTTGGTCAAAATTCAGCAATTTTGGAACGAACTTTGCTGTCACACGCTTCATGCCCAAAATTTCCAAAAAGATTGCATGGCATGAGCCAACCGATATGCCGACATCCTCAACAACTTCTCTAATTGCGATTCGACGACTCTCCATAACAGTTTTCTTCACTTTCTCAGCATTTTCATCGGTTGTTGATGTGCTGGGGCGTTCAGAGCGAGCGACGTCATTTACATCGTCTCGACCTTCTGTGAAAAGCTTGTGCCACTTATAAATATTCTTTTGGCTCAGAGTACTCTCACTGTATGCCACTGTCAACATTTGAAGTGTTTTTGAGCACTTAATTCGATTTTTTACACAAAATTTGATGCAACTTCTTTAATCAATTTTTTTCGATAGCAAAAAATGGCCGAACACATGGATAAAACCATCAACATATCTTCGAGACGAGTGTACCAACATAAAAAAAATAATAATTTAAAGTCAAATGCACGTAGACCGCAAAATTTGAAAATTCGCCTTATTTTTTTAACACACCTCGTATATGTTTTGTGCAAAATATAGTATACAAAATGCTTTGCAAAATATACGTAGTCCTGCCATATGTTCTGTTACAAATATAAAACGCGATAAAAAAGCCCAATATTCATATTGTATTCAAAATTATTTCATTTATTAGAAGACAATATTGGTTATTAAAAAAATTGTATTCACTCGAAATGGCCGCCTTTTGCTTTAACACCAGCTTTCAAACGGTGTGGCCATTGAGCTATAGCCGCACGTACGATTTCCATAGAGATCGAAGACGCTGCTCTGGTTAATGCTGTTTTAAGGCTTCCCAAATTTCTGTGGGGAGTCTTGCAAGCCATATTCTCCAATTCTGACCACAAAGCATAATCCAGTGGATTGAGATCTGGACTCCCTGATGGCCAATCTTCTGCTGCTATAAAGCCAGGAATATTGACTCTGAGCCACTCCTGCGTGGTTTTAGCTTTGTGCGCAGGGGCAGAGTCCTGTTGGAAGATCCATCTACGTCCATTGAAAAGGGTATTGGTCAAACCCTTCACAACACCCTCTAAAACATCTTTTTGGTAAACCTTTGCACCAGTTTTTACGCCCTTTTCACAGAAATGGAGGGATGTGACACCATGGTGGGAGACTTCCCACCAAACCGTTACGGAAGAGGGATGATGGCCATGTTGAACCCTTGGAACAACTTTTTTCGCTTACTTAGATGAAGTGGCATAAATCTTGTCATTTTGTTTGTTGAAAACTTCTTCCACGGTAAAAATTTTCTCATCCGTAAACAGAATGTTTTCATGGTCATTGTCCGCGTGCCACTGCAAAAGTCGCTTGCATCTTTCCAGCCTAATTTTTTTTAGCTGAGGAGTTAGAAGATGCCCCGTGGACCGACGATAGGCTTTCATATGCAGATCATCCCGAATCAGCCTAGACATGGATCTGGTTGATATATCCAATTCCTTGGACATGATTTTCTGCTTTCTAAGGGGATTTCTCCGAATTCTTTCTCGCACTGCCTTTACTACCGCACTCGTACGGACAACGCGCGGGCGACCACTTTTTGGCCTGTCTTCTACTCCAGACAATTCGCCGAAGCGAGCAATAGCACGATAAACGAACGTTCTTGATATTCTGAGTGGTTTTAGCAACTCAAAAATTTGGCCAGCACTCTTTCCGCACTTATGCAACGCTATTACGCCCACTCGATTCTCTTTAACGCCCCACTCCATGTTAATAGATTGCAAACTGAAACCAAACTGACTAGTATTCTTCACTAATCAGTGCATGTGTTCTGAAAAAAAAGTTAACGGTTCTATTCCCGCAAGAAGTTTTGAACGATAAGCGCTGGAAATTGTGTAACAGAACATATGGCAGGACTATGTAGTATACAAAATGCTTTTGCGCTTTGCAAAGCATGTCCGCTATTATGTGTTTTATATGGAGAGGAATGTTGTAACATAAAGAGAGACTCAGTCACTCCAACGAAATAACATTGTGGGTGGAGTTTAATGCGATTTAAAGAAATGTAAATTTCATAAATTTGTTTGTTTGGTTTTGTTTTTTTTTTGTTCACGTCCAGGTTGGAAAATTGTACATTTTGTTTTGGCAATGTTAAATTATTTCTCGTGGCCCAAAGACAAATTCGGTCTATTTCGCTGTCAAGTCTTGAGATAGAGTCGTTAATGGAACACGTATTACACACAGCTACACTTGCATTTTTGATGGTCAAAATATTTTAATGAAAAGTCGTAAAAATCTTTCAATATTAAACAAATCTTTCTGTTTAATGAAAGCTTTTTTGAAAAATCGTTCGAAGTACGTACAAGTTGGTTCGTCGAAGAGTGAAACCTTCCTCTTTAACCATTGTGTTCCTCTGGCAACTGTTCTTGGCCCGTTGTTATTTAAAGTATTTGAAGAATAATTTGTTTGCTGACGACGTCCCCACATTTTATATATTTATCAAAATGAAAGGTTTCGGTCTATTAATTTATTAGTAGTATAATATTAAAACTTTTGTTTATATTTTATTAAATTATTATTGAAGTCATTAAAGATAAAATTTATAATAATCTATGTTGGTAACAAATTGGTTGATGGGCTGGCAAGTACCAGATATTCTCATGTTACCTTGAACCAAAATCACAATTGAGATAAACTTATTTCTCTGGTAAAAGCGAAAGTATTCAAAATAAGAACTGATGCCATGGTGCTTATATTTCAAGTTCTTATTAATTCTCATATTTGTACATTCACATAATTTACGCCAGCAAAACTATTAATTCACTAAACGCGCTATAATCTGCACCAACAAAGCGTCAGAAATTCACCCATTCGATGGCGCAGCATTTAATTAAAATAATTTATAGAACCCAATTTGATGGAATCTGCTGAAAAAATTATGATCGTTTTCTATTTTCGGCAATAGTAAAAGATTTTACATAGGCTGTTCCTAATAAGAATAAAAAAGGATCATTGAAAATTGAAGATATAGGAAGGATATCTCTGGATAATCACAATATATTTTTGTGTAACATTTTATGTTATAAACTTCCCACTCTTATGACTTTGTGAAATTAATTTGAAAAATTATTATATAAGAGAACATATGAAAATTTAAGACAAAGGATTCGTGACTGTGACAACCCATTGTAAAATGGATTGGCCAATGAATCTAGTTATTTTAAGGCACTTTCCTTTAATTTAATCCCGATTGTCAGTCAGAAAAATTATTGATTCTGAAAATTTAAATTAATACAAAATAATCATTAAAGTTACTTTTATACAGTAAAACTTAGTCGTTACGGTCCTGGTATCACATATCGCAATAAACGAGTACATATATCGAATAGAAAGATTTAAATTACAAAGTAATAACTAAAATTTAATAATTGGGTTGTTCCGAAAGTTTATTCGTTTAATTTGTTAGTTCACACTTCTTCAAACACTATTATAACTTCCTTCCGCCCTTGTCTAAACTGTTTACTCTTGTTTACTTGCGTTCCCGTTCTAGTCGAAAGTGGGAAGTTTTAAAAAGTGTAAAAGTGAGTGAAAAAGAGCATTTTAAGCATATTATGCTGTATTATTTCTAAAAAGGAAAAGCGACTGCTGAAGCCAGCCTAAAAATAAAGTCTGTTTATGAAGAAAACGGACCAAATGAAAGAACTTGCCAGAAATGGTTTAAAAGGTTTTCTATGGACGACTTCTCCGTAACGGACGCTCCCAGATCAGGACGACCAAAATAAATTGTTTCCGAGGAGGTGAGAGATTTAATTATTGTTAATTCCCGTGCAACAGTTACGAAATAGCTAAATATTAGAAAAATATCAGTCTCAACCGTTCACAGAGTCATAAAAGAACTCGGTTTTATGAGCAATCTCGATACCTCACTCTCTCACCGAGGTCTCACACTGCCTTGTGGACCCTTCAGAAACTGTCAGTGCTTGGATGGGAAGCTTTAGCTCGCCCACCGTACTCCCCAGACCTCGTCCCGTCCTACTATTATCTATTTCGCAGTCTGAGCAATCACTTGAGGATTTGAATTTCCATAACGACGAGGAAGTTAAAAAACGAAGTAGAAGTTTTTTCCAGAAAAAGGGAGTGAGTTTTATGAGAGAGGAATTAGAAAGCTCCCAGACAGGTGGGAAGAAGTTATTAAAAAAAGGGGCGATATATAAATAACGAAATATAATTACAGAACAATCGTATGTTGTTGGGCCCATTAATAAGTGCAGAAAAAAACGGGAATATTATAGGCATTTTCAGTCGAAAATGTTTTCGTCTCGCCATTTTAAAGCTAAACTTTAATTTATACTTCAAAGACTCTTCATAGACTCAATTGTTTATGTTAAATTTAAATGGTGTTATGTTTTCTTCGTGTTACGACGTGTATATTGGTATATGGACCGAAGAATTGAATGTTCTTCAGTTGTGAAGTGCAGTATTCAAAAATACTGTCGGTAATCTGAAGAATAATAGGAGGTTTTAATATTATTATCCGATTTACGAGTATATATGGATTGCGGAGATTTCAGACGGCCATGCCTTCGACTATACCATACAATATTTGGCGAGTTCATTAAAACAAATTGTTGAATATTGTGCGATTCTCTTTGGATAAAAGCTAAACCTTTCTAATTCGTCGCCACCTTTAAGAACGAGATTGTGCAGTTGTATAGAATCGTCCATTAAATTTGTGCAAATCTGTTATATTTAATGTGTTTTCAATACGTAACGTATCATAACCATACAATTTACAATTTCCTAATTAAAACATTTTCCTGTGATTTTTGTAAATGAGCACTTTTGTTGTGTGAGTATAGAATAATTGTCTTCAGGACCTATTACCCTTCATTGATAAACAAAGTTGTACTGCAATCAAATTAACAACGAATAAATTTTTAGATTTAAACAAATGCTTGTAAGCGGTGCAAGTCCAAAATCTGCGATCATCCAAAAAGCGGATCAAAAGCAGCTATCAAAATTGAAGGAAAATGCCCAAGAAGAAGCGGGTAAAGTCGTCGCAAAGAAAAAAGAAAAGAAAAAACGTTTCAAGGGCAGAGTTCGCCGTTCAAGCATTGACTCCCTTGAGTCTGTAGATTCTCCTACTCCCTGTGTAGATGCTGAGACAGAAGAATTTCTCTCGAAATTAAATTCGCCCACCAAAAAACGTGACAGTCTTTTGGGTTATTTCCCAAAAAAGGAATCGCCAAAGAATGTGAGTGCAAAGCAAACGTTTGGACCCACGAAATCTAAGGATACGTGTGCTGTAAAAGAAGAAACGCCTAGCAGAGTGAGAAAGAAGTCAGCGTTAAACAATAAATCAGCTCAATTCTCAAAGAATATATCCATCGAAAAACAGGAGTATGATTCGGATGTTAGTACGCCTAGTGGTAGGCCGCGACGATCTTGTGTTAGTAAAGTACGTTATGATTTTGACTCAGAAGATAGTCCGACAAAAGATTCCAAAAATATTAAAAGTACACCTGTTCGCAAAGCAGCGACCCATAACCATGGCACATCCGTCGCAAGATTGTCCGCTGAAAGTGATCATGTTGATGTTATTGTATTGCTCGATGATAGCACAAATATGAGTACTGCCTCTGGCAGCGTTACACCTCAAGCCACGCCGAAGAAATTGGCACCTCTCTTCGTCCGCTCCGTACCAAAACCTAGTCCCGATCCTGAAATTCTTAAAGCGCGCAAAGCTTTCCTTCAATCTGGTGTACCCGAAAAATTGCGAATCGAGCAGGAAAAGCAAAAACAATATGAACACACGTATGAGGAATCAATTGAGATATTCCCCAAACTATCACATGTTCGGCAGTTAAACGAAGAAGATAAAGTTATAGATGGACAAATAGTACCCTGCTTACTAAAGTTGCAATCTGAGGAAAATTACTTTGCAATGCCTTCGCCTGCAAGACGTAGGGGAAACGGAAAGTCTACCAAGTATATATTTTCAACTGGCGCATTGTCGGATTGTACAGTGGATGACTTTCAGGTGAGAGAGCTTTAACACAAATTAGCTTTAACAAATCATCATTCGGTCATTGAATTCCATATGACAACATACTTTATCCAGCATCAGTAATTAATGCGAAAATTCAACTCATTTCCAGATACAACGCTGCCAAAGGCCAAAATTTATAGTGGAACAAGTATCAATTCCAACTTTAGCTAACAAAAGGGCGATAGTTAAGAAATGGAAGGCAGAATATGAACGCTTTCCAACATATAAGTGTTATAATCAATTACGTGAAAAGTATCGATATTTTAGTGCTATAGATTCAGCACAAGACACTGAACAAGTTACAGAGTCATTTGTAGTTACCCGACGCACACGGCGCTCTTTGGAGCTACAACAAAAAAATAAGGAAGAAGACAAGCCCGATGAAGAATATAAACCACCGGCGACAGCACCGAATGGTGAACTACTGTTCAGTGAAAAATACAGACCTCTTCTATTCGAACAGGTTTTAGTCAACTTAAATCCAGTAACACAATTGAAAGATTTTCTCTCTAATTGGTCGGGCAGTGGTAGTGGCCCGAATAGTGCAAAAAACTCGCAAAATTTTGAGGACAGCATAGATTTTAATGACTCAATGTCGCAAGGTGCCACGTGCAACACAGTTGTGTTACTGGGTCCCGTGTCATCGGGGAAAACAAATTCCGTTTTTGCTTTAGCTAATGAAATGAATTTCAATGTTCTGGAAATAAATGCTGGTATGAAACGGTCCGGCAAGAAGTTGATACAAGAATTGCAGGAAGCGACACAATCGCATCAAATACGTAAGGACGCCGCTGCTTCTGCCTCTTCTCAAAAGAATAACTTACTTAAAATGTCATTAAATGGTTTGAAATCGAAAGTGAAACGGCAAAATTCAAACTCAAGCAACTTTGAACATTCCGGTGCCGATTTAAGTAATAGTGACTTTTCACAAGTGGATCGAAAATGCTTGATTTTAATAGAAGATGCCGACATCGTATTTGAGCAGACAGATGCCGGTTTTACTGAAGCTATTTACACTTTAGCTGCAAGTTCTAAAAGACCTGTCATCATTGTAGCTTCGAATCCAAACTGTCCCCATCTGCAACGTTTAATGGCCCAAAATACTATTCATTTCCCACCGCAAAATGTTCTGAATATATCCAAATATTTATCTGTCCTATCACTAATAGAGAATTGTCCAATACTTCTGGATGACATCGTATCCTTGTATTTGTACAATAGGCGAGATTTGAGAAAAACATTGTTGGAATTGCAATTTTTCATTCAAAGTGGAGGTGATAGACAGAGAGACTTGAGAATGGGGATGGACCAATGTGGGTCACAGAAAGAGAATACGAGTTATTATGCCTCACCGCGCAAACGCCAATTTTCCACAGAACAAGATCAGTCACTAAATCAAGAAATTAATTTGGCAATGGATGGAATGGATTTTGCAGACAAATCCAATGATGTTGTTTATATGCATCGTTCTTTATTCGAATTCTATACCGTTTGTCAAAATTCAAAATTCCGTATACCATTTCCGTTGGATTTTCAAACGTTTAGAATAAATTTAAGTGATATATTCAAAGTTTCGCACAAGCTGAATGCGGGCATTAATCCTACTACAATAGAAAATACTTCAAAGAACAATAAACGTAAATCGAAATCCCCCAAAAAGCAATGGTTGACCACTGCCATGAAATCGGCAACACCTTTGGATAACTTATGTTCATTCTATGAGAATTTATCTGTCGCCGCTTTGATGAATCAGCAAGATTTAGGCGATTACCGGACAGTGTCTTGTAATAAAACATCTGTTATGGATCGATTAAAATCCAATCTTTCGGAGTGCATATCACATACATTACTGGAGACCGCAATTGAAGTGAATTTGGGTGCTGATGCATGTCCATATAATCTATTTGATACAACAAAAGAGATGTAAGTTTTAATAACACTATTTCTTATACATTTATTCATATACACACGCCAGTAGTTGATTTATTTACATAAATACAAGTAATAGGCAAAGTTCCTTTTATTGACAACATGAAATAACGAATGAAAACTATTTAGATTTATTTAGCTTAATTTTTAGAACTAGTTCATAGTTTGAAGTTTCCGCTTAAAACGGCTGGTTTTTCATAAAGCTCAAAAATATTTTCTTCTCATTTGTAGTATATCATTATGCGACGAAATGGGTACTTTGCTAGTAAGCCCAAAACGCGTCCGTTACTTGGATTTAGAACCCAGTTTGCGGTCTATATGCCGCAGTGAAAAAATGCGTTCTACATTAGAAAGGCGCTCCACGCGATTTTATCATTATCTAAGAACGTATACCGTTAACAATTTCTCATCAACGCACTTCGATCAAGCATGTGATGTATTCCAATCATTCGAATGCGAAGCGGTAATAACAGAACAGGATTACGTTCATTCGAATAGTACTAACGGTAGTCCTCATGCACAGCAAATGTGAAAATGTCTGCTGCGGAAAAGTAAGTTTTTGTAATAACCACAAAATCAGATAATTATAATGTATATAAATTATTTTTTTTTATAATTTAAAACAAGAAAATGATTAATATCACAATTCATAACATTTTAATTATACAAAAACACATTTAATAAAAAAATTAAGATTCTGTTATTTTCGTACATAAGCTTTGTTTTAATTCGAATATTTTTTATCTGTAATAGTTACGGAAGCTTGGTGCAGCTTCCAATAAGATTTAAAATTATCTAGAAATATTAGATTATACTAAAAACAAAAGCAAAGATTTATTCGCTTTCTATCTCCTTGATAGCATTGCTTAGTAGTTGTCTGTTGCGGCGGAATTGTTGTCCCATTTGTCGTTATGATGGATGCCGTTGTACATTGTTGGGTGCACTGAAAAAAAAACAATAAACAATTATTTAATGAAATTTAATAGGAACCTAAGAAACCATATTGCGTTTTTTTGGGGGGGAAAAAAAACATTGAATGCAATGAGAAAGCAATGGAAAAAAGCCACTGTCAGTCCATATATTATGACCACAGCAAAAGTTAAAAAAAAACATGCTAACCACAGTCCGCGTTAAGCATAATTATTTTTTTTATACTCCTGGACAATCTAAGAGTGGCTGGAGAGAATAAACGATCGCTGCTTCTACTTCGATAATATATTTGTTTTGGGACAAATCAAAGTTATATGCTTACGGAACAGCCACTGCATATTTCAACAAGATCTCCCAATTACCCTCTTAATTTCGGTGTTCTTGGCAAATAGTGGCAACATATTATGCATTTGAGGACAACTGAAGCAGAAGCGATACTTGGATGTGGAAAACCGCGTCTAAACACTGGGCATAAATGGTAAAGCTGCAGCTAATTGCATGTGATTTGTGATGCAAAGGATTTGACCACATAAGTGACACTATAAACTTTGTAAATCAACAATCGACCAGGTATTTACATCGCAGCCGATACTGAAATTGACACAAGGAAAACCAATTGGTACGTGTAGTTTTTATCGATTATGAAGCTGTTTTCAAAGCTGTGCACTACATTCGACCGTTCTCAACTGTTATGAATGAAAGTTGGAATTTCCGAAAATATATTTTTATGGCGCGCATACTTATGTTGCGAAAGGGATCTTCACGCTAATGTTGATGATTCCGGAATTTCCAAAGCTTTTTTTTACGTACGACCACCAGCTTTCAGCATCAGTCATTATTTTCACACTTTTCTACACTTTCTTCTCCTTTTACCTCTAAAAGATAGAAAATCTTTAACCCTTTTTCCCTGTTTTATACAATAAAAGTACGAGTTTCAAAAAATCACTCCCTCTTTCTTATACAACGTACTTTCTTGCTTATGCAGCGTGAAATACAGATTACTAAAGCCATATATTGAAACAATGATTTAATGTTGTATTTTAAATTAAACTTAAAGATTTACAACTGATTAAAGATATTAAAATAGATTACGTAGACACAAAAATACAATCCTAGTGTGTGCGTGCGTGATAAGGTTAGACTTAGCAATTTAGCTACTTTCAAACATAATCTATTTCTTCAATAAATACCTATATTTGTAGTTTTTATACTTTCACCCCAAATGATGGATATACAGTAGTGGTCAAAACGTTTGTAATCGAGATGACATGTATGATTTGCATTTTTGTTTTAATTACTCATTTATGAAAACTTTTTGTTCTTTTCTCAACTTTACTCGTGATTTTTGTTAATCAAAAAGAAAAAAAAAAACAATTCTATTACTTTACAACAATAAGAAAACAAAATTGCTACTGATAGCAGAATTTGATGAGTGTTCAAAAAAATTTACAACTCTCCTTTCTCTTATTTTTGGCTATGTAATTAACACTAACAAATGCTAGGACATAACGTTAATCCCATTCTTTTTAATCATTTATAATTTACATATTGGCATTCTAACAAAGAAAGCA
This sequence comes from Philornis downsi, assembly GCA_019455685.1. NCBI lineage: Eukaryota > Metazoa > Arthropoda > Insecta > Diptera > Muscidae > Philornis > Philornis downsi. The sequence goes on from JAHXMU010000066.1 coordinate 1,179,436, forward strand.
TGTTTATTGTTTTGTTAAAGCAGTTTTAGTTTGGAGTGAAAAAGCTTTACAAATTTTTGAGGAAATGGCTGGAAACAAATACTGTTCGGGATTAAAAGCAAGAGTTTTAAATTTATTTCTATAAAATATGGTATCCATAAATCGACGGTTTGTCGCATAATTAACAATGGAAACATCCAAACAGCCCACAAAGGTGGAGGACCTCGTGTAATAACCGCATGTGAGAATCGGAAAATCAAGATTTTTTTTTTATGAAATTTCCAAAAGCTGTTCCCAGAAAAGCTAAAACAGAAATTCCCGTTGATGCGAGCCTTTCCACTATAAAGAGAAGAGCCCAAGGTAATGGTATCAGAAGCTACAGGTGCACCAAAAAACCGTTTGTGTCACATTTTAATTGGACTCAACAGCAATGGAAAAATGTGTTATGGTCTGACGAGTCAAATGTAAGGATCAGAAGCAAGAGCCAATGTTTGACGACCTTGGGAAGAAAAGTTTAATCAGAGGTACGCAATCGCCACAATAAAACACGGAGGAGGAAATATCATGGTGTGGAGATGTCTCTCGGGATATGGAATAGGTCCAATTCACCGCATTACTAATGCAATGACAGCCACAATCTATAAGATCCTCTGAGCTTAGCTATGCTTCCGTACGCTGAATGGGAAAGGTCACTTTCGTGAACATTCCAGCACGACAACGATCCCAAACACACGGCTAGGTTGGAGGAAAATCAAACCAAGGTTATGTCGTGGGCACCTCAATCTCCCGATTGAGAACATGTGGATGAATGCCAAACGTAATTTCGGACATGTAGTATTCCGAAGTGGTGATGAGCTTTTCGTCGAATTGGAAAAGCATTGTAATGCCATTTCAAGTGGTTACATAAAAAGCTTATTTCCTTAATGCCTAAAAGATGCTCAGAAGTAATAAAAAACAACGGCTATGCCATAAAATATTTTGAACACTTAATATTGTTTTTTAGGTTTTTTTTTTGCGAGTTGCAAATGTTCTGAACATTTGAATTTCGACTTATTTTGTTAAAACTATTTCTTTTTTTTGTTTTAAGGAATGAATGTTTTTGATTTTGTATTATATTAAAAAAAAAAAATAACTGGATTTTATAAAAAAAAAAAATTAAGAAAATTCTTAAGGTGTTTTGATAAAAAAAATTCCTTTTAATTCAAATTTCATTTAAGCTGCATATGTTTTGACCACCACTGTAGATATCGCTTGATACGGCAACAAAATGCAAAATTAAAAGTGGTTTATTTTGATCTGCGTCTTCTGGTACCTTCTAAATTGATACATTTTCCGAAATCCTGTCTGTCTTCTGTAATTTCTTTGCAGCAACGTACGTTTTTGTCCATTGTGTTGCTTTATAAATCATGATGAAATTTGAAAAATTCAACTAAGTACACCATTTCTCATACTTCCCAAACAAATCGCCGATATAAAGCGTCTATTCTTAAATTATATATCTTCCTTTCAATTCCACTAAATTCATTTGATAAAGTTAGGTCTGAGAATGAAAATAGACTTCATTGTCACATTCCGGTACCTTCCATATAAATGAACCGATTTTCCGAAGTTAAATTTTGCCTCTGAAATTGCTGTCAAGAAATTGCAATTTTGTAATGCAATGGCTCTTCCACAATCAATTCTGGATTCTGCGACAAAACAAGCAAAATGGTGACGTAATCACCGAGTGAGAAATGAGCTTCGTGGTTGAAGAAAATGTTGTTCGATTGAAAGCCCACGTTTGAATCACCACTTTTTTGTATTAAGTTTTAACTATTTTTACGCGTTCTTCAGTTTAACAACCCATTTTCGTAAATGGCAAACCTTTCACTAATTAAATAACACTTCAGATGATAGGTATTTTAAAGCTGGCAGCCTTGCCAGACCGGCGGTTTGGAAACCAAGTCGTGGAGTTACTAACAATTGTAGCTACAAATTTAAAAATGTACTTTTCATTACATCAAAGGGGAGGCAAATACGTTTTAAAATGAGAGTTAATGTCTATAAAATTTAGTTTTCACGTACTATTTCAAAGAACGAAATACTATGTTATGATACTGAACTGTTATCTTTTTCAAGTTTATTGTATTAATTCTACAAAGTCCTATTGGGTAATTTCTGTGATATGTTCTCGTAAGTAGCTACCTTAAATTTCAAGTCGGTATATAAAAAACGAAGTTCTGTTTCTAAAAGCGGAAAAATGGCATATTTATAAACCGTGTTTATAAATCGAATTTTGATTAAAACCGGATTTTGCCTCCTTTTTTTGTATCCTTCGTCTTGGACTTTTCAAATTCCCAGCATCTAAATTAAGTGATCGGTGGAGTCAATATTGGCCCTGATTGCAATCTTGCTACAGCTGAGCGTCGCATGCGATTGATAATGAAAATAGTTTTATAACTTGTTAGGAAGGTAATGATGCACGACAAAAAGAAGTCCGAGCACCGAGGAGAAATAGATTCATAATTTTGAACTAGTTCAGATTAAGGATTTTATAATTTAAAGAGACACAACCAGTACTTCTTAATAGATTCTAACTAATGTACGAGGGACTTTAACAAATTCTATATATATTTATATATATATATATTTAAATACATTTTTATTTATATATATATATATAATATTGTATTATTATGCAAATATATATTATAAGCGTTGATTCTATTGATTTTTGGGGTTTTCATTGTAAAGTTGACAGTGCCCTAATGATTCGTAAATTGTGTCAATGTCGAACATACTCTGTTATCATCGTCATTTCGTCACAGAAAGGTTTACACCCGGAAAACGATTACAATTATTAAGTTTTATTTCTAGAAATTGAATTCTGTGGGGAACATTAGATAATTGAAGCCCTTTAGGAAACATTGAAAAAGATAATTTTTTTTACAGAAAAATTGTGAATTTTGCTTTTGATTGAATGGTTGTGCTAATAAGGAATATTGTCACGTGGTTGAAAGTGGTTCAAAATTTGATTTTGCACATAATGGAAAATCAGCTAACTTTTTCCGTGCTGTCAATTTTGAAGTTTTCAACATTTGCCACTGATTTAGTCACTATACCACCAAAACATTCCGCACAGGAAACATTGTGCAAGTGTGTAGTTAGCACAATAAATCACTTTCAAAAATAAAAATTAAAAACTTTCGAATCATCATATTATTTATATACGAGTATACATATATAATACATTACATTATTACGCGTATATGTTTATATAAATCTCAAAAGTCGTACTAACCTCATTATCTACCACACCAATTTTGTATAACTTCATGTCTTGTATAGCATCTATGGAATGACCGACATCATTAAAGGCCTTTGTGGCATCTTTTCCCGCATATTCCAAAATTAAATCGTCACCACCTGGATGCTGTATACCAAATAGTTCATATTAACATAAAAAATATCATATGATGCAGGGAACATTGCGGATTTACTTCTTTTAGAAATTTAGTAACGTCGTAAACAACACCTTTCACTATAATCCACACAGGCTTTCCATTTTTTCCATTATTTTCTAATATTTCACATAGAGTATAACTTTTTGTCATTTTTTTTATGTACAACTAACGAGGACGTTACTCTCAAAACTGTTTTTCACTTCAGGAAGTTACAATCACAAATAGCAGAGTGTCTGTTACTGGTAAATGATTTTATATTTGCATTAGCAAGAGAAACCAAAAGATAAACAATCGAATTGGAATGTCTGTTGATAAGTAATAGATATGATGTTTTCTCTGGTTCGTTTGTAATACTCTTGGTTCGACCACTTTATCAATGTATTTACCCCACTGTTCTTTTGTACTTCTTTCTCGCTCTTTTCTTCCACTCTAGTTGGTGTTCTGTACACATGTTTCTTCGAAAAGTTATTGACTTTTAATTTGTCATGGGGGTTTTGCGAAAGACAGCGTATTGTTCTGAATTGGCTAAAACATATTTCTCTTTCTTGTATGAATACGAAGATGAAGGGACCTTAGTCCTAATTATGAATTTTACACTGTGCTACAGCAATGGGTGCACAACCATCTTAATGTTTACAAATTTGTTTTAGTTTGATCAATGAATAATAAAATAATAATGAATAATTTGGACCTAAGATTACGTAATTTGTACAATTTGAACCAAAAGTAATTTATTTTGAATCAGAAATTTGTAAATTTACTAAAAGTAATGTTGACAATCCATGCTGAAATCTTTATAAGTCTTCCTCAACCAATGGATGCGGTATCACACTCAGCATCCTTCCCTTTCCCGTGTCTCAGTGAAGAAATTTATAAAAAAAAAAAAATGATGCCTCCAAATAAAATGTAAGTTTTAGTAAATCCTCTGCTGTGCTCCCATGTTCTTTACGTGTGGTGTTTAATTTTCTGACAAAAAGTGCTATCTTTTACTGCTTTTTGAAAACTCAAACCGTGCAAAATATTGCAACTTTTGTCCTCTATTAAAACGCGATGTGAGAATGTTTTGTCTCAGTTGCCATTGTTTTGAATTTTCAGTTGAAATTTTTCTTAAACGTAGTGTTCAAATTATGATGTGGTTTCATTCGCTCGTATTCGAATTTTGTTTGTTTGTGTGAGAGAGAAACATATTTTCTTAAAATGCTTGATGTTTTCTTAAAATGTTTTTGTGCGGAAATTGCAAAATATCATTCTTTTAATGTTCGTTTCTCAACCTAAAAAACGGCGCGAAAGAAAGATTTTCAGACTGTTGCATCTTTATAAGGCAACACTTGTTTAAGAAAAGAAATCACCATTATGAACAAATTCTTATAGCCAATTTAAAGATCGTAACTGTTCCTGGTCTGCACCAACCAGTATCTTTATCCCCTAGAAGACAACATTGGCTGCTAAGTAAGTTCATTTCGGATCATGGAAAATTAAGTAATTAATTTTTTGAAGTCACGTGAAGTAGGTAATTATATATATCTATATATGTATGTATATAAAATTGTTGTGTTACTGACTACCTGATCATCGGTCACGCCAAGGAGCGAAAGCTAGAATAATCAAAATTACCATCTCCCGGCTTGAACATCAACAAAAATGTATTTTTCCGAAATTCATACTCTTACAATTTTTTTTTAAAAATTCGTACTTTTACACAAAAGTCACCAACGAGACGACGACGACGAGAAGAGGTTTAACGAAATTTTTACTTTTAGGCATAAGGTCGAAAATGGGACAAATGCATGCTTCGCTAAATGCATGCTTTGACTAGATAAAAGTAGAGGGGAAAGGTAACAAAAATCTTAGCATATCCCAAGACAAATGGACAACATTATGTGAATATTATTACAACGTAGGCGCGGGTTAATAGATCATTTTACAAAATCCCTATTTTTAGGTGATATGACAGTTAAAAAAGAGCACAAAAGTCATGGAAATTGGAACTTTCGAGGAGAGAGGCGAGAGGGTACATAAACAATACTATCGCATAGGTCAAGAAGTCTCTCCCTGACAGTTTTAATTATACAACTTCCGTATTAATTTTTTTAATGCTACGTACAAAGTAGTATTAACATACAGTTATATAAGGCGTATTAAAAACAAATGCATTATTTATGCATGGCGTTGAAGGTTTTACTTAGCATAGTTAGAATAATCCGATTTAGGTCAAATATTAACCGTTTTTTAGTTGTTGTCATTTTTTTTTTTTTTTTTAAGTAATTCCATTATGCGTTTCTTATAGAAACTTTCGTCCCAAACATCAGGGACATTCAGTTTCCAAAAACATCCCATAAGACGAATTTTTTCACCAACAAAATCACTCGCCTTAGACAGTAACGTCCCAACAAATAGTGGGTTTTGTTGCGATTAGCAGATGGAAATTCGGTCCTTCAGGTATTTTTGCGTTAACTCTTTTGGCACCCATTCATCGGGTTTCTTTTTGCATTCAGCCTTATTTAAGTGATTCTAAATTGCTTTTTTTGTGCAATGTTTAGCTTCTAAGCAATCGAAACAGTGCTTACACGACGTGCGGACTTGACGATTTTTATTATTTTATTGACATTTTCGACAATTGACCTTTCAGAGTGTGTTGCAAATTGCACGAGATTGACCATTACAGCATCAGGATAATAAGTATTATTCTTCATGTCAGCCGTCTGGCTTGGCGTCTGGCGTCCATCTTTGACGCGCCCTCAAACAATACTGGGTCAAGCAATCACAAAACTGTTTCGAGTAGTTTCTTGAGCACGAAATCATGTCTTTCTATCGTCGCCTAGCGTAAAGCAATCTGTTGGAAAAATAATGGACTTTCGTTTTACCTTCCTCAGATCCAATCGATTTTGTTAATTCCCAAAAATCAATCTACCTGGAGTTGCTATTCATATATCACCACTTGATGTGGAGGGAAGTCCACGAGGGTTTAACGTGAGTCTCGCCGTGAAGGAGGGAGTGGAGGGAGTAATATCAAGATCATACGATCTTTATCGGATTCGCAAAGTTATCAAATCTATTCGTCTAGATCAGTTGCTCGAAAACTTTTAGCGCCAAGTGCCGTCACTTCTATTAATACCGGACACTCTTTTTCTCTTTATTTTAGTTCGAATGAACAAGTGGTTTGATGAAAAAGTAGTTGGCAGCAATTTGTTTATGAAGTTGTTTCACTTAGGAAAAACTCTAGTGGTTTTCTTTGTAGAACTTGTAATCGAAATTATCTATTATGCTAGAATCAATGTTAGAAGTATTTATCAATTCATAAGCAGAATGAACATTGTGTATTTATTTTTCTTATCAGTGCGAGTCTCTTTCCCAATTTAATACTTCGCCCGAAAGAAAAAATAGTCTATTTGCGTTTAAGATAGCAATTACGTGACACATTCTGCATTGTGTGATAATTATTCCACGCCAAATTTAAGGTTGTTGCTTTGATTACTGATGAATAATTATTTGTAGATGAAGAATTCCAAAGCGCCAACAATTTTGTCTTAAAATAAGATTTTATTTGCATGCATTCAGTTTCGCACAAATTTGTTAGAAACGCACAAATATGGATAAACTTGCAAAGTAATTTAAAACATCAAGTTAATCAAATCAAGTAAACTGCATTTCGCACACCGAATAAAAGTCAGGTTTCTGTCAACCTTTTCTGGAAATGCAATTTAAAGATGACTTCATTATATTATTTACACTTGGTTAAAATTATTTATCTGAAAAATAAATCTGACCCCGAGTAAAGAATATCATATTTAAAATATTTATCAAATTTAGTACAAAATAGTTCCGCAGGACTCTGTCACCGAATCACCCAATGATTTTTCCTAATGCTATCAATTCCTAATGGAATTCAACGAAAATGTGATAAAATCCATTCATAATGTTTAATGCGTTTGAATAAAATAAACTTAAGACAGTCTCCCTGTTCTTTTGGACTTTTTTGATATTCAATTATCATTTTCCCACAAATTTCTGACAACACTGGAGAAAGATTGTAGTCATTTAGGTATATATATATCGCAGCTGTGCGAAAGGCAATTGACATCACCAAAATAGCTGATTATAGGATTATCAAATTTAGTGTGGAAAAGATCTACCGTTTAGTATAGCACGTCAGCGTTTCGATAGAAAACGACCCAAAATAGACCATACAGTCCCATATTAGTAGTTCTCAAGTCCGAAATGCGACAGTTGTGATTCACTTATACGAGGGCGGTCCCAAAACTAGCTAACTTGGTGTTTGGATGGTCCCAGTAGTTTGAAAAATATTTTGGTGAAAAGTGGCAATTTTATAAAACATACGTTTTAAGTTTCAAGGCACCACCTTGTTTGGTATTTTTATTTGAGCCATCTAAAGTAAACGACCTCAGTGAATTTGTAAATTTGTAACGACCTCAGTGTAAATTGGTCGCCATTACGACGTTGGCTGAAGGTGCGTGAGCTACCCGAAATGATTGACATTTCAAAAAATGCTATACATGGTATATTGACAAAAGATTTAAAGATGAGAAAACTGTGTGCAAGATGGGTGCCGCGCTTGCTTTCAATAGAGCAGTAGAGTGTTTGAAGATGTTTCACCGCAATAAAACTGGATTTTTTCCTCGATTTATATCCAAGGGTGAGACATGGGTTCACTACTTCACACCTGAGACAAAGAAATGCAGCGGACAGGAATGGGAGAATCTTGTCCAAAGAAGGCGAAGACGTTTTCATCTGCAGGCAAGGTCATAGCGTGTGCTTTTAAAGATGCGCATGGGATTATTTTTAATGATTAGCTTTAGAACGGAAAAAACCATCAACGACGAATATTATGCTAATTTATTGCAGCATTTAGATGACGAAATTATGGAAAAAGGGGCGAGAAAGAAATGTTGTTGTTGTTGCGATGGCCTTATTCGCCAGATTTACTATTTGACTATTTTCTATTTCCAAAGTTCAAAATATAATTCGGCGGTAAAAGATTTGCCAACAATGAGGAGGTGGAGTTTGAATTAAATTAGATATTTGCAGACACCAACCGCACGTAGAGGATCGAAGCTAGTGATGTTCAAAAGAGGGCTGACAAAAACAATTTGTACTGTATCGGACGACACCTAAGTAAGTTTTTAGCATTTAATTTCTTCGTACTATCTTCGTACTCGTATTTCGAATTCCCCCAAATTAATTTTTAGTTTAGTGGCTGAATACATATGGTCGTATCGAAACTACTTCGTTATAGTTTTTTCGTTGTTATATGTATGATTGTTTGCTATTCTCAAATTCATTATCGTATGACAAAGCATTATATTTTATTAATTCGTGTAATCATGATTTATGTTATGTACAATGTTATGTTATGTATTGAAGTATTGAATGCAAAAACATTACCGTAATACATGTATTTTATATCCAGTGGGCTACCTCAACACTCAAACTAAATTAGGGTATTGCGCCGCATATAAGGAACTATGGATTTACAAATTCAATCTTGGCAAAAGTTTGTCTGGAACTTAAATGAGACGAAATTGCTACCATTTCTCTTTCCATTCATTCCCGAATCGATGTAGTGCACGAGCATAGATGGTTTCATTATAAGGGAATCATGTGGAAATTGCTTTTCCCGAAGGGGTTTTATTGACAACCCGATATACACCGGACAAACTGTTTATTTAAATGTTTTATTACTAGAAGTACCAGCACGGCACAATTTGAAAGGCTCTTTCAAACCAACAATTGAAGAATTGGCATTTCTTCCACGCTCAAAAATTTCATCGTATAGCGTAAAAATGTACATTTTATAAAAAATGTATGTGAATAGAAAAATAATTTCAGTATTCGTAAAACTGAGCAAATAATTACAACACTAAAAAAAAAATGAAAGAAAAGTGAAAGTACAAACTAAAATCAGTGATCTGACAAATCAGCGGATAGTTCTTTCGATTTAATTTGTCGTTCCGTTCCGCAGAGTGAAATATACAATAGTTGGAAATTTATTATATTTATGTGTTTTCTAAGTGTACATATAATTATAGAAGACATGTTTAAGTAATTTCCCACTAGACAAACGAATGTCCGCAATTAGAAATATTTCTTGTACAAACATTATATGCGAAATTTTAGAGAATGTGTACTAAAAGAGATGTTTGTGTTTTTCCCTTACGCAATCCCGTGATTTTTTGTTACGTTACAACAATAGCAAAGCCATCGCAATGTGTGTTGCATTACTTTTGTGGCTTTGTTTTTAAGTGCAGAAATTGTAGACTTGTCCCGTTGTGGTCGCCCTGTGTGTAATCGGTAAACCCCTAAAGTATGCTTTAACGTCAGCGAACAAAAAACCCAATAGCTGCTACCACATGATTCTGTGCTCCTGGTATTTCACCGACTTTTGCACATCTGTGGAGCTTGCGGCATCGCGGTAACAACAACAACAACAAGCAAACATAAAAAACCCCCATTGCAGCGTAAAGAAATTAATAAAAAAAATGCTTTTAGTTTCTTGGTTTGATTTAACATTTTACTTATATTTTTTTCCTTTCAATTTTTATTTTATTTATTATTTATAAGCAAATAAAAAATTCTTGATTCCTCTTCTACCTCGAATGATGTAGTATTTATTACATTATTACTCTTAATGGGATGCTCTTCTTTTGATACTAATATCTAATTAATCAATGCGTTGTGTGATTAGTATGTATCGAATGTAAATCTTTCGGACATCACGCATTTAATGAGGAAATTATAAATCATTCATGATGCTTTTTGCCTTCTCGGAAAGAGATTTTTATACAATATTTATAATATATATGTATACATTACTATCATAGTTTCTGAATTAATATATAGTATGTATATGTTAATATTGTTATAGTAAAATTCATAAATTTGAATTAATTTTTACAATAAAAAAATGGAAACACTCAAAGTGTTAAGCTTGATTAATTTATATTATAAATATTGAAATATTTTCGCATCTATTTTGTATTGATTTATTATTTTTAGCTAATATGTCGTAATAAAGAAGTGCAGTTACTCGACTTTTTGTTTATCTATATTTCCCAGCATTTAAACTATATTTGAGTAATTGGGATGGGGAGGGGTAGGTGTATATTGGTAGTTTACGTGAAAAAACGTTAATTTGAATAACAAATGTATAGTGTTATATATTAATAAAAAAAAGTATTGTTTGTTTAGAGACATACATTTTCAATGTTAACAAAAGAACACACACATACATTCAAAACAGACACTTATAAAGGCTTTAAAAAATTATTTATGTATAATATATACTCGGCTCGTAGTGATTACTTCTTAGAGAATTTTTCCATTTTGCTTATTCATTACACATAATAACTATATTAATATTAATAATTTCCTTTTTCTTTTTAGAATTATTTTGATTTTTATAGAACATTTCTTTAAATAGATAATTTATTTTACAATACATCGCAACACACCGGACAAAGGAGGCTGCATAAATAAAAAAAATACAATTTTAAATGAATTCTACTTTTTATTATTATAAATTATTGTAAAAAATATTTCCCTTATACGCACGTTCGTCAATCAAACAAAAAAAAATTATATATATATATATCATATAAAACAAGTTTTATTTCTCATATTGTTAAGCTTTTGCTTTTACTTTCCAATATTTGCATATTTCTTTTCATAAAAAAAGTATAAGTTTTAAACTAGAATTAGAAAAGAACATCGTATATGTATATATAAAAAGTCTTAATATTACATACATTTTATTTAATGTTAAAGGAAAAAAATTATGTGTAGTTTTTTGTTGTTTATGACTTTTTTTTTATAATTTATTTAAATATATGCATATCTTGTATTAATAGTAGGTAATAATTTTAATAATATAATTTTATTTTTTGCTATATTTACACACGCTCGATCAGTTCACCTACGCAGACAGTAGGACAGCATGTCTGCATTTAAATTTTCATGAAAAACCTTTCTCACAATATACCATTCGTGTAATATTGATAACCATCGTATAACTTTGTTGACAGACTCTTGAGCGAGTCCTGCACTAGTTGCTCAACTTTACGTTCCATTTCTTGCTCGGTTAAATTCATGTGGAAACGTTTGCGGAGATTCTGTACGGTACCTGAACAGCCATTTTTGAAGCAAGGCAATTGGGCATCTGTTAAAAGATAAAAAATATGTGTAAAATATGAATATTAAGAAACTGTATAGGGGGAAATTCTAGCTCAAATATAAATTCAATGCATTATGAATTATTTCTAACTGATGAAAAGAATTTTAATGATTTCATGTTTAAGTCCAAGTATCCAGAATGAAAGCTCTTTCTCTGAATTTACGTATTCAAATTTCACTTTGGTTTCGAATCGCGAATATTTGTTTCACATGCAATTTGATCGATAGTAGTTAAGTTATATGTATGTGAAAGCAAATTGTTCTGCTCCACCAACAAATTTTTTTGTATTGACATCCGGAATGTGTATGTTTAACTATATTGTTGCTTTATATTATTTAGAAACAAAAGCTCTAATGTTCCAGTTGTTCACAAAAGAGGTCTGTCATTTCTATTCAGTTCACTAAATTTACCCTTTCTCTCCCAGATCAGAAGAATTGGCATTTCTTCGATGCGAACAAATTTTCTCGGATAGCGTAAAAATTTACATTTTATGAAAAATCAAATGTAAATATTAAAAATAATTTCTGTATTTGTATAACTGAACAAATAGTGCCGACACTAAAAACAACTGAAAGAAAAGTGGAAGTACAGACTAAAATAAATGATTGTTGTTACCATGCGTTTTATCACATTTATCTGTTTTACTAGCAGCTACTGTATTTTTATTAAATTTTGCATTTGTTTCAGGCTGTCCGCGGTTGGCGGGCCTCTGGAAATATAGAATTTAAACTGTATTGGTGAGGGACACATTATTTAATTCTTCAAGGTTTAGATTGGAATATTCACAATCAATATTCAATAAAAAAGCCAAGCTTACAGTGCCAAAAGCATTTATTTGGTCAATTATGATTCTCCCACAATTATGGGGGCTGGATACCGATGATTGGGAATCCTAGCCAGTGTAAACAGTAGATCAGTAAAAAAGATGTCGTCCGTTAAGCTTACTGCTTCTTCTGAGAATATAGGTCTCAATCTGGGTTTTGAGGTGATAAAGTCGTGTGGTCGGTTTGTGGTTATGATGACAAGGGAGACGTTCTGATGACGTAGTGATAACAGATTGCTAGGTTATGCCATTGTATTGGTTTATTTCCCAGTACTTAAGCATTTAGCGTGCTGGAGCAATCGCCCAGTTTCGCTTTTTTTTTTTTTTTAGAGGTCTCGATTTAATGTTTAAGAAGCATGTGACGAGAAGTGGAAGTGAAACGAATTTGTCATAAAATTAAATAAGTTATACCTTTTCTTTGGCTCAGGCCACCAATATAATTTGCAGGCCTATAACCACACATTCCACGCTATAAGATTGTGCGAAGTAGCCCTTCTTGAATTATTTGCCGTGACGGTGGAGGCACGACGCAGTCTTTCTCATTGTTAATGCGAAACTCATAGCAGGCCTTTCAAGCCCTGCGATTTTTCGCTTGGAACTAGTTAGATATGGGTGTATTTTGTTTTTATTTATACATATATACATATATTTTTTTTAATAAAATATAAAATAAACAGAATTATGTCCATTGTAATGGTGGTCGCATTCTTATTGTGCAGAAAATATTATGTCATTCTGGCAATTACCCACAATCGTGATATGCATTAAAATCTATAGACAGTTGTGAATGCCACCAATTGCTTCAGCATGTGCATCTTATGGAATATTGATATCGATTACGAATAACGTTATGGCGCACATTGTGTAAATATTGTTGCGGCCCGGAATTAAATTCCACGGCGGTATGGACCAACAAAATATGAAGAAGATAGGAATATTCTTTGTAGGTTAATTTTATTAATTCGATTTAAAATTTGAGTTCGACATAATAAAGCGCGAATAAAAACATGTGGCTATTAAACAGCAATTCTTTTTTTAATAATCTACTGAACAATGGACAGAACGAACTATAAGTAAAATATCCCCCGACACATCACCAAATCATCATCGTATACACACAATACTTTATATCTGTACTTACTGCTTCTCATAATTTCAACAAAGTTTATTATGCGATCCATATGTTTGCGAGCCGTCATCATGCCCACTAATAACAAACGGTTGAATTCTCGCCAATGTTCCGAATTCGTGCCACCCATGACGTCAACGAATTCCGGAGTTAATTTGAAAGGTGATTGCTCAAATCCTACAAAGCACATAACGATTAACATAAATGGTTCAACATTTGAAAATGAAGTGTTTACATACCTAAATTCTTAGGTGATATGCTCAGTATAAAACCAAAGTCAATATGAATTATATGCCCATCAGAGTGCAATAAAATGTTGCCATTGTGTCTAAATGTAAACGTAAATAATATACTCGTACGTTAATAATACCACTCACAATATTGAGGTTTCTGCACGTACCTGTCTTTGACTTGCAATAAATATGATATCAAACAGTAGGCTGCGCAACTTTGAACGAAATTCTTTTGAGCTAAGCGGAAAGCATCGCTGTTCGATGGACCATACTCATCTATGAAATAATCTCTTAGCGACTTACTGGAATTCTTTTTGATCTGGTGCAAAGACACGGTATTGAGAATAGGCTCAATAAGACCACTGTCGTTGGAGAGACACACAATCTTATAAGGGCGTACCCAGAGATCAGCATGTTCTTCCTGCCAAATGATTTTAAACATCTGTGAGGTAAAAATAATGAGATTTAGTCTAATTTTCAAATGTGTTTTAACAGGGGTGACTTACATGCAACAGCTGTGTTGCCATTAATTCTTGTCTTAAATCGTCTCCGCATTTCACTATAGCTGAAAGTAAACGCCAGTTGGATAAATGGCCGTATGGCGATGATTCTCTTATTTGCTTTTCCTTCTCGTGCCAAGGTTCCTAGAGAGAGTATGCATCTTCAGCTTCAGTGTGTGAGTTATAATTTAACTGAAACCTACCTTAAGGGCTGCAGCAGATGGATCTTCCGGGTCGTTGCTAAAAGATTTAGTGTTTTCGCAATTTAAGTTATTGCAGTGGCGGGTACGGACGTCTCCAATATTGAATAGCACAGGCATTCCTTGAAGGAAAATGGAAATGAAATTATTGAAAAGTTTCTCCCAGATTGTCACCGTGACAACAACTACAAACCTTGGTCTCTGGAATCACATGAGTCCAGTGACATTTGCGATATGGCATCTCTTTCACAATGTGCACGCATTTTGCGCATGTGTAAATATTGTGCTGTTATCTCATCATCCTCTTGCGACCAGACATCGTCTTCATTTAGTTGGGGAGGTGACAGCAATCCGTTGTGGCTGCATTGATTTTGCTGCTGCTCTGCTGATCCGCCATTGTTGTCCGTTGAAGATTCAGATAAAAGTTTCTCTTTTTTGCGTCGGCAGCTGGATGTATGACTGCTGCAACTTGATGTGCGACTACATGTGGCGTGTTGCTGACTGTGGTGATGTTGACACGATCCGCCCACCTCTAGGTGTTCCTCCGACTTAGTGTGTCTTAGCGATGGCATCATTTTGGGGATGAGAGAGGAGGAGTAAATGTCCGGCACTTCCACCACTTCTACATATATTATGTAGGGCGTCTTATCTTTTGAGTTTAGAACAGCAGTCTTTTCCTCAGTAATACGTACAACATGATGTGGAATGTCTGAATACAAAGGTAACCATACCCTAGCGGGCAGGTTCTTATTAATTAAATTCAAAAACATTCGCAGAGCGGACGTTTTCTCGGCTTTTGATGGTAAATTGGTAAGATTCTTTCCAACGTTTATGAGGGCTTTCATGAATTCCTTCTGTGGAGCTGTTTTGGGGGCATTGCAGGAGCACACCGTTTTCTGTCCCAGAAGGTCGTTCACTTGGCCCCTAACCGTTTCAAAACAAGTGCAGCCGTTGTCGAAGGCTCTGCCTGAAGTCAAATCTCCAAGGCATAATTTGGCGGGTGTAGCTGGCAAGGTTTGTGTCGTATAAGGAGGCTGTTGGTACAAACGGTTTGATATACTGAGGCTTGAGGAATTGCGTCGTGAGTCGGCAAGGAGCACCGTAGCATCTGATTGGGATCTGTGATGGGTTTTCTTAGTTAATGGTGAAACTACTCCTGTTACGTGGTGCGCGGGTTTGCTGGAGATTGGTTGATCATTAGCCTCAGATTTTATCAGTTGTTTGCGTTCTTTCTTCGAATAGATCTCTTTCATTAAAGCCAGTTGCGACTTTCGGGAACCCATGGTATCGTTGTGTTGGTAATTATAGGCCTCCAATAGCCATAGGCACTTTAGAGAGAAATCTACTGATTTGCGACATCTAATAGTCAAATAGGGATCCAAAACATCGGCCAATTCATCCATTTGTATATACATAACAATCAGTTGGGGTATATATAAATCGACTTCCTGATCTGGGAAACTAAAAATTTTGTTGCCAATAAAGCTTAGAACGCCCGGTTCCTTGGAGTAGAAGAGATAGTGGATGGCGAAATGTATGTTAAAAACTGGTGATTCAAAAAATCTCAGAAGTCCACTAGGACCTTTTTCAGTCTTTTGTTGATTTGCTGGATCCTGCAAATTGTTAGGACGCTCTTTGATAAAACATTTAACAACGCCGGGGACTTTGAGCTTATTCAACGATGATATGGAAGAAGATTTTGATATCGAGGTGTTGTTAGTGCTGCAGGTGGAGGCGGAGGACAAGGCGGCGGTGGCATTAGGTACTTGTAAGCTTAATGTCTTCTCCAAATATTCTGATGACGAATTTTCCCTTTCAATCGATTTCTCGTTACCAAATTGTGGTGTTTGGTCAGTCCCAGCTGCGGGTGTTAATGGAGTCGTTACAGGAGAATTGGTAGCAGAATTGTTTGCTGCGGCGGCGGCAGCAGCAGCAGCCATCGCTGCTTTTTTGCTTGTATTGGATGATAGCAAACCGAAGAACTCTTTCTTTTTGGAGATATCAGTCGGAGACTTTACTTGTTCGGTGGAAAGCGGCCCGCTGGCATTCGACGACTCTTCTGCAGATTTTTGATTTTGTCTTGAAGCGTTTTTCTTTTCATGATTCTCTATAATGCTTTGAGCCGTACGAAATATTGCATTTTTAGTGGCACCAAAGAAGTTTTTAAACAGAACATCGTTCTTTACCGATTCCATGGGAGTAGAAGGAGTCTTTACGACAGCCGCAACAGCGGCTATTCCGGAACTTGCCGTAGCCGTTGGAGTGGGACAATCGACTACATCAGAGGAATCTGATGTAGTAGCTAGTGGAGGAGTTGGTGACTCACTTGATATTTTACATTTTTCCAGATTGATGGCTGCCTGAGACATATTCATGTCCCTATATCGTTGACGTTCGCTTAATTGTTCTGCATCTCCATTGTCGCCAGCATCTTTTTCGCAATTGGCTTTATTGCTACTGCTCTGGCGTTCCTGCTGTGCAATTCCTGTTTTGTTTTTCTTTGATGGCCTCAGCGTACGACAATCCGTATCGGGGGATTGATAGAAGCACAGATCTGATTGTAACATATTGTATTCTTCGTCCATGGAAGTAGTTTCCAGCATGTCAATACATTCCTCTTCATTGTCCATTTCGCCCGAATCTAACGATTCGTGTGAATGCCGAATACGATTTAGTGATATCTGATCTGAATCTGAACCACATATAATTCCTGGTAAAAAAACAAAAACGTTAATTTCATATTTCGATCACGGCGAAATGCTAATATTTAACATACCCGAGTCGTCCGAACCCAGACTGGTGAGATCTTCTCTCTTCTTGCCGTTGGGACCCGGTGGCCCATTCACGACTGCTAAGGCATTATTGGAACCATTCGCAAAAGATGAGTTGGTTGACGAAGCCGTCGACGATGCGTTCGAGGCTGATGAGGGTGCTCGTTGTACTGTTGTCGATGCTGTTGATGACGTAGCGGAATCCGATGATTTAGGTCGCAACCGTGTTGTGGGGCAATATGGCTCTACTACAAGATAACAACGAGCACAATTCAAAACAACGCGTAAATTGAATGTATATCACAATAAAGGATTTGCAATTGCTTATAATACATACCTATGACACTATTGTTAATATCATTACTGTGTTGTGATGTTATTGCCTCGACGCCAAAGCATCCTGCAGAGGCTACAGCTGCTGCCCCTTGTGTTGTCATCACACTCGTGGGCTCTGTTGTCGAAACAATCTCCATAGCGTTATTTACATCGGACGCGGCCGGGGACGACGATGATGCCGCGTTCATGCCTGCCACCGAGGCATTTGTTGTCGATGACGTCACTGCGGGAGTTTGGGTTGTTGTTAATGCCGCTGTTACGCTTGCCGCCGTCGTTACAATCTTCGAGCACATTGTTGACCCAAGTATAGATGGTGTGCAAAATGTATTCTCACTCTCTGCATTGGGTGAAGAGACTTCAACCTATGGAATACCAACAACAGAGAGCATTTGTAAATTGAGTCAGGCAGAGAGTTTGATTGATAGAGAATATGCAACTATAATAAAATCCTACAGGATTTTTTCTATTTCTGTACAGACTCACATAACAATACTGGAATTGGGATCGAAAAGGATTTGAAAATTGCAGTTAACACACCCACCATCATAATTATGAAAAAAATAACTTGTATAATATAAATACACATAATATAAAAAAAACAACCAAAATAATACACTGATGTTAGTGTTCGATCATATTCCGTTGACATTTTAAAGTAAAACTTTTTACCCGATATCTGGACATGCGACATATGGCAAATTTGGAGATATGGTTCACAATTTTAAAAATCGTGTAGGATAAAAAACACTTAATATTTTCAAAAAAAAGTAATAATGTGAGCAGCCTTTATTACATACCGGTTATCTTATATTTCAAGATTATATTCCGATTAACTTCTAACTTTTGAATTAGTCTTTTTTCATACTTTTTTTGTCGTTAATGATCATAATGTCATATTATATTTTTATAAATTTTATATTTAATTGTTATTACATCTTTTTTTAACTTACTATATATTGCGCAGATTCAATCTAATAGATGAATTGTTGCATATTGTAATTTACTTATAATTGGCCGGAAGGCTTTAAATTACAAGCCAGAAATAAATAATGAAATCCATATTACATATTTATACATCTGTTTTATAAATTCATCTATTACAAAAAAAAATTAATTTAGTTTGCAGTGAAAATTCAGTCTATAGATGCCTACAACATTTATAAATTCAAATCGAAATTAGGATTAAAACTAATAATAATAATAATTTTTGAAGTCCTGCTACGCAAAACTTAAGATTACTTTGAAATAGTAGAAAATCATCACCATCGCATATTATACTGAACATTTCAACATTGAATTAAGAACAATTAATTTGAACATCAACTTTTAGAACTTTATTGAAACTATTTATTGCATTACACAAAAAACAATTATACTGAAGATTTCGTTCTGTGTTCAAGTTGAAGTACAATTAATTGAAGGGAAAATGGATTACGGGTACTCCGTTAACTACCCATGAAGTATACCAAGTCACTCACACATGTGTGGGCATAAACCGGCCGTCTGAAAATTAGAATTAAAAAAAGTTTTCTTTTGGATTCGTGCTAGAGCAAAAATTTCCTGTAAATAAGTATACTGATGAACAAAAGGCTGAAGCCAGAATTATGAAATTAAGGACGAACACTCACCAATCTTATTAAGAATGACAGCAAAAATAAAGAGGGTGTTTTGGTACCATGCCCCTTAGGAGATAAAACAGGAAATTAAATCTCCTAATCTGGGATTTCGGTGAAGACTCAAAAAAGTGTTTGGTAGTTCGTCTACTCATGAAATATGTGAATAAGAAACGATATTTCGACATTTGTACTCTAGCATACAAACGACAAAGAACATCTGAGGCTAAAATCATGAAATTAATGCTGCAGTAATAATAGTAAAGTAAGCTAGAATGTTCGACAGTTGGGATGATTGAAAATTGACAAGAAGTTTCCCCTTGGCAGTGGTAATTAAACTGTATGGGAATCTAACTTTTAATCTGTGTTTGATTTAAAAGGTATGTTCTATTTAAATTAAACAGTGGACATTTGCAAGTAGTAACAAAAGATAACAAAATACGAAAATAACATTCCTTAAATACGTTAACAGGTTCAAACTATGACAATATTGACTTCGTACACATTTTAATCATCGTCTTTTGAATACAGCTATGACTTTGTGGTTCTCGTTCACCGAAGATAAGTCACAGATAATACACCGACAAATAAGGAGTCGTAAAAGTAAGAGATTTTTCGAATCATCGTAAAAACCTCCAATTGCATCACAATATGCGTCCATTATGTTGATATGTCATATCAAATCTGGATCGTTAATGGGAGAATTAAGAATCGCTTTGCTGCCAACTACGGCGAAAAGAAATAAATCGAATCTGACAGCAAAATTTTCAGTCTATTCACATACGACTACATGTATATTTTTGGTACAAAGCGTCGGTAATTGTCCTGCAAAAAAATACCAAAGTACCCTTCTGGTGTTATGCTCAAGGTATAATCTTGTTCTGCTTTTGAAATGCTGGTGTTAACTAATAACGAAAGGTGGGCGCAATTTGAACGACAACGGAACAATTCAATTGAACCATCTAACGGTCATTTGATATTACTCTAATACTCCAACTGCATCATTAATGGCCATCCAACCTTACCTCTGGTATCCTTTGCAATGCGCTGTCTAAACTTCGATTACGATGATGCTGCGTTAAATTGATGCGGGTATTAGTCACTTGAGAAACTGGTGGCAATAGAATTCCCATGGATCTGTAAATAGACCAAAAAAAAAAACATTAAGTTAATACATATTATTTGATCAGATGAATAAACGAAATAAGACCCCACACAGTAGATTTAACATAAGGTATAAAGGGGAAGGAACAGCTGTCCCAAGACGGACAAGCGGATGAACTACGAAACAAAACGATTGCAACAAATAACGCATAAACAAATGGAATAGAAAATAAATCGCGCAAACAGAAATACATACATATGTAGCTGAAAATGTAACACTTGTCACAACACAATCATTCTTTTCTGTTTTCCACTTCACCCGCTGACTGGCGAATTTATTTCAAATTTTCTTTTTTTTTTTTTTTTGAGAGAGCTAAAAGAAATTTCCATTTGATATCTATTATACAATATATATTCTATTGTATTTAAATTATCTTCAATATTCGTGCAAATTCAATTGTAGCGACAGCCAGAAATGTAATCAGCTGTTCGTTGTTTGACGTCTCTGGCATCAGTCGTCTGACATCTCTACGGTATCAGTTAAATAAAAACCGACTGACTGTATTATTAATATCATTGTTATTTCTGCGGTTGTTAACTTATTTCGCAAAAGAAAATACACAATTTCGCTATTATTTCTGATATACACAAGCAAACGAACACTCACAAGCAAGCTGAAAAAATGCCACAAATATTTTGGAAAAAGTTCGTTTCGATAGAAATAAAGTTGATGGGAACAAAAACTATATTAATGTAAAAGTTGACTTTTCCTCCCTCCGTTGGGGTTTTTTTTATATTTTCGATTTTCGTTCGTTTTGGTACAAAGTGTAAGCGAGCGAACCTCCTGCACTCTGCTCTACGAGAATACAAGTTGTATTTAAATGTTTGTATTGTGTTGCTGACTAATAACTCGACTGGGTGCCCATGACGGGAAACAATAACAAATACCCCGAATATTACAGATTGTGAATAGACGGCAGATGATGACGGACGTAGTCGAGTACTCGCTCAGAGATATTTATTGTAGTATGAAAACATAAAAGAACTCTCATCAATGAGGGAATCACTTTGGCATTTTTAACGCTACGTACGAATTGTATGGAATATAAAGAGCAAAACAGTATAACAGTATAAAATGAAATAACAGAGACAAATGATAAAAAAAAAAGAAACGAAAAAAAAACAAATAGAGTATACGAAAGAGTATAATACAACAAGTTACGCTGGCCACAAAAATATAAACAAAGAAAATAAAAACAAAATCTTGTGCAAAAATCGAAATGTATTGAATTAGTACGGAGAGACAGCGAGAGAGGGAGGAAATACAAGGCCAGAATGTTAAATTATAATTCAACCTGGCAACTATTGGATAATTTTATAGTTTGTCATAAAATTAATAGTCAAGAAGCCGCTGTACAGAATACCTTGTATTAACAACTATAGCGTCCAAATGTCCATATATTATCGGAGATTCGTGAATTTGTTTTGATTAAAGGCGGTACATTGCCCTCATTGCCCCTGACTCAGTAATAGTTTTTGATTTATAGCGGAAATGATTGTTGAAAACTGTTAGTTTAGATCTTTCAGGCAGTTTGCATATTCCTAGATTTACTGTGGAAAGTGATATTGCGTGAAAATTTGCTTATTTTCAGTGTAAAAATTAAAAAATATAAACACACTGCATAAAATTTGAAAAAAATTACAATAAGTGTGGTTCGTGCGCAGAAACTATAACTCTGAATATTTGATGCACATGATTTTTGGAGTGATTCAAACATTTACATTTAAGAAACCCTCCCTACCGCTAGCTTAGGCTAATTTCATAAAGCTATTAAATAAAAATCTCTATTATTTGAATAAAATTATTTTTATATTTTTAACTACAAATTTATACAGATCCCACAATACGACAATTACTTTGTAATATTTCCAGTTACAAATTTGCTAAATCTCGTTGCCATTCAAGGCGAATTTACGTCTGTTAGTGGTTACAAAAAGGAGGCATATATTTTATGACCAGCGGTGCCTTATTATCACTGAAAACCTGCATCAAATAAAATCCCAATATATTTAGTAGCTTCAGGTAGTAAGTGTGGACTCTTGAATTAAGTATATAATATAAATACATCATAGCAACCAGATAATTTTATGTAGCAACAATTTTTTGAGATTTAAACTTATTGCGAATAAGCAAATGCCTTCTATCCAATTTAGTCCAAGAAGACTACGAATTTAACTATATAAATAACATTTTAAAATCTTAAACATGTTTCAAAACTTGTTTTCTAAGAACGAACATCTATTCATATTTTAAAAAATTGCAGGTACATTTAAGGTATTTTTTTATGAACTTCAAAGTATGTACATATATATTTCTAAATGTATCTGTGCATATACACATATGGTCGAGAAATGTGTAAGTACACCTGCTTAGTTTTGTTTTATGTTTTATTTTAGTTACTTTAACGGAAAGTAAACATGACAATTCTTTTTTATTTAAATAACTTTAATATGGTAATGCCTTTAGAAGTAAAAACAAAACTGTGGCTTCCCCGTTGTTTTTATTGTGAGTTAGTTCTGTTCAGGTGTGATTTCAGTACTTGGTCAAAATAATAAATACATTGCTCAATTCTTTAATATTTTCGCAGTCTGCTGTAGTCTTTTTGGAATGTCTAGTTATTTACTGTTGTCTATCTTTATTCATAAGAAAATATATAGTAAAAAAAATCAGCTATGGGTCGAAAAAGTCATTGTTCTCCGGAGGAGAGAAAATTTGTTTCAGGACTAAGAGAAAGTGGTCAATGTCTTCGTTCTATAGCAGAAACTACGAATCGGTCCCTATTTTTTGTACGAAATACTTTAAAGCCTAAAAAGCTCGTCGAAACTCGCGGAAGACCGAAAATAACTACAAAAACAATAGATATTCCTGGTAACACTTGTGAAGAAGGACGCAAACACAAGACACAAACGGGCTTCAAGAGCAATTTTGGCAGAAATTGGAAATGTAATTTCATTCCGAACGGTTCGTCGTAGACTACAAGAAGCACATTTACCAGGACGGATAGCCAGAAGAGTTCCTTTGCTTAGACAAAACAATTTAAAGGCTAGATTGGCGTTTGCAAGAAGTCCGGAGGAGAGGGTGAAAAAACTGGGGAAAATTTTGTAGGGCAGTGAAACAAAAATTAAAATTATGAAATGACTGTGCCCGGAATGTTCGACGCCCTAAGGGTAAGGAATGCCATGTTCGGTTTACAAGGAAGACGGTCAAGCAATACATCGAATTACCGACACTATGACCAGATTCCGCTACAAAGATATCTTGGAAAATACGATGTTCAACTATGCTGTGGGAAGTATGCCTCTTTGATGAACGTTGAAGCAGAATAGTGATCCGAAGCATACTTCTAAGTTGTAAAGGATTGGTTCCAAGACAGTAATGATGCTCTTCTCTTGACTGGCCAAGTCAATCTCCGGACTTAAGTCCAATCGAAAATCTTTGGGGAGAGTTGGTGCAATGGAAATTATGGAATTTTGTTCAAAAAACTTGACATGACATACCAGTGGAAACCTGCAGGAAGCTTATTGCCAGGATGCCAAAAAGAGACAACAAAATAACTGAAAATAAAAGTGGATATACCGGCTTTTAACGAAACTCAGTCAATGTAGTTAAAAAACTTGATTTTTTTATTTTTTTTGTTTTTTGCTTATTTTAACTAAATGTACTTATTATTTTGTCCAAAGATTTTTTTTGATTGATTTCTTACGTTTGAAAAATACTGAATTTAATTTTTGTTTTGTTATTGTTTTAGTAGTTATTTTATTTCTAGTGTTATAACAAAAGAAATTAGTATTTGTCTTTTACTTTTAATTTAAATAGATTTTCGTCTACGAGCCTTTAAAAAAAATATATAGAGTACACTTATTATTTTGACCATATGTGTAGCAAATAAGTATAAATCAAAAGAATATCAATCTAAGAATAACAGATCTAATTATGACCAGTGAATAACATCTGTACACGATTTATGCCAACCAATGCATGGCGAACGATTGGAATCGAAGTTCATTATATACTGTTTAAAAAAAAGGCGATCCAAGCATGTGTACCAACTATCACGTTACCACTCTTCTTCCCATCGCTAGTAAAGTTCTGCCGAGTAAGATGTGCAAAAAAAGTAAAGGCCTCTTCCGCCTAATCTAATGTGACCTTAGTGCAGTTTCAAGCCCGGCAAATATACTGCTGACCAAATATGTATGTATACCTATTATGGTTTATATATCAATACCGACTTTTTAAAAGGATCAAAATGCAGTACTAACAGTATTCAACAATACACTTGATGAGGGACTCAGACTTGGCATGACGAATTGGTGAAGGAGTCTAGATAGAAGACCGGGATGATTATAATTATTTTGTAATCATACAATTTGATCCCATAGTGCTAATCACCTTTAATCTGTTTCTCAGTATTATTGGAAAATATATAAAAATATATTGTTTTGTGCATGAAAGGCTCCGCTATGATCATACCCGTTGTTCTAGAATCTCTACTCGTGTTGTTTCAAGATGGCAAACTGGAAAGTGAACTAAAGTGTTTCTCCACCATGTGTGATCCGTTCATATTCTTGGTAATACTGCCTCCCCAAAATCATTTGCATTCACATTATTCAAGGCCCATAGGTAATCTCTTCATTTAGTAAGTATTTAGCTCTGTTGTGGTTTTCCTTTCATCTGGAGCAAGTCGACAATACTTATAAACATAACAATGAAGGTTTTAGGGCCATATACGTCTTATGTCCCAATTCACATCGTATTTATGACAGCGCGTCTAGACACTCTACTCTTAATAGATTACTTTTCGGCCACTACATTCACGAAAACTTGTTTGTCAGAGTTCGAATGTCGACGCTTCGAAACAAATTTTTCAGCTGTCGAAGTCACCAGCACATTCACTATGCTGAAAAAAGTGACTACTTGGCTGCCTCTTTATGTCGGGCTGTCCTCTTGAAACTGATGATGGCACAGGAATACAATGCAAATTGACCTAGTCCTTACAGGTTGCTTCCACAATAAAGGGCAAACCCTCTCATAGTCGTTACAGGTCGTTTCCACAATAGTGAGTAGAAATAGAGAGACATAAAAAGAGAAAAAAGGTGAGCGCATGAGCGAGAGTAAAGCAAATTTAATAATTTGTATTTTGTATGTGGAGCTTAAAGAATAGAATCCATGCCGTGCGTAATGGAACGACTGAATGTTTACGTAAATGACGGTAATCGTAGTGGAACCTAAAGAAGTCCACAAATTAATCTAATCATTGGTATCATCCAAACAGAAGGAGAAATATCTTTTATTAAAAAAAAAAAAACAAGAGACTTTAATAAATCAATGACAGCATTCGCCACAATGTACAATGAGGAGCTACTGTAGTACAGATGTTTTTATTTAATTCAGCAAACAAATAGACAAAAATGTAACGTGTTGTGAGCACAGATGCCTTTGATAGAAAGAGAATATAGTCTTTTGCAATCGATTTTCCCCAATACACTTCAACTGAAGCTTTTTAATTCAATTCTTGCCCATGCACTTTATAATTTTCACATTTAAAGAACATACCACTCATTTTAGGAAAATTTTGTATGAAAATTCTGTTTGTCACAACATACTAGCGAAAATTTTCTTTTGCACCGACGACAGGTTTCACTTAACTATTCTCTTATTTATAATATTTTAGCGCATTTTTCATTAGGCAACATTTGCATCTAATAATTATTAATGGTTTTATTAACGATTTTGCACACAATTAACAATTTAAAGACAGGCGACAGAGTGAACTTGGAAGGAACAACGATTTCAACTCTCTATACGCCGCACCCAATAAGTGGCAACAGCAGTTTACAACTGAACGAAACATTTCATATCAAAATGTTCGTGACTCCGATAACTGGACAAAAAACACTTACAGTTGTATGAAATACAAAATCTCTTTCACTCTCTTTGCCTACTTACTCTCTTTTCTGGACTTTTTTAAATGCTTTGCCAAATGTTATTCATTAAAGCACAAAAAGCGAAATAAGCGGTATCTAAGAGTACACAAAATATTCATTCTCCCATTAAGCGAAAGTAAAAAAAAAAATAAATAGTTTTTATACAAAGTACAGAAAAATGGAAGCAAAAACATTAACAAAGGAGAAGAAAATAAAATTGTAGATTGGACGACACTAGGCGTAAACTGAGTAAAATCAAAGTGCAAATGAACGCAAGTGGGGGAAATCTTTCCATATTGTCGTTATCACCATCATCGTCATCATGAGCTACGGCGGAGTCGCCGTGAACGACATCAGAATACAAGTATAGTTGCTAATTTGAATTTGAATAATTTATTAAACGCAGAAAGAAGAACACCAACACCCAGAGATAAATAGCGTGAGAGAACCAAGCGGCAACAATTGTGTTATTTATATAGACGCCGACAATTACGTGCTTAAGGGGAATAGAACATTTTTCAAACTGGCTATGAAATCTAACAAAATCTCTACTTGGTGATAATTTATTTTATGGACTGCTTATTCCAATTGCCTTTAGAAATGATGTTAAAATTCTTAAAATCAGTAATGATATACCTTGTGGGTGGTTGTACTAAATACTGTAGTAAAGTGTACGTTGAAGTAGCGCCATATTCTGCCTATGCATGTTACGTCGTAAAGTGACGGTAAAAGAAAACAAACCGCAAAGTGTTGTGCTACTCCTTAACGAAATTCCGTACACACGTATTTGAAATATAGGGGAGCCTATAATCGGAAACTCAGCACTCCAGATATAATCAGAAGCGCCCAGCATTCAGCTCTAAACAAGGAAGATAAAAAGTAATTTGACAGAAATTCCATTTTTGGTGTTTGCGAATTGCGAGATTTTTTTTCAGGAATACTTAAAATTTTTTTTTATTGTTTTGCACCATCTACGATTTCGCCTTCTTATGGCCCAAAATTTAATTGAATTCCGTGCATAAAAAATATTTTAATGCCCTTTCTATTTTCTAGGAATTGGACTCAAAAAGGTTTTAATTAGTCAATTGCTTAAAATCTGTTTGCGCCAATGACATATTTTAACCAATAGTTGAATACTGTAAGTTGATGATATAAAATAGCAACATAGTGATATAAAATATGCAACATAGCCAGATCGATGGAGTAATTCAGCCAGCTTTGAGGAAAAAGTGCAAATGGAAAGTAAGAAAGTTGTTACAAAAAACATTCATTTCATTGCAAAAGTGGGAAATGAGAAGTGGAGTACGTATGTAAATACCGGGAAAATTCCGTTAATATTGGTTTAATGTTTCAACGGCGGTTGTTGAAGCTTTAGAACTTTGACCTGGTACCAAGTAGAGCGAGGGAAGAAAGTAGCAAAGTTTCGTCAACGAAGAAATTTTGAAAAGATTTGAGGACGATAGAGGGATATCGTTTACATAAAGGACTGCAAAAGTTAGTATTTTTCAAAGATTTTTCAAAATTCTCTTTTATACTTGCGGTCATATCTTTAATGGCCTTTTGCACAGCTTCAATATATTCCATTCCTCTGGACAAATCGAGTCTACATTTTTGCAAAAGCAGAACCAAAACGAAAGCCTTATTTAACACCAATATATTGATCAGATTCCCAGCCTTCTTCTTGCTACAACGCTTTTCTTCATGTTTTTCTAAGGCCCAGTCACCGAAAATTCGATGATGCGACAGGTCGCCCTGCTTAATTTTCTGAACATGTCTCTCAGAGCACGATTAACTTCGTTAATTTGTAAGTGTTGTTCAACTGTAAATCCAAAGGGGACTAAAGAAAAATAATCCAATTTTTTGTAATCGCCATAATTACAAATTTGGTTGAAATTTAATATGAAATCTCACCATAATTGTGGATTACCTTTCTCTGAGTTTGGGGCTATTTTTTGTAGGGCAGGAATACAGGCGATTCGATATTCATATTAAAATATCAATTTACTAAAAAAATCAAGAATTAAAAGTAAAACACATGAACATTTTTTTGTAAAAAAAATTGCTCGATTTTTTAAAAAAGGACATCCATGCATTTTTATTTAGAAAAAGTTTAAAGAAATAAAAAATTGCTCGATTTTTTAAAAAGGGCATTCATCTGTCGACATCAATGCATTTTTATTTAGAAAAAAGTTAACGAAATAAGTACAAAATTATTATATATAAAGCGATTTTTATTGGGAAAAATTTTCGCCTGCGGCATCTGAGCTGTATGAATCTCTCAAACAACATGTCCAGCAAATGCTTCTCAAACTGTTTCGAACGTCAGTTGAATGAGCCTAAAAATAGAACCGCCACTGACATAAAACAATTTTTTTTTTTGAATGAAAATACAAATTTGCTACTTAGAAAGAAAAAATTTAAAGACAAAATTTTTTTAAAAGAATCTTCAAGGTTTTACTTGAAAATTTTGTTGCCTGTGCTTATTGACGCATGTCTACCCAGTTTTGAGGGACGAGGAATTTCATTACAATGGAAAATAACATTAGTTTCAATTAAAAATGAGAAAAAAAAGTTAACTTCACCATCTGATTTCTACCCAGTTTTGCTAGATGAAACATTTCGTCAAATGGAAAAGAATGGCAATTAAACTCTAAAGGATAGATATTTGTTGACAAATTAAATCCTAACACCAATCACATTCTATAGTAGAATGATTTTCCGCAAAAAAAAAAACAAATATTTATATTGGATTGAAACCGTACGAACACAATTTCGAAAAGGAAACGGAGTAAGGAATTTGTTTTACAAAATGTTGAAGGAGGTGGTGATACAGCGAATGGATCTGATGAGCACTATAAATGCATTCACAAGTAAATGTTTGTTATAACAACCAATGCCCACATTGCCGATTTGAAGTTACTGATTCAATGTAGGATTTTGCTTAAAGAACTGGAAAATACTTATTCTATGCTTACAACATTAATTGAAATAATGGAAGAATAAAGTTGGTTTTGTTTTAAAAATGATCATTTTTCCACAAAATTTAAACTTTTTTTGAGTCGACGTTTTATTCAAAATATCGTTCAATTGGGTGATAAATCATACGGCAATTAACATTGCTTTTGGACGATTTTTCATACATAATTTGGGCAATTTTTCATTTACTTTTGAATGGGTCACTTTTCTTTGGGCGAAATTTTCTGTCGTCAATATCTTTCCACCATGAATTGATAACGGAATATGTCTGACATTGGCACAAGTGATGAACCACAAGAGAGCTGTCAAAATTCTGTACTGAAAAAACTAAAAGTTGACTGACTCTAAAAAGAAAGTATAGTAATATCTTCTTTATCGTCTACTATCTATATTTGGGTATATTTG
Source organism: Philornis downsi (assembly GCA_019455685.1). NCBI lineage: Eukaryota > Metazoa > Arthropoda > Insecta > Diptera > Muscidae > Philornis > Philornis downsi. The sequence continues at coordinate 1,209,121 of JAHXMU010000066.1, forward strand.
AAGTTAGAGATGTAAAACTAAAGAATGAAACTGGGAAATTATACTTTCCGGGATTCCGGGAATTTCTGCTGATAACGGCATTTGCCAACAAATAATTACGATAGAAATATAATTGTTTTTTGTACCAAAATTGACGTCAACACTGTGGTTATCTGCAGCAAAAAAAAATTTGAAGAAATAGTTATAATACTGATTAAAATTAAAAAACAGATTTTTTTTGCTCGTGAAAAAATTTCACGGCTTCGCCAGTTTTTTTTGTATTGGTTTTCACTACCGGAAACGGTAATGTTTCACGTTATAATACGTTCGATAACATGTTTGCAAAATTGTAAAAAAGTTTACAAATGTATTATCTACAGTATTATGACGCAAAAATGTAAGTTATTCCGATTTTAGCATTATCACTTGAAAGAATTTTCCTCGCGAAAAAACATAGTACTGGCTGATGGAAAAATTTTGCATCAAATTTCTCGTTCGTTTTTTATATGGAGATTTACGTCGGAAAGTTATCATAGTATCAGCCTTTATGACAATTATTGTTTGCCACGAATGCCTATCAGTGAGATGTGAAATAAGTTAAATCTACCGTCAACCTACTTCTTTCTGTTTTCAAACTTGAAGAAATTTATTTAGCAGAATGTCATTGATGGTATGTTACTGATATAACCCATTCTCAAGGCTGGAAACTCATTATGCATATTGAGAGCTACGTTTCAGTTGTAAAATTCCTTGCGAAATAACAAAACCTAATTTAGAAAATTTGTAAATAAAGATTTAGTTACTAACTTATATAAATGGGATGTTTTTTTTTAGATGCAATTCAAACGAACGTTGAATGTTGGACTCAACTAAAAGGAGACTCTGCTTTTAATGCAAATCGAAGTATCTAGAATGTTAGATATTTTTTATTTTAAAACTGGCAAACATAACAATATTAATTGGTATACTTTATACATCACTTTTTTAGATGCACTTGCCGATAAGAAATTGCATTTTCTTGACAACTATCCACTGTTTATCATAATTTATGGCGACCAAGTACTAGTAGGTAGGCAAGTATCAGACTTTCGTAATCAGCTTTTATAATCAGGGTAAAGTTTAGCATTACGTACACTTGGAAAATAAAAAAATCATAAAAACATTTTTTTAAGTACCCATTTTCGTAAAGAGAACATATTAAACATCTCTAGACAGATTAAATATCATAGCACTGCTTTAGCAACTCTGTTGGACCACCACAACCAAATTTCGATACGACAAGAACTTTCATTATCCTTAACTCCATACCTTTTTACAATGGCACAAAAATGTGAAATATATATTTCATCAAGTCCCAATTATTGAAAGTGTATTAGTTACAAACTTTTGTCAATGTTATTTATCATCATCAAAATTTATCAGCGAGACAGACTTTAATATTGACTATGCCTGCTGGAATGTCTTAAAATAATGTTCAAATGGATTACTAAATACGAAATTATAACGCAAATTATAAATGATTTGGAAAGTGTGACGTATGGTGAACTAACGAATTAATCGAACGAACTTTCCGAACAACTCAATACATGTTTGGTCTTTTTGGAGAAACAAATAGTTTTCATTGCAAACGATTAAACGTTGTAAGAAGCTGAAACCAACTCATATTAACTTGTATATGTATTGATACACGTGTGTACAAAGTTTGAGTTAAATTTAAAAAAACGCATACACTTTTTCCATAAATTGGCTTTGTACAATACCAAACGATTTTGGATAATTTTTGAATACAGCTGTTTAATTTTTGTCTTCAGTGACGGCATCAACAATTTTTTTTCTATTGAAGTCGAATATTTTCAATCTCGAATTCGTCTGAAGATTGAATAACTTACTCTAGTCTCGCAATGAGAGCGTTTGCGAGTGCTCCTGGGCGTTTCATAATCAAACCCTTTAAACATTAAAATCAGAGACTTAAGGAAAAAAAATGTGATCCCTGACATCAAATGACTCCAACGATGCAAAAGTTTACGGTCTTCAAAAATTACGTAAAACAGTTTATAATTGATTCCGATGCGGCAGAAATAAGAAGAGGAAACAAAATAAGCTCATCGAAAAATTGATTATTAATTTAGAATCCGATATAGTTATTTATTAACTATGATTTGTAAATAAAGAATATTTCCATAGCCGAGTTATATGGTTATTAAATTACTAATAGATTACCGAATGAGTATTGTTAAGGGGTGAGTGCCAAGAAATCTACTTTAAATAAAGTATATTATTATGATTTTTATAAAAAAAAAACAATTTTTTTCGTTAATTAATGTACCTCCTAAAAATACCTCTATTTAAGTGTAACATTTCATAAAAACAAACGATAGTTTGTAATTAAATTAAATAGTTATTTAGCAGAAATTTCGCTGGATTCTGTCTTCCTGAGCCCTAAAATTTGGCAGATCTCTTAACGAGATGGTTCATCATTTCAACATTCACCATATGTGGGTGCCGGGTCACAGGGACATACCAGGGAACTGCAGGGCAGTCGAGCTGGCAAGACTAGCAACAACTTTACAGACTCCAGCCGAGTTGGAGTCCATGGGCATGCCTCTAGCCAGAGTACTGCGAGATGGGGCATACTTAGCAGCAAATAGTAGGTGGGTGCCTGCCCGAGGCCGTTCACACACACTGCTGTAGCTATCACGACCCGACGTCTCATTACTTGTATCCGTCATGACGGGACACTTTCTGATTGGAAGGCATGCAGTGAGACTGAAGGTTGCGACTAGGGACTTCTGCAGGAGCTGTGGTGATGAAGAGGAGGAGCAGTCCATAGAACACCTTCTCTGCAGTTGGCTCGCCCTGGCTAACAATCGAGATCAACACTGAGTTCTTATTTATTTAAGCACCTAGAAGATCTGGACGATATAAATATCGTCCGACTGAAGAGTTTCATGAAGCGCTCAGGATGGTTCAACGGGGGAAACTAGGGATATCCATATCTCTAGCGTCCGTGGTATCACAAAGGACTATATGGAGTCTGTCTATACAGACTCCCACACCCATTTAACCTAACCCTAGCAGAAATTCCCGGGATTTCTGGAAATTTGAAAACTCAATTTAAATCTCGATATTCAAATTTTTCACCATTTTTTTGCTTTCTAATGCTTTGCAAAGCTTTGAAAAAAAAAAACGAACGACTAACCACGCCCCTTCTAAAATCTACCATATAAATTACATAATTTAACCCACATATATATAGATTCATGTTAAATTGAATAATTTAGCTCACATTACGCGACGATTAGTAAAATTAGTTGTGAGAAAAAATGGCCTGCCGTTGTAGGACGTGGCAAACAAATTGGCCGATTTAACGAAAATCAATGGTTCTCATGTAACAGTAAGTTATAAGTTATCACTTTGGGTGAACGCATGAGTAATTTAATTTTAATTTAATTTATTTTATTCACGATTGCAATTTTAAGCCTTCAGACCGGTTTGATTACATTACAATATCACAACGTATCTTCCCCATAATTCGATAACATACATATATGTATATTATAATGCTTTACAATAATACCTATAATGTTATGAAAATTTTGATTTATGTATTTCTAATGACAGTCTAGTCTACTTCATTTATTACAATTTTTCATTTTGTATGCTTTTAATTGCAATTTACAACTAATAAATTGAGTTCATAAAACAGAAATTCGAATGCAGAATGCGAAATATACCGGCGTAAACGTTTCTATTACGATTCATTTATTTCAGCTTATAACAACTGTTGTCCGTTATCGGCTTTTGTTAAACATCCTGCGTCAGTTACAGTTTCGACTAATGCCGCAAAATTCAATCAGTTGTTTTAGATGATTTAGTTGGAATTCCTGATTATAAACCCCTACGGTAAATTATAGAAATTCCAAATTTTGTGCGCATTAAAATCGTCAAATTAATGTTTTTAATACCTATTAAATCTCACAAAATTGAAAAATGAAAATGGAAATTCAACAACGGCTGTGATTGAGCGTAATTTTCTTGCTCCAATTGCCCAGAATACACCCAACCCAAGCCAACCATCCAGCCAGATAGACACAGATAATTTAAATCAGAAGCGTGTCCAAAACGCAAAATACATTGGAGAGCATTTAGTGGATGGATGACCTATTTGCATCAGCTGAGGATGCTGCTGATACTGCAAACCAAAACGCTGATAAAAGCCAACCATGCACTGATACAGGGATTTTTTTTTTTGCTCGTTCGCATGCACATTTGCTGTGAGCTGTACTCGGGCATTTATAATTTAAATTTTAAATTTAATTTAAAAATCTCTGTGGCGCAGTTACAAAGATTATTCCAATGTGTTTATGGATGTACGTATGTATGTGCATGGACCGAACGGTTAAATATTCTTTAGTGTTATTTCGATTTATTTTATTTAATTTTTTTTGTTCAAAAAGCATACTGAATATACAGACACTGGCCAGGGATTCTATAGAAACAGTAAATGAAAAAACAAAAATTGCAAGCTGGACCAAATTCAAATGAAATTGATTTGAGGTCAATAACCAAGTTAAATTCTTTATGCATTTGTTGTGGCGTTCTCGGTATAGTGAAGAAAGCAGCAGGAGGAGAACGGAGAATTTCACAGCAGTCACACGCTATCGATCCTACTTGTATTTTACGTTTAATTTGAGAGAATGTTAGTTTGGTCTCAACACTCCAGTATGATGTTGCAAAAATGCATTCATTCATACATTTAGCAAAATTGAGAGCGAAGGTCATGTGGTTACAACTCAGCACAGTAATCGATAACTCAGTTTCTTCTTCTGTTATTTTTTCTGTTTGGTTTAATAGCGGCAAATGGAGAATGCGTTTGACAAAATATGTGTGGCAAAGAGAAACAGTGTAACAGCGTCCATTTGTATGGCATTAAATGTGGCGCAAGCGAGAGACTTAATTGGCAACGAAACAATTTTTGTGAGAAATTTAGAAGTAACTGTCGTGTTGGTTGTATTGTCGATCGGTTATATGGACTTGAAAAAGGGTAACAATGATACTGCGTAAGAGAGCATTATAATTTTGTAGGCTTTCGATCTACATACATATGTACGTATATGTGAAAATATCAATTTCAATTGTTTACTTGAATTAGATATGTGGCGTGCAGGTCATGTTATTTACAATTTAAAAGTTATTGACTAAAAAAATTCTTGCGACACGAGGCAAAATTGTGTTATGCAAAACTGTTGTTTTATTGTGCATAACTATATCGTATGATTTTTTTTGTGACAAACACGGAACCACCGCAAAAAATATACCGCGGAGCGCAATAGCAAATGATTTCTCTTGTTTTGGTTTTCTTTATGGCATTAGCTCAACCAGCGTGCATTCAGCTTGAACATACATTAGGTCTCGTCAAAGATTTGCCAAATTTGAATCCCACATTATGTAAAAAATGCTTGTATTTTATTTTAAGAAATTTTGCGATGGCGATGTTTTAAAAAATGTCTAAAAGATGCTAACATATAAAGAATCATGGTTTCAAGGCGTTTTGAAACAAATATATTTTCTTCGAATATATTGAGCGTGTGCAAAAGTCATTTATACTCGTATATGGTGCCAACGTTTGTGTATGGTTTGTAGACTTGGAATCTTCGTAGAAAGAAGAAAAAGTATCTGTCGAAAATTAGGGGGTGCAGTGTTGTATGAAACTTGCATCTCAAACCGACTCACAATAACAACGCGCTGTCATCTGGCAACTTTCACCGTGATAAAGCCCTCAATTGATAAAAGCTTGATTAATGAACTTAATGGAAGGCAAATAAAGTGATGATCAAAACTTTCTTGAAGGTGTCAGATTTCTGAGGCTATATTCCATTCCAACCGTCATTTAAAAAAAAAAAATAGCAGCCGCCAAAAAAGAAACTATTATCTACGAGGGCAATGGAAGTTGCGCACCTCAGCTCAAACTACCGTTCATTTTACAACGAAGTGTTTTTATTTTTGTTCTTTTCAACGAAAGATTATGGACACCAAGATAATTATTCAAAATAAATCATATCAAACCACACAAAAAGTATAAGACATTGGCTTTGTGAATATTGCAATATATAATAGGAATGTACTACATCATTTCAGATTCGAAATGAGTGATAGAAGACAAAATTGAACGAAATATACCGCAACTTTATTTCTTTCTTTCAATTTTTACAACAGAAATAAAAACATTTCTGAATCTTTTACTGGAAATTTACCATTAACCACTGCAAATGCAATGCTTATTTCAGTAATAATTGGAAGTCGAATGCGATGCATTGTTTAGCACTTGCTTAAACTTTCCAAGTAATTTTTAACGATACGACTCTTTAACATGTTTCTGTCGAACGCGCTTCAGCTCCGAGGGCATTAATAAATGTTCGCTTAGTTGCTGTTATATTATAAATTTATGATAATTCTAATTCATTGTAATTTTCAATAACAGATGACGAACTGGAAATAAAAAAAATTGGTGAAAAAGTGAGCTAAAGCAGTAACTGATTCCGACTGTCATTCTATACGGCCTGTAGAAATACTTAGTGAATGCTAAAATTGCTCTAAAATTGACTGATAAAACGATTCCTGATGGAATGAGCTTGACTGCCATGGTTGTATTACGAATATTGAAGATAAACCTTAGATATGCGAAGAAATTATCGCAAAGTTTTTCCCGAACTTTGACTGAACGTCAACGGCAACGTTTTGCTGATTACTACTTTGACAAATTAAAAAAAAGCGTAGTATGAATCCAGGAAGTGCAAATTCACCCGTCAGAGAAAGTCGAAAAGAAAAGTAATGATAAAATAATGTTTACTTAAAAAAATGATGACACACACAAAACGAAGGTATTGAATACAGTTTTGTAAAACGTAATATTATATATAGGTATATTAATATTATAAAACTGTTAACTTCATTCTAGTCCGCTATATGAACTGTTGTGAGTCTCTTCGTACTTAATTAGAATTTTAGATATATTATTATGTCGCTCCCAAAAGTTATGCTGGGTTTGGCATGTTTTTGCGAGCGTTCTAAATGATAACAAAAACTTAATCTTATTTTGAGCTTATGCATTCTCCTTACATCACGAATCGTTCACGCACGTGTTTAGCTTTCCCCCTTTAAAGAAACCCTATTTTTCCGCACCATTCTCTTTGCCACAGATTTCGTTTATGAAATGGGTTAAATATAAGCTTGTGGGAAAATCATCAGCATGTGAACAGTACGCTGTCAATTATTACTACTAATAGAAAATCGCAGCAGCTGTATGGCGAAGATATTAATTTTTTACGTTTATCAACCGTTTACGCCTCTTGAGATGAACGATCACCTCGATCATCTCGAGTATACTGCATTATGCTTTTTTACTTTGTTTTACACTCTAATTGATGTAGCGCAAGAAAATATATCCATTGAAAAGGCGTTTATCAATTCACAATAACGTTATCCTACTATGGCGTTCATTAGGGTTACACTGTATTTGCCTCCCCATGCATCAAAGTAGTGATCTCTCTTTCTCCATTCGATAGTACGTTGAGTGCATCTACTCAATAGAAGCCCCAGTCACAACTAAAAGAGGTTTGAAGCTCTGATTTTGTGAGCAAACGGACGCTGCTCACTGTGAAACGCCTAGATGGGAGAAGTGAAGAAAGAAAATAAGACGACGAAATACATTAACTCGTTTTGCACATTTTCTAAACGGGTGGGTCTCGTTGTATTTGTTGGTTGGTTGACTGGTGTTTGTAACAAATTGGTTGAGTTGTTGCTCTCGTTGTCGTTTTCATCAATTATTATCGCACGTTTCCTAATGTTTTCTTCCGGAAAAAATAGAACAGCAAATTATTAAGAATAAAAACAACTTCAGTTATGTTAAAGATTTTTGAGTTTTTTCTTGATGCTTTATCTCAGTCAACACATACAAACTGTGTTAATGCGCTCTAATCCGTATTTTTATGAATATTCTGTGATCCGAAATAAATGAACTTTCATTAAGATGACAACATTTATTAATGTAATCAAATTGCTCCATTCTGTGTAAAAAATTGAAAGAATTATTAATTAACAAATTTCAAACCAAAATTGGATGCAATGCAACTCTGCTAGGTATTGCTCCAATCCTCCAAATATATTTCCTAGGTTGATTGAGGTAAATCTTTCGACTGTTACAGATAATTCTATTTTATGTCCTCAATAGAAGCAAAAAAAAAAAAAGCCTCCTTCGTGAAAGGAAAAAATCATGCCAAAATTGTGAATTGTCTTAAAAAATGTGGCTATTTTCCGAAGTTAAGAATTTTCATTTAAATATGGGAAAACAACGGTAACAAGCGAGAATTTCTGCTATATGTTGAGAAAAGATCAATTGAAATTAAGAAATTCTATTTTGCATGGAAAAGAGATTTTCATTGACGTTTAGGTTTTATGTTTTATATTGAGAAAAGAATAATTGGAAATAAGATTTTTTGTTGATTATTGAGAAAAGTAACACTGAAATACAAAATGTTCTAAATGGAAACGGAAAATTAAGAAATAAACTTCTAAAATTATTTCTGAAAAACAAAGATTATTGCTCAAAAGAACCTTTCTTTACGTAGCCCCTAAAACAAAACAAAAATCTAGAGGTGAGATATTACATTATTATATTATTAGGCGGTCAATTCGCTGGCTTAAAGCATAATATTTATTATCCACCAATATGCTCCTGCAATAATGACATTGTTTGACAGAATATGCGGCAATAAGTGCCATATACTTGGAACCAAATGTCGTCGAAATCATGGCCATCAGTTGGTTTAAGCCATTCCATGATTCATACTATAAAAAGTACCACCAAATAAATCAATCCCAATAAAATGCATTAGCTCCGATGACAGCCATTTAGTCAATCCTATTTTCCCAATTTGAAATGAAATAATTTCGAAAACATTATTCGCATTTTTAACCGATTTTTTCATTTAAAAAAATTATACAGGAAATAGAAAGATTGCTTCTCCCATTTCGTAGATCCGACTATTCCGCATTTTTGAGGAGTAGAACGCGCCATGCTGTGTTGGTCTGTATTTCACATTAATCTTCTTCATACATGCCAAAGTCACAATGATGGATAAAATCATCTGTCATCTAATAGGTTCATTAGTTCTGCGATACATATTTTTATTTACCATATGGCTTGCTGCTAATCAACTGCATCGACTTTTGGTTATAAAGCGATGCTTCGGGCTATCATATTTATCTGATCTAAACAGCAGTCGTTCGCTTAAATATGAATTCCGCGAAGGATATTGTTATGCTCACACTAATATCCTAATATCGCCATTCGATATTTATTAATTCTACCAACGAACAATTACCAAAATATTAATATAACATTTACGAATATGAGCTCGAAGGTAAACATCACTAGCAAATTATGGAATTTTTAATTCGAACGAAATTTAAGAAATTAATTACGGCTATATCATGTGCTTGGCAATTTAATAGAATTAATTGAGAAATCGATTCTGAATTTTTCGATTGACAAAAAAATTTACCGGGAAATAAAGAAATCACACCGTGAAAACTTCAGTCAGTCAGTTGGCGCTTAGAAGCAATCAATTCGCGTTTCAATGCATAAATATCAGCTTTTGTAACTTGACTCTGATCTCATTAAACTGTCGATGGAAATTATCGGAATACTCGAAAACACTAATCTAAACTTTGGTTACCAACATAAATAAGCCCCCCTTTAATTCTACATGCAAAAGTAAGTAGAAAAGAAAAAGAAGAAGAAAGAAAAGTATTCTGATCTACGAAATTACATATATGTATAATTAAAAAAGAGAAAAGAATAAACAAACAGAAAATCGGAAAAAAATATGTGTCTTTTCGATATAGCAGCTCATAGCATGTGTGAAATAATTCGTTCCACATATACTGCAAAGAAAATAGCAACAATCTTGCTCTAAATGTGAGCATAACTAACACAATTTCTTTCTTTAGCTTTTCAATTACAGTGCATAATTTTCTGCATAATATAAATGCAATCCTCTGATTTTTGTTTTGTTATCTGTCTTTGTTTTGTGTCGTTCATCATCGCGTAATTAGTTACGTTTTTTGCTCACGTCGTCAGATGACGGTTATTATACATATTAAACCATTTCAGTTTGTTTTGTTTCTCAATCGTAAGTAGCTATCGATATTATGACATTTCCACAGATTACATTGAAAAAGAGCGACCTACGCATACTCGTACATATGGCAACTTTGCGTAACGGACTGTTACGATTAATATACGAACGAAGTATGCAAATACCTGGTACGAACATGCGAAATGATAACATTTTTCGCTTTTGTGTGACACTTTGACGTTTGCTCACAAAATGTAATGAAACACGTACGAAAGGCAGAGGTTTTCTTTATTTGAACTTAGTAGTTAAGGTAATTAAGATAAAAGCGTTGTACAAAAAACCAAAGAAATACAAACGGAAAGAAAATAAAATGATTCGGCAGAATACATTTACCACGTTAAAGACGAGTATGAAAAAAACTCGATGTAAATGATTGTTTGAGGTATTTTGTCTTATTTTTATATTATTTTCAAATTGATCGATTCATTAAAAGTTTTTAGTTTATGAGGAAATTTGAATGTTTCGCAATGATGTTCCATTGTAAAAAAAAGTTGAAATAATTTATTGACTGACTGATGGCTTATTTGATATTTTTTGCCCACTGTAATTCCACTTTTAACATAAGAAAGAAGGATTGCTTGCTATAAAAGTTTGTCCCATATTGTTGTACTAAAAATCCTTAGTCATGTCTTAGTCGCCACATTTGGCGCCGACCTTAATTTGATGTAATGTTGCAGCTTCAGTGCAGTTGGAAAGACATTTTTATGTTTGTGGTGTTGACAAGTAAAAGTGTAAACATTGGTTATTGTACGTAAAAATCAGAAATAAATTGTACGGTTGTACTGTTTGCAAATGCCTGTACTAAAATTGTAACACTTAAGAAGGAACCACATAAAAAACTGTAAATGGAGAATATGATGGTTATGTGTATATAAGAGATGGAGACTGCAATTATTATTGTTCCGTACTCCCCATAAAAAAAACAAATCCTTGCATCCCATGAATGAGATAAGGGCGAGCTTCTCACTTTTAGTGAGCGTAAACGCTTCTTATTTTCAGACTCACTTAACGGAACCTATAATTTAACGATGACTCCGAACGTCACAGTTTGAGAAGCATTTACTGAACTTGTCGATTACTCGCTTACTCAAGTCGAGGTAACCGCCACTCAAATATTGATAGTTGGCTGTATGCGAGGTTGAACCCGCGATCATGCAAACGACAGTGAGCTAAAAATCGGAAAAATTAATTTGTTAATTATGAGAACAATTTGAAGAAACATTTCCTCTAATCTTGGCACTTCTTCCATCAAAGGTATTTCATTATTGGTATCATAACTCTTCACTGACGTCACCTAAGTCACCACGGTCGTAACAGCTGATTGGCCAAAGCTTCCTAATTATCAATTTGCCTTTCCTGCTTGCAAGAACATGTATTGAGAATTTGTAACAGCATTGTTGTAGTGCCTTATTAGCTTTAATCTTAATGTTTATACAATTGAGTTTATTTTTTAACAATTTTGATTAGCCAAATTATCATCAAGCCCAACAATTTCGCTAACTAAAATTGGCCGAAGAATTTATCAGTGTGTGTCGGAAATTTATGTTTGGGGTGAACTTTGGAAATCACTATAAGCGAATGCCCTGCGTGCCAATACCGCGAAAAATATTAGCTTTGCGATGTATATTTCAGTTAACTCCTAGAAGTACTATTAAAAATGTTTTCAGAAGCTTTTCTCTAAAAGAAATGTCGCTTCAGACAATTCTCAAACAAGACGTGTTTAGTTTTTTATTTCATATGAGAAGACATTTATTTTTCTTCATATGTATGTAGTTGATTATATGTAATTTGAAATTTTTGTGTATGTTAACTATTTTTTAAATTACTTTGGATTAATATATAATGTTATATTATATTACATTATATTCTATAGGAAAAAACGTACATTTTGTCATATAAAGTTCACTTTATATGACCAAATTTTTGATATTTGAAAATACATTTTAAAAAATTCTTTTTTTTTTAAGTAAGTAGTGTCTTTACACATTGCTTTATACAGCGTACTCTCATAACCTCTCCATACCATTTTTACCATTTCAATCAAGTGATAGCTTTGTTTGTTATTTCTAAACTAGAAATGTCTTCTCTCAATTATTTCTTTCCATTATAAACGAAAAAATTTGCTTTGAGTTAAAAACAAGGCAAAAATGGACAACTACAAATAACCAAAGATCCTTTTTGCGGGAAGTTTACATTTTAATTCAAACCGCATATTTCTTTCTACAATGTACCTGTGCTTACAGGGAAAAACGACTTAAGTGGAGTTAGCACTTACTTATTACTTATTAGTACTTAGTACTTATTTTACGTCTAATCAAATTTTACAATTGAATGTAGCTCCAAGTTTAGCAACTTTTCAAAACAGCGATTTTTGAAAAATTATATATTTGAATATTGATACAAGTAAGAGCTTTTTTTCAGTTATTAAAGTTAATGATTTTAAGATAGATGCTGCCGCCTAAGCGATATTTCAAAATTCCATATATTTCGAAAGCTGTACCGAATTTCCATATCAGCGATTTTTTAGAAAGCGCTTAATATCTCAAAACAATAAACTCCGATTTAAGTCGTTTTTCCTTGTAAGCATAGAACGACGACACAAAAAGCTGAGGAAGTGCAAACATTGACAAAAACGAAAGCAGCCACAACAATAGCCACAGGAAACCGAGCGGAATTACGACGTACAAAATACTATAAAAGACGAAAGCAACGATAACAAAAAGGAAAAATGCAATACTATGGATTACTACTACTACCACTACCACTACTACTCTTTACTCGCATTACGCAAAAGAACATCATCTTAACCACACGAAGCTTGGGCATGAGCGCAAAAGGGGGTTTTCGAGTAATGCAGCATTCACGCCCACGAGTACTACAAATGCACTTTTCGACAAAAAATACTATAAACTTACATATGATTTGTACAACAAACAGATAGAGAAATTAAATTCTTTTCTAGACTGATACGAAGACAACCCTACAAACAGTGCGGCCAAGTGGCCCGTTCAATGAACTTGTAGACACTTATCTAGAAGAAACGATGAAGTTGCAACGGCAAACAAAACCAAATCAATATGAAAGACTAAAAGCTTTGAAAAAATCGAAATGACAAAAGGAAACTATAAATAAAGTGAAAGGCAGCGGGGTTGGTGTAATAAATTATAAAGAGAGAGAAAGACTAGACATGAAATTAATAAACTTCTTCAACCGTAAAACATTTAGAAGAAAACATATTTTTAGAGTTACTTAAAACTGGCATCTTGCTCTGCTCTTATATTTATATCCCTGGAAGTAGTTCCTGATTTTGTAGCTTAGAATCTCATCTTGAAAAGTGGGACAAAGGAGCAATTGAAGAGACCTGTAGAAAAAAGGTTTAAGTCAATTTTCCAAAATTTTACGGAGAACTGAAAGAAACGGTTTAATAACACCAGTTTAATGATTTTTGACAGTCTTTTACATTTAGTCAGAAAAAAAATGTTTGGAAATTTTGTGTCCTAAGTAAGATTTGGGTCGGTATGGAATTAACAGACGCGGCATTACAACTATTATCGATAATAATCAAAAGACTTATTACGTGCGCAACTAAATTCTCGGACAGCGCAATATCTGGAGAAAATGGCGGATGGGATAAGACTTCCCATTTCAGCGTTTCCAGGTAGGCGTGGCCACGAGAGGCCGAGCGTTGTCATGCTGAAGAATCACTTTTTCATGCCTCTACTGCGTATTGCGGGCGTTTCTCGGCAACTCATAAGGAACCCAAGTTCTTTGCTTTTGAATTGTTTGGAAATGGCTTGGCGGGTAACTTCTAACACTGAAGCATGCTCTGCTTGTGTTGCCTTCGGAGGCTTCTCGTCTTCCTTCACGCAAACGGTGATCAACAAAACAATCATCTTTAAAGCGGCGGAACAATCTCGACGCGTTGTTTCGCTTAAAGCAGCATCTCCGTAAACGTTTTCAAACTCATGATGAGCTTCAGCTGCCGTTTTCTTCGATTGAAAGAAGAAAATCAATAATTCCCGCATATGACGATTATTTGGCACAAAATAATACATATTCACGCAACCAACAGAATATGACGTCAAAAGAAAATCACTGTGTCGAGGAGGTATGTTTAGCATATGCCTAAGCTTGGCAGAATCGACAGCACTTACAGCTGGCGCCATCTATTGGCAAACAGCGGAAAAAGTAGACTTTATTCCTTTTCCCACTAGGCTTTTTAAATTCAGTATTATAATTGTCACACTTTAAAAATAAAACCTGGTTCATTTTATAACAAATTACAAAATTTTTTGTCTCAGCATTAAGTCGTTCATGACCAAAAAGCTTGCAAGGGTTTTCAGTGTACCTTTTTTTAAGGTTCTACTTTTGGACAAGACTTTTTGTGCAGCAGTTTTACAGTATTTTTTTAGTCACATTTTAAGCGGTTTCCAATGGGATGGATTAAACTCTAACATATTTTGTTCGGTCATTCCAGCAAGATATCATTTGAAGATATTCGCAGCTCCTTTTTATATAAATATACGAGGTAAATATCGTACTTTAGGTACTATTGTAGTCCTTACGTTAACCAAATATTAGCATTATGGAGACATTTTGAGAAACACCTCTCGAAGGTCATATATAAAAAAATCATGGTCTTTAGCTTATGATCGATTAAGTCTATAGACGAAATACTTTGAGAAGGCATTCCAAATGTAAAGAATAAATGATTTTTGGCTATAATAATAATAACTTTGGTAATATCAAATTAGTCGTGACGCGCAATCATAAATGCAAGTTAAAATTTTTAATGTACGACATATCGGTTGTCACGCGATTTTAAAGTTCAACGTGTGACCCAAGGCATCCTTGGATTACTCTAAAATTGCATACAATTGCTGGCTGCACAACCATCATCCATTTATCGATAAGGAAATTTAGAACATGTGCAATCCACAATCTTAATCTTATCTTATCGCATTCCAAACCCAGAAGTTTCGGCAGCAAGTTAATTAATAATTAATTAATTCCTAATTCATAACTTGTTTGCTGTATCCATCATTCTACTGTTTATTGTTACTTTTTGAGAGCAGTATAATAAATATATTACGTGGTTTCTTTTCAGCAATCTTTATGTGATATGCAAAATATAAAATGTGTTTTATATATTAAATATTTAACTAGTAAATGTTTGTTGCACTTCTGCAATCGCAATTTACGATTCATCCTGGGATGTCCAATTGAGGTTGCTACACCGTACATAAAGTCCTCGATATTGTGAGGATCCGATCCGGGCACAGTGATTTACATTTTAAGTGACTAATTGAATAGAAAAAAGCTATCGGTGATATGAATGTGTCTTTTAGTCACCGTGGACCATAAGCTGTTGTGGAAGAAACAAAAATCCATTACTGCACATCCGAGACGAAGGATCAGTCAAAACGCAGGACGTCACAAACGAGCGCTAAATAAGGCGAAGATCTTGATTTCGAACGAATTTTACTATAAATTGTTTCTCGGTTCAGCATGTTCGCCAAATTTAGTCCTCCTGTTCGAAAAAGAAGTTTAGTTAACACTAAAAAGTCTTGGACATCTCATATTATTCGGCTGGATGGACAAATTTGGAGAATCATTCGAACAAACGTGTAGAGTCTAAAGTTGACAAGTAAATATCAGATATTATCTTCATTTGGAAGCAAATTAAATAATCATAAAATTAACTAGAAATATATGCTAATGCGGAAAAACGACAAAATGAATTAATGGACCTAAGTAAAATTTAAAAATTCAGTTAAACTTTTTCCAATCGTGACATTTGACACTTCATTTAAAGGATTCAATAATATCAGCAATTTTTCATAAGTGTCTCTTCTTGGCATCTGTGTATAACTTACATTATATAAATAGCATCTTATTATGATCATTTAAGCTGAATTCTTCATACTATTTTGCATCTTCATGTTTAACAGAGGTTCTATCTGTTCCTTCTTTGATAGATTAATAATTCTCTTTCGATTCGCGGGGGGAATTAAACGTCTTCTTGATACTATGATTCGAACAAATTTGACTGAAATATCAAAATGTGTTGCCGCAATTTCACAACCATTTAGTAGCACTCGTGTAACTCTGCTTAATTGATATATCTTTATAATGTCGAACACAGTTTATCGGCCTTTGTGCAGCAGATTATTGTATCAACTATAAGACATTTTCAAATTGAAACCGTTCTTAAGTATTTGGTTGGAGTAACCAGACAATCAATTAATCACCCACAAGGATGACGCATTTCGGACTCTGTAATTCCTCAGACAATTAAAGCCGGGTGATCACTCACAACGCCGTAGATATGTTGATTGGGTGTTACAGCACCAGGCTTTCAATACTGATTTGTCGAACAAAATTTTCTTCAACGATAAAATTCATTTTTCTCTCGGTGGTTAAGTCAACAAGCAAAATGGTCACAAATGGGGTTCAGAGGACCCACAAGTCATTGTGGAAATGTCATTGCATTTTGGAAAAAGTAACTGTTTGGTGCGCGTTATGGTCAGGAGATGTCGTTGGTCTGTTTTTGTTTTTGAAAATGACGCTGGAGTAACCGTTACTGTCAATTCAGAGCGCTGTAACCATATGATAACCGACTTTTTTTTGGCCTGCAATTGAAGATTATAAACTGGACGAGATGTGGTTTCAACAAGACGGTGTCACGAGCCACACAACAGGACCGATTTTGGCTTTTTGGCGACCTTAATTGACCAACAAGATCGTGCGATTTGACGCCGTTGGACTTTTTTGTGGAACTACGTCAAAGACCGTGTGTAAGCGGATAATCTCCAAACGTTGGAGCATTTGAAACTCGACATTCGTTAAGTTATCGCCGAGATACCGCGCGAAAAAGTGTTCGAAAATCACCTTAAAAGGATCCACTGCTGCACCCAATCCAACAAAGGCGGCCATTAAAATGACATTGCATTTCATACATAATGGCAGGATCCAAGCATTATAACGAAATAAAAGTTTCATGGAAATCATAAGCTTTCTGTGTCTTTCATTTAACTTTACCTTTTAAACCGAAATATGGTTAACCCGTTATATATATCTACTTGTATGCAGATTATGCATCTGTCAAGTGGATCAACCGAAAATGTCCAGCTTTTGATTCATTGAACTTTTCACCATTTCAACGTTGTATTGCACTATTTATAACATAAAATTTTTGCACCTTACATAACTTTCTTTTGGATGACAACTTTCCAACTAAACAACTAAAAGCAAAATATTTCATTACTTCAAAAAAGTTATTTGGCACAACGTTTGTTAGAAATAAAGGATCGGCACGTATTGCTAAGGATCTATACTAAGGTCAGACGAAGTTACCCAATTTCCCTATTCGCCTGTCTCAATATAGGTTTTATTAATCCACAGAATCGGCCAAGGAATGCAACTTTTTCGAAAAAAAGTACCCAAAAACTTGTAAATATTTTGGCCTTATACCGAACATTGTAGGGATTTCCTACAAAATGTAAATGTCTTCTGTCTTCGTTTGACAAAGAAAGAGGTGACAATTTGAATCACCAACTTGCTGACTTGCTTGCACCCTAGCAATCTTCGTTTTGGTCCGCCCGCCTCCTCCCCCAAACTAACACACGTCCCATACGATATTCAGGATGTGCTTTTTTATTTCCTCTGCTTTAGTTGGCATCATCAACAACTTTGCAATGTTGGAGTCGGTGGAATTGTGTATTTTTCTTAATTTTTTGCACTTTAGGGCGGGACAAACTGCCTAAGAAGATGGCATTAGGAATGAGGGAATCATTTTACGTTCTTTTTATGGTTAGATTTCCTGCTCCACAACTTTCTTCTTCACATTATACTTTGCTTTGTGTTAACGTTCTTTGTTGTCATCATAACAAGTAGTTTCTCTGTGGTTTTTTCCTCGCTCCATTTGCGGCCAAGTGTGATGAAGGCAGGCAGGCAGCACCGTCGTCATAACAAGGAAAAGTTTTATTAGTGCTCTGTTTTATTCTGTTCACGAGTTTTTGCTCTGCCGCCCTAAATGAAGTCCAAGTAGTTCGAAGGGTGCTAACATAATGCAACGTGACTAACCGAACATACAAAGAGACAAATGAAGGCATCGAATTCGAGTCAAGTTTTCTTTTTTGCAAGGATTCCAGTAGGATTTTCCTTCGTGAAACGGGAAAACGCTGAATCGGGAACATAAAGTAAATACCTAGAAACGAAAGACAATGCAGCATGTAATGTTTATGAAATTAAGTTTACAATGGCGAAAGAAATTAAAAGTTTTTCCTTCAGTTTCAAGAGTGTTGTCGCACTTTCGCTCGTTTGAGATATTTAAACTGGGATCCTGTGGCATGATAATAAAAAAAAGTAGCGAAAGTTTCTCTACAAATATGGTTGTTTTGAACAATGAAGTTCGGGATATTGGTAATGTATTGCCAAAACCAAAGAGGAGGAACTTTGCCAAGTTTGAAAGTGACAGCATTTATTAGTTTGGTGGAAGTAGGGCGGCGTCTGCTATGGTGACCGGAAGCTTTTCTTTGGTCAATAGAGTCGGCGCTATTTTAAGCGATGCACGTCTTGGTATATATATATATATATATATATTTCGGTTGTTTGTTTTCCATCTCTTTCTTTTTTTTTATGAAATAGGGGAAAAAATTGGAATTTTCCAGACAATTTTGGAGTAATTGTAAATTGTATTTTAGTTTAACAAACTGCTGTTGCTTAGAGACAGTAACTGAATTCGCCATAAAAATTTAATTGGATTTTAAAACAAATTTGCAATAGATGAAATCATACCTGTTACAGAAATGTTAACAATATTACAAAAAATACAGGGCGCCCAAAGCAATATTTGTCAATAGTACTAAAAGTTGAATGGCGGCAAAAACTCTTGGTATATCGTAGAAGCAGGAGGATGAATTTTGAAGGCGTTGCAAGTGCAGCACAGATTTGTCGCCGTAAAATTTAAAAATAGTTTATGAAAGCCCGCATAAAACATAGGCATAGAACTTATTTATAACGTTCTAACAATGTCTTCATAAAACACTTTTCCTTGCACCAATTTTCGATACTTCCAATTATGACTAAATAGGATATTTTACTGCAATTATTCATGAAATGGTCTTATTACCAAAAGTAGTAATAAAACATAAAACTTCTAACTTTTTTTTAAATTTCCCATTTCATTTGAGCATTACTAACTCTATAGTTTTATTCTGTTGCTGGTATCACGTTCGCTACTCTAATAATTTTAAATAGCTACAAATTGCAGAGCGATAAGTTCGAGTAAAACAATATTATACAATATAATAAATACAAAAAACAAAAAAAAAAAAAACAATATAAAAAATACATATAGAAAGATAAAATACCTATATAAGATTTTCTTAGCTAACAAATCAACTGATATCAAGTTTGACTAATTTTGGATAAAGATCACCCTTTTCCGATTTTTCGTTTTTGAATTCTGCTTCTCATCGGTTACCTTAAATTCCATGTGAAGGTAAAGGAAAATAACTAAATCTTTTTAATGTTTTCATGTTTTTTTATTGAGCTTTGAAAATTGCAAAAGAGAACACAGTAAAAAAAAGTCCGCAATTGTAGAGATCGAAAAATGGGCAATTAAAACTACTTTGCAGTAGTTTTCTGGAGTTGTTGTATCAATATTTTCTTCTTGATTCTATTGGTTTTCCTGTATACGAGTATAATGTTTGACAGTTCCCCTTTGACCTATGACATTTGTCATAGTTAAGCTTGTTCTGTTAGCATTGCCATTTCGTGGTGAAAAAAACCGAACAATTATTAAAAAAATATATCACAATTCGTTCCCTGTGAGAATAAACGTTCAAAAAAGACAACCTGCTCAAAGGATCGAATCTTTGCCGAGTGGACCATAGAAAAAGTTTAGGAAGACCCATTTTTTACGGAAAAATGGTGTTTGCGACGAATCTCGATTCTGGTTGATGCGATATATTAACAATCAAAATCGTGATATTTTGCGAGATACTACCTATAGTCGTTATACTCAAAAAAGTGGTTCAAACTAGAAACTACCTCTCGTAAGAATGAAATAGTTGACATTACCGAATTAGTTTTTTTAGACAGAATTGATAGTTTAAGTCGTTTTATTCTCTGTCAGATTTGGTGACCTTTTTTCATTCCCTGAAAGGAACCTACGAATGAACATCAGTTTGAGAAGCATTTACTAGGCTTGACGGCTACTCAACTTCTCTAAATGTCGTCTGCACACATCTGAGATGAAGGCTGCTCAGAGAAACGTGATTGAATTGATTGTATTGTATCACATGACACATTATGCCCAAGAATCGTTTTTTATTTGTTAAATATATTAATTCTATCCATATCTGCATTTGCATTAGGGAACAAAATCTGACTTTTTCCGAGGTGTGGTGGAAATCTTAACGGAATTTTGGAAATTCGTTTATAAGAATTTCAAAAATATTTTGCATTTTCTCTAATACTATAATAATACAAAAAATAAAAAAAGGCCCATTTTGCTATTTCGTAAGAGTTCATTTCAATATGTCCTAGTTTAAATGACTAATAGCGGTTGCTTCTTTTAAATTCATACTCGTATATACGAGTGATCTCAAACGCTGATCTGTTAGGGATTTCAGCAAATTATAAAAAAAGTGCTTATCTTCTTTAAATATTTATAAGCGATTCCCGTAATTTTGCAAACGACTCTGTTACAGTTCCCATTTAGTAATATGTAAAAACTTCAACAGATATTGTATTTTTTCCATATTATATCAAGTTTATAATAAAACTTAACATTTTCATTTCCCACTCAATGCCGCGATTTTTCGAACATACACCTGTTCATTGAACACAAGTTTTGGTTTGAAATTTACTTTGAAGTTACATTCCTTTCGCCAAAGTCAATATTCAAATGAACGTTTCCACGAGTTGTAATTGCAGCGACGTTACCTTTTTATTAAAATCAACAACTTTTGCAATAAATGTGGACAGCAGATGAGGAGGACGGTCAGAGCAACGAAAAATCAAAACAAAACAAAAGTCGTAATAGCTATCTTTTTATCTGTTATTATCTGATTCGTTTTTGTTATTTATGGGAATGAATCGTTGAAATTCCAACACGTTACTTGCATCACGGTTGATTCTTTGCAGCGAGACAGTTACGAGGCAACCATTTCATGTGCACTTGCAAGTAATCGGTAACTGAGATCTTCGTGTATTGATTGTGTCGTTTTAGAAATCTTCAGCAAGATGTATCAAAATAATTCGTGATTTCGAAAAGCCCGTTTTCAGTTCATTCGAAAATAATCAATTCTTCTTATTCTTTCATTATTCTTCGTTACTCCAACAAATGTCGAGTCGAGTAAAAATTCCGCTAAAAATTTTTTTTGAATTTGAACTAAAATACAAAAGCAAAAACAAAAAAAAAAAAACGATCGAAGCAACTAACATTGGAGCAGCAGATCCTTACACATCATCAGGAAAAAGCAATAAAAATAATTACTGTATTATTGAAGGTTTGCACAGGAATGGTTTTGGAAGAAAATTTGACAGTTTTCCTTGGCTTGGAATGAAACCAGTTTTTCCGGTTCTGGTGTTATTCAAAATCAACTGGAAGTTACAAAGATAAGCTGCTCAGGAAGCCTTTCCTAATCAAAGATCCGTTTATGCTGACTCGGCACGATCTTACCTAAGTAAAAGTCAAATAAAAGGTAGGAATAGAGAACAAGTGAATGTTTATTTTGAGCAAGGCAACGCACCATCCCTTGATTTGAATGGTTCCGCAAATTTAACAAATGAAAGTTATTTTATTTTCCTAATATTGTTTCGAATTCTAATATAACATCTTGCATTTACATTATCGATCAAACCCTTCAGTTTTCAGACCGTCTTATAGTTTAATACAATTATAATTACATAAATACACATGTAATTTTTTTTAATTTTTATTTAAAGCAAACTTTGTAGAATCCTTCCGCCAGACTATAAAGAAAAAAATATAAATAAAGTTAATTATGAAGTAAATTATCAATTATTATGCATGTTTGTGGGGATTATAGTTATAGAAATAACATTATGTTTTGGCCCTAGAATATCCCGAAGGATGGGAGAATGGAGAGGCATAGAGAGAGGAGAGGAACGCTTGGGCTCTATAGACATAGAAATTTTTTTTTAAACTTTGTTATTAATTTGGTCTTAACCGCACGTGGCATCTTTTTAATTGTAAAGGGCGAGGTCATACAAAGGAACAAGTTCCCCGCCCACATGTT
The DNA here is from genome assembly GCA_019455685.1 of Philornis downsi. Lineage (NCBI taxonomy): Eukaryota > Metazoa > Arthropoda > Insecta > Diptera > Muscidae > Philornis > Philornis downsi. The sequence continues at coordinate 1,231,571 of JAHXMU010000066.1, forward strand.
TCGAACTAGCTACCTTGTCATGTACGTGCAGCATAATGTTCCCGACACAGGCCATATTCATCTTTAAAATTTTATTCGAAAAATGAAAGCCATTTGCAAACCCACTATTACAATTTTTGTTTTAGACAGTTCATAGACATTTTCTTTTACTGTCTTATCGGACAATAACAAAAACAACAAACGTAAAAAACCAATTTTTCCCCCTTAAAACTTCAAAAAACAAAAAAAAAATAGACAAACAAAAAATCATTTAAACATTACAAATGTTTCTTTTCCTCTTTTTTTATTAATTCCAATTTTGCATAAATAAACACTTTTTGAATTTGTAAGTTTCCAATAAATACTTAACTCTGGGTCTATAGACATTAGTAATTTTTCCTTCGGGTACTAAAATGTAATGGCATTTGGTCTCTTTACTAATGATATGCAAAAAGGGGCATGATGTCCTATATTTCTGCATAAAGTATCACCAGTAGATTTCATGATAAAATTGTTTTAGCAGACTCATTTCTTTCAGAGACTCTGTAATATTTGATATAAGTCAAGAACTTCCCAAGCACCACTGAGTCTACCTCAGCAGAGAGGCAAAGGCAAGTGAACTGTGGAGAAGCGAATTATTTCTGGTTCCATACATATACAGGGTTGCCCATATTCGACGGACCCATCTGGCAACGCCATA